>JALAZF010000473.1:1820000-2420000 GCA_022829125.1 Lathyrus tuberosus | reverse complement strand
ATGACATTAAACAAAGAATAAAAAATAATATTAATAAAATAAAAGGATCAAATATTGCTCTTTGATTTTTATTTATTGGTACATATATGATACTTGTATCATCATACATCAATATGATGTTCTATTTTAACAAGCATCCATATAATAGTACATCTATTTTTAAGGTATTGCTAATGTTACACTCAACCTGATAACAGATTGACTATAGGTAGGATCATAAGATAGAGTTTCAAACACAGCAAATCCCCTTGCAAAACTAAATCTTCCTGTTCCAGAAACAACGCCTAGCTCTCTTAAATTATCACGTTGACGGCTTGTACCTTGAATTTCCAAAGTGCTACCGGCGTATTGCACATTGTTAAACACAATTGACAAAACTATGTTCACATTTGCGCCATCTTGAGAAGTTACTGTAATGGTACCTTGAGCCTTTCCGATTTGAGTTAAAAATGGATTAGGATCTAATGTAACAGGATCATCAACAACAAATATTGTTCCAAATGTGTTATATGACCAAACCTTCCCATTGATGCCTATAACCGGTGAAACAGTTGCTTTAGGTCCTTTTCCGATATCTTGTAGGTAGAACACCTAGGTTGATTGAGTTGGTTGAGATTGACCATTAGCTATGTTAATGGTTATGAAAAGCAATATTGAGAACGAGATAATTTTGATTGGAGTTGTTGCCATTGTTTTAGTTAATGTAAAAGGCTATTGATGAGAAATGCTGATGAATTTAATTCTGAAAATGGTTGAAATTTATAAGGTGATTTGGAGCATGAGTTTTGCTTAAAGTAAAACTGAATTATTTTTTTAAAGTTCAAGAATTTGTTTTTTCTTAAAAAATGTTAAAGAAATTTCATTTTTGAATTAAGATGCGAGTCATTTAAACGTGAGTATATGAATAATATCGTGAATAAACCAGTTACATAAATATTATACCCAAACAAGATGAGTTACATAAATAAAGTAACGTGATTCTCTCTTTTTGTAATGGTATTCAAATGTAAAAGGTGAAAAGGAGCATGAAAATATGGCTTTGAGAGCATTCATAGCATGTCAGCATCACTATATTATAATTTGTGCTTGTTTTATTCACCGGCTTAGGCAAATCATGTGTTGGTCAAGATTGAAGTCTTCTCCAACACATGATATATCCACATGAAATGTGTTTCATTTAGCATCAAAACAAAATTCTAGGTACTGGTATGCAAAAGCATGTGTCAAAGCTATTATTAGAAGAGTTCAGAATTTGTTGAAGATTACCGAATACAACAAATAGACGTTTAACTGTGACTACTAATGCACGGATAAATTTTATTAAATATTTTTGCACTTTTTAGTGTCAAATAATAATTATATTGATTATATTTTTTATTTAATAATTAGTAATAGTTTATTTTTGTATCTTATAACAAAATAATGATATTTATTTTCAACGGAACTAAAAAATAAGAGAAAAAATGAGAGTAAACTGTGCAGAGTATAAAATATAATAAAATAATGTCTCTTTATGTATTAGTGTAGAAGAAGAATTACTACTTTAACTTTTTATAAATTAAAAATAATTAGTAAATATTTTTTGTAAAATTTTATATATATATATATATATATATATATATATATATATATATATATATATATATAATTTTAAGTTCTAGAAATTTTTTAGTAATTTAAAAAATAAAAGTTGATATTGTAGGTAATAGTACATAAAAAAAAGCCTGAGTTTGTTAAAAAAAAATTATTTTTTCACTTTTTATTTTTTTTCGTTTCAAATTATCTAAAATCGCATTTAACATGTGATTTGATGTATTCTATTTGTCTTTATTTTTTAATCATTCGGTTCAATGTTCAATTCTTTATAAATATGGAGAAATAGTGAAAGATAAATAAAATTTAACAAATTATGCTAACTTTGAAAAAAAAAACATAAAGTCCTTAAAATTAGAGAGGATGAGATGCCTTTGATTGAGTTCTAGAGGAAGATGGTTCATAATTCAGTCGCCCCAAGAAGCAACATAAAGAGACACTATACTTTTAGGTGGGTATGATTTGGTGGTCCCTCACTCATCAACTTGACCCATACATTAGGCATATAAATATTTCTGTCTTGAGGCTTGGGAGAATTCATTCAAATTTTACATATTCAACAAACTTAAACCTGTTTGTGATCATCCTCATAAATAGGGTTCCTCTTATTGTATTTTCGCAAGTACAATTGCGTCTATTGTGGGTCTCTCTAAAACTAATTTAGGTCACACTTACATTCGACTTTCACTCGCCTCAATCACCTTGTTCAAGATTGTGACATGACGAAGCACCTTGACAACTAGCCACACTAGCAATAGCGAGAATGACGCCTTACCAAAGATGCATACTGCTATATATATGTATGCCAAATTTAATGGTTTCTTTGCAACCTAACGGTGTTCATGAATTGAAACCGAAAATCCTGCAAACAAAAGAATAAAAATTGAACCGGTTTGGTTTGGTTTATAATGAACCGACCATTTTTGGAAATTAGAGTTTGTAATGGTTTACCTTTTTGGGGACGTTATAGTCGACACTGAAGGAGTTGGGCTTCTCTACTGTCATAACTCGAAATTTGACCTCCCTATTTTGCCTTTTATATAAGCATAAGCATTCTCATCGCTAGCATAAGCATTCACATTCTTTTCTCCGTGTTTTTCTGGTTGCAGGATATTCAGGTTTTCCAAGCCCGAATAATCATATCCTCACAAGGTCATCACCTCGTCAAAACAAGCACAAAATGAAGGTTTCCATGTCTATCCATCAATACAAGAGGTGGAAAATCGAAACCGGGACCACAACACCCTTTTTTAGGCAAATTGGGCATATTTTGGCCTGGTTAATCGATTAACCTTTGATGTAGTAATGACAAGCACCTTTCGATGTTAGGTCACACTATGAAAATAAGTTTTAGGTAGAAAAAGTAAAACAAACATTAAGATTAAAGAGTCATCAATATTAAAGCATTAGTTAAATTACATAGAACACCATGAGCTATTTAATACATGAATATAATGACTACATCTAACCCCAAATAAATAGATTTTATCCACACTCACACACATTGTAACTATCGGTAATCTCGTAAAGTTGATCTTGGAAGTTTATTTACCGTGTCACTTGAATAATGTTTCTGCCTTCAAAGTCCCTCTCTTATTCTCCTGTTGTAGACAAGGCGAACCTACTATAATTCCATGCTACCTCACTCCACCGAAACTCCCTTTGCAATGAATTGAAAACTTCTATTTATAGGAAAAATTATAGACCCCTTGTTAGGCACACACCCCTTCTATTTATAGGCCATATTTGGCACTTATCAACATGCAAGGTTATCACTCAAACGCTCAGGTCATTAAGTGAGTAAGAAATTGATTTGAATGACAGTGAATCATACTTAGAGGGTGTTGTGCATTATCCTTTAAATATGATATATGGTTGGAAACTGCATGTGAGTAGGGTGCGGCTTACCGTTGGATTGTTTCTAGGGGATCAACACAATGATTTTGTGAGGTAAATTATGTAATATGTAGGGAAAATAGGATAATGGACTTTTAATGTGATAATCACTTATCTCGCTACTGGGTTTTATTTACTAGGCCTTGCAGACGGTCCAGAACATTTGCCCTCTAAACCTTTGTGTTTGCTTAGTAAGGCGAGGGTTTATGATGTACATTATCATCTGACCATGAAGTCTACGCACGATGATGCCCTAGATGGGACACGACTATTCTAAAGTATGAGTGCGTAGAAATTTGCCCAGGAAGTTGTACTGCGACACTGAGAGAAATCGACATATCTTTACTAATTAGTTGCGACATTACTTCACCCTTAGAGTATTTAAGTGTCTTTGGGCATCTTTTCGAGAAGATATCCACCTTCGAAAGGGTTTTGTTGATTGAATGGCCTTTAAGTGCTTTTATATATATATATATATATATATATATATATATATAAAGGGTTATGCTAATGCACACCCATGTAGGTGTGCATTAGCAACATACACCTTAGTTTATTTTTGTGTGGGGCCCACTAATTTTTTGTGGGACCCACATTAGGAAGGTGAAGAAAAAAAAAAAAAAAAATAGATGTAGTGTATTTTTGTGTGGGGCCCACCAATTTTGGGTGTTTGTTAGCATTTCCCATATATATATATATATATATATATATATATATATATATATATATATAAAGTTTTTTTTATAGTATTCCTTGCTTTTTTGTGAGTTGTTTGCGAAAAGAGTGTTTTGTTATTCCATCGAATCAAACTCAGACGGTCTTGTTAGTTGGTATTGGTTTTTCAGGTTGTAGTGATCCTCTTTTTTAGCTTGAAATTCTATTTATCTTCTGTCTCTCACTCTTTGATTAGGTCATAGAGATCATTCAAATTCTCTCACCCTGCCATAACTGCATCAGTTCTACTTAAGGTATATTTATTTATGGCAACAATGTCAATTTCAACTAGGAAGTTTGGTAAGTACATTTTGGGAAATTGGATGGATCCCAAGATATTAGGGATTACATATACATTTGTTCGTGAAAGCGTGTTTGATCAAACTTAAATAGATGTACGTTCAGCTACTGATTAGGGTATGTTTCCCCTGGTAAAAATGAGAGGATATGCAATAAATATGGTGGGTGAGTTATCCCTTTCAATGATTTTTAAGTTAGCACCTCGAATCATGTGTTAGTCACCTGAGGAAGCTAGAAGAAGGTTAAGGATGGTCTTCGTGCGATGCGCCGGGAGAACCTTAACCTTTCTAATGATCTAGGTAACGCCTTACTGTCGCGGTGAGAATCGAATATCAAGCTATTAATTAACTTGAATCACAAAACATGAAGTTCACCACCGAACTTTGATTTATCCAAAGGAAAGGGTAAAGATCGAAAAACCCTAAACGCGCTATGTAACAACACAGCTAGAGATCTAAGGTTCGGGGGTTGGTTATACCTAGGGAAGGTGTTAGCATCCTAAGTATCTGTAGTACTCTACAGGAACCTCTTGTTAGTATTTGTGTTATACTAAAGTCTGCTTGCTAAGGGAAATGTGCTAAGGTAAAGACCTAGGGGTATATACACTAAGTGTGCTCGTCAAGACATCACATCTCATGCCTACGTATCCTGACGGGAATGGAATCAGAGCATTCGTAGTTCCCTTACTATGGGGTAAAAGGGTGAGAAATAGAAAGGTGGAAAAAGAAAAAGGTAGCTCGTTAGGATCTCGCAATCCTATGCCTACGTATTCTCAATATGAACTTGAGAAATCAGAGCGTACCGTAGTTTCCCTCAATGGGGGTGAGGAACTCTTGACTACGGGCAAGGTTCCAAAAGAAAAGTAGGGTCTGACGGCAAGACACCTACGTGGAGTGCGACAGCTCAAACCTAAGGCTAGGTAAAACAGGGAAAGAAGTGTCAACGGCGGAACACCTAAATAGAGCATGAAGACTCTAAACCTAAGGTTAGGTTAAAAGGGAAGGCAAACCTCGATCGCGTGACAACATGAGATAAAGGGAATGATGGACAAGGTTATCCTAAACTCACATGGCAGTCAACGGGAACAACCCTTTCCTTTGGAATGAGGAATAAGTGACAGGGGAAACCAAGAAAAAAACTCAGGTATTAATAGTAAAATGAACAACAATATATGTACAACAAGTATAACAAGAATTAAATGAGAAACCGAACACCGGGAATTGACTAAAATGAAAATATAGAAAATGTTCCACGCAAGTCAACTGCAATTATAACTAGCTTGCAGGAATCTTTATGATACTCCAATTTCAAGTGGACAGTGAAAGTCCTAGGACTTAGCATTGCTAGGAATGACCTTCTAAGAACACTTTTGTAGACACTTTCACAAGGGATCACTGAGAAGGGAAAGTCCATGGTTATTTTATTTTTTTCTATTTCAAAGGAAACCTATAGATCTATACACTCGAATGGATGAGTAAACGAATTATCAAATGCTATGAGACTTTTACGTTCACAAGACTTCAGATCTAGCCGGCTTAACCCTAGCATCACGAAGATTTTGAAATACATCAAATTGCATGAGCTTCCATAATCAACGAGGATCCATGATATGCCGCAATTTTCTATGGTAGGAGTTATGAAAATTTGAGGTGAGTCTGGACTAGAGGATTCCAAGATGCTTTTGGAAACAAGATCTACAATTACTTCTTCCTTCTTAGCGTGACTGTTACACGACCGATATTTTAAATTAAAAGAGATCTGATTGTGGAAATTCGTAGGAATTCAAATTCAAGTTCCCACAAATGGCACCGCTATTTCTTTCAAAAACTGGAATTGTAGATGAATAGATTAAATGCACTCTCAGTGCAGTGGTGTAAGTCTCTAATCCGAGAGCACATGAGTGCATCTACAAGGTTAACTCTGTAACATCCAAATCAATTATTGAATAAAAAAATACAGTGAATTATGGTGAAAATCATACATGATGGAGGGTGATATATATATATATATATATATATATATATATATATATATATATATATATATATATATATATATATATATATATGATGGGTGGTTGGAGAAATCTATTATTTTATCCTGAAGATCGAGAAAACTTATCTAATTATATATCTTTCATAATTGAACTGTCTTGAACCTCCATGACCTAGAATGATCTCAAAGTGGCAATAGGAATAATTGGACTGTCTTGAACCTCCATGACCTAGAATGATCTCAAAGTGGCAATTGGAATAATTGGACTGTCTTGAACCTCCATGACCAAGTTAGAATGATCTCAAAGTGGCAATTTGACTCTTCTTTTATTGAGTCTTGCAGACGGCTCATAACAATATATAGTTATCATATGTATATCAAATACATATATAATGAGATAAATGTTGATAATGCCTTTATTGAGTTTAGATTAGGTCCATCCAATCATTAAGTTTAGATTAGGTCCAATCATACTACACATAGTAAACCATCTCAGGATCATGTGATCAAGAATCATCTGTATATATTTTAATATTATTTTTTGTTTTTTAAAATACAACATACTTATATTAACATCCAGACCTTTAAATTTGATCAAAAAACTCTGAAAAAACTAACTGACTACATGCAATCAAAAGGTTACGAGTGCACTTCATCCACCTCTAAATAGATGATGAGCCCATGAATATCTTCATAAATTTGATGTATCGCCGTTACTATAGGTGATATAATCAATATGTACCACGCGCATGAGAATTAGAATATATACACTATAAAGAGATGATATTCTCTAGTCCAAGCACGCCTAAGTCTATAGAACTTTTTCAAAGTACTGCTTCATAATCCGAGGATTTGATAGTCAATTTAAAATGCCTCTACAAGCAGCATTTTGGCCTAAAAATTGTGACATTTAGAATTCTAAAACTACATGACATTAAACAAAGAATAAAAAATAATATTAATAAAATAAAAGGATCAAATATTGCTCTTTGATTTTTATTTATTGGTACATATATGATACTTGTATCATCATACATCAATATGATGTTCAATTTTAACAAGCATTAACCATATAATATTACATCTATTTTTAAGGTATTGCTAATGTTACACTCAACCTGATAACAGATTGACTATAGGTAGGATCATAAGATAGAGTTTCAAACACAACAAATCCCCTTGCAAATCGAAATCTTCCTGTTCCAGAAACAACACCTAGCTCTCTTAAATTATCACGTTGACGGCTTGTACCATGAATTTCCAAAGTGCTACCGGCGTATTGCACATTGTTAAACACAATTGACAAAACTATGTTCACATTTGCGCCATCTTGAGAAGTTACTGTAATGGTACCTTGAGCCTTTCCGATTTGAGTTGAAAATGGATTAGGACCTAATGTAACAGGATCATCAACAACAAATATTGTTCCAAATGTGTTATAGGACCAAACCTTCCCATTGATGCCTATAATCGGTGAAACGGTTGCTTTAGGTCCTTTTCCGATATCTTGTAGGTAGAACACCAAGGTTGATTGATTTGGTTGAGATTGACCATTAGCTATGTTAATGGTTATGAAAAGCAATATTGAGAACGAGATGATTTTGATTGGAGTTGTTGCCATTGTTTTAGTTAATGCAAAGGGCTATTGATGAGAAATGCTGATGAAATTAATTCTGAAAATGGTTGAAATTTATAGAGGTGATTTGGAGCATGAGTTTTGCTTAAAGTAAAACTGAATTATTTTTTTAAAGTTAAAGAATTTGGTTTTTATTACAAAATGTTAAAGAAATTTCATTTTTGAATTAAGATGCGAGTCATTTAAACGTGAGTATATGAATAATATCGTGAATAAACCAGTTACATAAATATTATACCCAAACAAGATGAGTTACATAAATAAAGTAACGTGATTCTCTTTTTTTGTAATGGTATTCAAATGTAAAAGGTGAAAAGGAGCATGAAAATATAGCTTTGAGAGCATTCATAGCATGCCAGCATCACTATATTATAATTTGTGCTTGTTTTATTCACCGGCTTAGGCAAATCATGTGTTGGTCAAGATTGAAGACTTCTCCAACACATGATATATCCACATGAAATGTGTTTCATTTAGCATCAAAACAAAATTCTAGTTACTAGTATGCAAAAGCATGTGTCAAAGCTATTATTAGAAGAGTTCAGAATTTGTTGAAGATTACCGAATACAACAAATAGACGTTTAACTGTGACTACTAATGCACGGATAAATTTTATTAAATATTTTTGCACTTTTTATTGTCAAATAATAATTATATTGTTTATATTTTTTATTTAATAATTAGTAATAGTTTATTTTTGTATCTTATAACAAAATAACGATATTTATTTTCAACGGAACTAAAAAATAAGAGAAAAAATGAGAGTAAACTATGCAGAATATAAAATATAATAAAATAATGCCTCTTTATGTATTAGTGTAGAAGAAGAATTACTACTTTAACTTTTTATAAATTAAAATTAATTAGTAAATATGTTTTGTAAAATTATATATATATATATATATATATATATATATATATATATATATATATATATATATATATATATATATATATATATAATTTTAAGTTCTAGAAATTTTTTAGTAATTTAAAAAATAAAAGTTGATATTGTAGGTAATAGTACATAAAAAAAAAGCATGAGTTTGTTAAAAAAAAATTATTTTTTCACTTTTTATTTTTTTTCGTTTCAAATTATCTAAAATCGCATTTAACATGTGATTTGATGTATTCTATTTGTCTTTATTTTTTCATCATTCGGTTCAATGTTCAATTCTTTATAAATATGGAGAAATAGTGAAAGATAAATAAAATTTAACAAATTATGATAATTTTGAAAAAAAAACAGAAAGTCCTTAAAATTAGAGAGGATGAGATGACTTTGATTGAGTTCTAGAGGAAGATGGTTCATAATTCAGTCGCCCCAAGAAGCAACATAAATAGGCACTATACTTTTAGGTGGGTATGATTTGGTGGTCCCTCACTCATCAACTTGACCCATACATTAGGCATATAAATATTTCTGTCTTTAGGGTTGGGAGAATTCATTCAAATTTTACATATTCAACAAACTTAAACTTGTTTGTGATCATCCTCATAAATAGGGTTCCTCTTATTGTATTTTCGCAAGTACAATTGCGTCTATTGTGGGTCTCTCTAAAACTAATTTAGGTCACACTTACATTCGACTTTCACTCGCCTTAATCACCTTGTTCAAGATTGTGACATGACGAAGCACCTTGACAACTAGCCACACTAGCAGTAACGAGAATGACGTCTTACCAAAGATGCATACTGCTATGTATATGTATGCCAAATTCAATGGTTTCTTTGCAACCCTAACGGTGTTCATGTTTTGAAATCGAAAATCCTGCAAACAAAAGAATAAAAATTGAACCGGTTTGGTTTGGTTTAGAATGAACCGACCATTTTTGGAAATTAGAGTTTGTAATGGTTTACCTTTTTGGGGACGTTGTAGTCGACACTAAAGGAGTCAGGCTTCTCTACTGTCGTAACCCGAAATTTGACCTCCCTCTTTTGCCTTTTGCATAAGCATAAGTATTCGCATCGCTAGCATAAGCATTCACATTCTTTTCTCCGTGTGTTTCTGGTTGCAGGATATTCAGGTTTTCCAAACCCGATTAATCATATTCTCACAAGGTCATCACCTCATCAAAACAAGCACAAAATGAAAGTTTCCATGTCTATACATCAATACAAGAGGTGGAAAATCGAAACCGGGACCACAACACCCTTTTTTAGGCAAATTGGGCATATTTTGGCCTGGTTAATCGATTAACCATTTGCAGTGTAATTGTGTTAATCGATTAACGCAGGCAAAATAGGCACAATTTGCTGCTTTTTCATGACAGCACCTTTGCACACATTTTGGTCTTGGATTCTAGCAGCATATGGAATATTCTAGACACCTCTAAACATTTCCAAGCTACTCAATCATTCAAAGTGCATTTGCTATGATACTTCACTTCTAATCAAGTGCACCATGTTCCTTGTTCTCCAAGTAATGTGGATCTTTGGATGTTGGAATTCACCTTGGGATGGTTACCGAGTTGGTTCTAACTAACCGAGTTAACCGCCTTGACTCGGTGAGTCAAGTCCAACTAACTTCTAACCTAGCTCCAAACCCAAAGCTAATTCCAAACCATCTCGTATTCCAAACCTAAAGCCTATATAAACACACCTTCACTCACTTTTCAATTCCTCAACCATTCTCTACCATTTTTCACCAAACTTCTCACATTTCACTCTCATTTCTCTCACTTTTTCTCTGATTTCTCTACTCATTCTTCATCTTCATCTCAATTCTTCTCCATCAAACCTCACCAAAAGCTCTTATTCTTGAAGGATAATCACTTTTCACATTGAAAGTGATTAATTCTTGAGCTTAACCTTCACCATTTGGCATTCTTTGGTTGGATTTCTGGAATTACATCTCATTCTACTTCAATCCAAGGGTTTCACACCATTTATTTTGGTGCAAGTTCGATTTCGGTGCATTTTCGCGTTTTTGATCGGTTTCGACGCGTTTCGTCTACAATTCAAGGATCCTCTGGTTTTCTTTAATCTTCTGCACCAAGATCACATTGCAACATTTACCAAGGCACATCTCAGCCTTGTAGGTTGGTGGATTTCATTCATTTTATCATTTCGATCGTTTTCGTATCGTTCGCGATGTAATTTTGATATTCTTGCATGTGAATTAATTATACTTTTGATTGATCCATGATCTTGATTGTTAATTGATTCTAATTGTTCATTTGCTGTTTCTAAACTTGATTTTTTGTGCATAATTTTTTGCCCTAGCATTGGAGTGATTGCACAATAAAAAAGTTGGTCAAAAGCACTTTTCAAAACAAATTTTCTGCTCCCTGTACAGTGTTAATCGATTAACACATTGCAGTGCAATTGTGTTAATCGATTAACCAGTGTTTTTTTGCACTTTTTCAAGTGTTAATCAATTAACACTTTGCAGTGCAATTGTGTTAATCGATTAACACTGAACCAAAAGGTCATTTTCCTGCATTTTCAAGTGTGTTTGCCATGCTTTCTTCATTTTAACTTCCATTGATTGTCATGCTTGATTTTATGGATGTTTTTAATGTCATTTCACTTCTGGTTGAAGCAAATTCATGAACGTTCGATGCACATTTTCGATTATTCAATTGTTTTGTGTTCTTAGCATTGTATGAACATAGCAATTCTTGCACTATCTTTGTTCACATGATACATGATTTTGTGTGGCATTTTGATGATCATTTGGCACTGTTTTGCACCTTCCATTTCAGATTTGCATTAAGTTTATCCTTCATGGATAAATTTAATCTTGTATAATCAATAATCCACTCCTTTTTTGCTTTAATGACTTTTCATCCTCTTTGGAAAGTTGTTAACATGTTTCTCCCTTGATTAATTGATCGAAACTTTGTTTCGATTAATCGATCTTCCCTTTTCCTCTCATTCCCCCCCCCCCCCCCCCCCCCCCCGTGGAGTTGGAGTTTCGCGCTGCGCCTTGCATCGGAGCACTGTACAAATTGACGCCGTTTTGCTGTTCGTTTCTCTACGCAGGAGCACTATACAACCTGGAGCTGTTGGGCCGTCTGGTTCAACTTCCGCATTACACCCTGTGTATGTTAGGGAAGGGATGAGAAGGGAGAATTCCTACTCTCATTCTGACTACTTCAGGTAGGGGACGAATGACCATGTGCTTGGCTTAGTCATCTCTATCTCTAGGCGGTAATGTGTTTTCCTTCCCCAGTCGAGTTGATCCTTGATCACTCTTCTCTCTTTGCGATCTCTTTCAATCCTTGATCACTCCTATCTCAATCTCTCTCTTGATCAATCGCCTTCTTGGTTACGATCCTTTGTTCCTTGGGTTAGCAAGCTTTCTTCGTTTCAACACCCTATGCTTTTCTTGCGGTCCATCATTGCTTTTTGATTCTCCTGAAGAGTCTCAATTCTCTTTCTTTGGTCCAACACAGTTTTCCTGTCACGACCATTTTTCCCCAGGAGCTTGCAACCTTCTCTTGGTTCTTCTCCTTTGTTGGGTTAATCACCTTCTCTTGGTTAATCACCCATTTCTTCAGTTAATCACAGTCCATCTGTTAATACTGAGCACCTCTTGGGTTAATCACCTCCTCTTGGTTAATCACCCGTCTCTTCAGTTAATCACAGTCCGTCTGTTAATCACTGAGCACCTATTGGGTTAATCACCTCCTCTTGGTTAATCACCCGTGTCTTCAGTTAATCACAGTCCGTCTGTTAATCACTGAGCACCTTTTGGGTTAATCACCTATTATTGGTTAATCACTCATCTCTTCAGTTAACCACAGCCGTCTGTTAAAATACTGAACCCTTTCGAGTTAATCACATTCTCTTGGTTAATCACTCGCTTTTCTCTTCGGTTAATCACAGTCCGTCTGTAAACACCGAATCCCCCGCAGTTGGCAACCTCCTCTTGGTTCGAATACTTGCACCCCTGGGTTAGTAACCTTTCTTTGGTTAAAATACCCTTTCTTCGGTTAAGTACTGTTTGTTCAGTCAGTTTACCGAACCCCTTTGGGTCACGACCTTTACTCGGTCCTACACCCGTGCTTCTGGTTAATCACAGTTTTCTCTGTTAAAACCAATGCTTCTCTATTTCCACAGAGTTGCAACCCTTGTGTCCTCGGTTAACCACTGTTTACCAGTTAATATACCGAGGCCCCTTCAGAGTCAAACATCTTCTCTCGGTTCAGCACTCTCTATCTTGGTTTATCACAGTCCGTCTATTGACACCAGCTTCTTTTCCCCGCCAGGGTCTACTCTCTTTCTTTGGTTAACCACTGCCAGACAGTTAATATACCGAGTCTCCATTTTCTCTTAGTTATGACACCATCCCTTTATTTGGATCCCCTAGAGGAGTCCTTCCTATTCCCCTTGCTCTTACTTTCTTGGTTTCGACACCAATTCTCTTTGTTATCCCCAGCGGAGTTTCTTTCATTCTCGGTTTTGACACCATTCTTTTCCTATTCTTTTGTGCAAACGCTCTTACTGCGAGGTCTTTCCCAGTAGAGTTTTTCTTTCACTCTTGCTCTTGGCTTTGACACCACCTCTTTCATCCCCTTGTTTCTTCCTTGTTTTGTTTTCCGTCTTGGTTCCCCGAACTACGGAAGCTATGATTCTGCATTCTTTTGGATGTATGATACGTAGGCATGAGATCGCAATGATCTCGGCGAGCACACTTCCACCTTTCTTCCGTCTTCCTCCTTTCTTTCTTTCTTCTTTGTCCCCTGGTTCCATGAACTACGACGCTCTGATTTCCTCATTACACTATGAGGGTACGTAGGCACAAGGGCCACAATCCTCCGCGAACACTTTCCTTCTTTTCTTTCTTTTTCCCTTTTCTCTCTCTCCTTTCTTTAGCTAGAAGCCGTTAGATAGATAACCCATTCAAGCCTAGAAGCAAGCGAAATGGTTCCCGTCGAGCACGACAGATGCGTTAGGTGCTAATACCTTCCTTTCGCATAACCGACCCGCCGTTCCCGTTTCTCTTCCCCTTGGGTTTTATCGATATTTTCCCTATCCTTTGGGACTAAATAAAGTTCGGTGGCAACTCTGTTGTTATCTTTGAGTGTGCGATTCACTCAGGTAGAAACCAGCCATCTTCATCTACGACGAGGACTAGGTCGGTTAAGCTGGGGCCGTTTTTGAAAGTGGCGTCGGTTATTGATGCTCGAGTTTGACGTCGTCGGTGTGGAAGGCGACGGTGGCGGCGCCGCTGCTGTTACGGTCAAGGTCGTATTTGCCCTTCAAAGCGGCCTTCATTGTTAAAAACGGAGTGGAGAAGGGGATGAAAATACTAATATTTTTTTTGGATTTTTTTTTTATGAAATTAGTTGAAATGAAATTGAAGATATATATAGTGGCGCTGATTAGCGTCTACTGCGTACTTTTTTTTTCTTCATGTTTTTGGTGCCAGCTACTGTAGTTTTTTAAGTGTTCTGGGCCTAAGAGTTGGGTTTAGTGGTTATAGGAATTGGGCCATTTAGATGGTCAAAAAGTCGAAAATTTACCCCCATACCCCACTATTATACCCATACTCCTGCAGAATTAAATTTTGGACGAGAATACCCCTGTATAAATATTAATAATTTCAAAATTTTCACTTTCTCTTTTCAATACAGATAAAATAGTTAAAAAAAATTCCTCTAATCTTTGACTACCGGAGAACCCAAACAAAAGACATTCGGTTCTTTTTTTTTTCAAATCGAAAAACTTAAAAGTAAGTTATCAGTTTTTTTTTTATATTCATCACCGGATAACTTGATCTCATGTTATCCGGATTGGGTTTTTTACACACCGAAACACTTGATGTCAAGTTATCTGGTTTGTGTATTACACACCAGAACACTTGATATCAAGTTATCCGGTTTGTGTGTTTTTACACATCGGAACACTTAAGTACAAGTTATCAAATTCGCTTTTTGTTCACACCAGATTTCTTTGATTCATGTTATCCAATTTGTTGTTGTTAACTGACTTTTTTTAAGTGGCTCGCATTAGAGGACGAGACTGACACATTTTTTGACGATACGGTGATGGATGGCAACAACCTTTGAATCAAGAGGAAGATTAGATTGATGTCCCTTCTTGTGTAGCAAATTTTTCTGTAGTCGAGAATATCTCTGTCATATCTACAGATGTCTGATTTTTATTGCATATCATCAAAGGAATGTCCATGCCTCTTAAAATAAGTGACAAAAATTAATTAATAAATAAATAATAAAAAAAAACATGTTCCGGAACTCTTAGGGGCAAGTTATCCTATTCTTAAAATGACAAAACCGGATAACTTGCATATAAGTTATCCGGTTTGGTAAATATACACACCGGATATCTTGACTACAAGTTTTTCGGTTTGTTTTTTGGGGTTCATAAACAAACCGGATAACTTGCATGTAAGTTATCCGGTTTGGTATACACGCACACCATATTTCTTAAATACAAGTTTTTGGATTCAAAAAAAATATACTCCAGAATTCTTTGACTCATTCGACTGCACAACAGTAAAAAAAGTATAAAAAAAATTGAAAGGGTAAAATTGAAATATTTACAAAATTGTAGGGGTATGGGCATAATTGTGGGGGGTATGGGGTAAAATTTTCTCAAAAAGTGAAGGAAATTTCTTAACGCATCCTGTATGTTTCTAATATAATGTGCCACACGAATTTTTAAAAATGTTTTTCGTTTTTAGCGATACATCTCTGGACACACCCCGATACACATATTTAATTTATTTTTAAATCACACTCTAATCTTATGAATAAATTTATTCTGAAATGTATTTCCGAAAATTTTCCATATATACATTCCCGGAAGTTGAAAATCTGCTTTTACAAATAAAATGTGGCATATGTCATGGGTCAAAAACTAATTTACTCATGGGGTCAAAAACTATATTTACTCATACTTCTATTAAAAACACAATTGTATAGTTCATGAAGCAACTAGCTGCCTCAAATACTTCTAAAATTTTCTATAGATTAAGATTTCACCTTTCAATTCATTCATTTCATTCATATATCTAAAAATAGTGAACAATGTTCTATTTTTTCTCACATTGAAGCAAATATGTGGTATATAATTAACTTTATTGATGACCATGTAGCTTTGATACAATCATCTACTATAAATGAGTAGAATTTGCTTGGATCAATAAATTATGAGATATACTTGATATCTTATTGGTGTCACTATAATTTTTATCATATAGTTGTTGAGTAACAAGCAATTTCTGTATTAGAAATTACTGTTGGACAAGAAATTGACAGCATTCATGTTAAGTTATTGTTGTATAAGAAATTGACAACATTCTTTTTAATTAACTTAGACTAAATCAAGGTAATTACATTTTTACTTATAAATAAAAACTAATATTTATACATATAACTCTAATTTTCATATATTTTAATTCGGTACTGTTGTGAATTAGGATTCCTTTGAACAAAATATACTTCGTTTCTTTATAGGCAAGAAACATGCAAGGGTTAGGGTTAACAAGAAAAAACAAAGGAAAAGCAACAAAGATTGGTTATAACTGCTATTCTTTACTTTCTCTATAAAACAGATTACAAGTGCTCAAGAATAACAAATAACCCTCTCACCCTAATTAGGTTTTGTCACACCACACATAAGATGAGAGACTAGTATGCTATTTATAATAAAACCTAACATACTAAACTAATGGGCCTTTTAACAATTACCCATTACAAACTAACTTTGGGTACAAGCTAACTTAAATAATTGGATCCTTAACAGAAGGCCTAATCCGACAGCTACACACTAGAATACACTTCGACTACAGCATGTAGGTCTTCGACAACAGCATGTAAGCAGACTTTGACGGCATGCTAACTAGAGTTCGATCCAATATCTCATAAATCTCCACCTTGGATCTAACTCTATAACATCAAGAAACAAACTAGCTTTCTTCATGCAGCTTTATCAACTGCATACAGTGGAAAAACTTGCAATTGGGCAACGTCTTAGTGATCATATCAGCAGTATTATGATCTGTCAAAACCTTCAGCACTTGGACTTCTCCACGCTCGATTACCCCTCTGACGAAATGTAGTCTCACATCAATGTGTTTGGTTCGCTCATGATAGGCTGAATTCTTCGACATGTGTATTGCACTTTGACTATCACATTTAACAGTAATACTTCGACCTTAAAGTTTTAGCTCCTTTGTAAAACCTTCAAGCCACAATGCTTCCTTCACAGCTTCAGTTATAGCAATATATTCTGCTGTGGTTGATAAGGCAACAACCTTCTGAAGTGTTTCTTTCCAACTGATTACTGTCCCAAACATAGTGAACACATATCCAGAAATAGATTTTCTGGAATTCATATAACCTGCATAATCAGAGTCGACATATCCTTCGATTGCTGCTTTACTAACTTCACCCAAGGCTCCACCATAAATTAGGACTCTATTCAGAGACTCATTTATGTACCTTAGAATCCACTTCAATGTTTACCAGTGAGCCTTTCCAGGATTCGCCATGTACCTGCTTACAAGACTTACTGCATATGCTATGTCAGGTCTAGTACAGACCATATCATACATCAAAGAATCCACTATATTAACATATGGAATGCTATTCATATAAGCTCTTTCAACATCAGTACTAGGACACTGATCTATACTCAGCTTGAATTGAGGGTTTGTCGGAGTCACAACAGGCTTTGAATTCGACATACCATACTTCTCGAGAATCTTTCGTAGGTATGCCTCTTGAGATAAGCATAATTTCGACAGCTTTCTATCTCTTCGAATGTTAATCCCAAGAATCCTGGACACAGCTCCTAGATCCTTCATGTCGAACTCCTTATTGAGTTCAACCTTCACCCTCATTACATCTTCTACATTGTTGCTTGCTATTAGAATATCATCCACATAAAGCAACAAAATAACAAATGAATTACCAGGTCAAAATCTGAAGTAAACACAGTGGTCGAACTGACTTCTAATGAAACTTATGTGTTCAATGAACTTATCGAATCTCCTATTCCACTGTAGAGGAGATTGTTTCAGTTCATATAAAGATCTTTTCAGCTTGCATACATAATCTTCCTTCCCCTTTTCGACATACCCTTCTGGTTGCCCCATCAGGATTATTTCATATAGATCACCATACAAGAACGCAATCTTCACATCCATCTGTTCTAGTTCAAGGTCGAAATGTGCCACCATGGCAAGCAACATTCAAATGGACATGTGCTTCACAACAAGAGAGAACACATCATTAAAGTCGACACCTTCTTTCTGAGTGAACCCCCTAGCGACCAATCTTTCCTTGTATCTCTTCGACGCTACTCCTTCGATTTTTTCCTTAACTTTGAAAATCCATTTACAGCTGACTAACCTGGCTCCAGCATGTTTCTTGATCAGTTCTCATGTGTTGTTATCATGAAGAGATTTCATCTTATCATCCATGGCCTTCAGTCATTCAGTCTTCTTTCGACTCCTCGTAACTTCCTTATAGTCTCTAGGTTCTTCGTTGAAAACCTCACTTGCAGAGATTAAGGCATAAGATATAAGATCTGCATACCCAAGTCTCTGAGGTGGCTTGATGACTCTCCTCGACCTGTCTCTTGCTAGCAGGTAGTCATTATCAGTTTCCTCATCTTCGACAACAGCTTCTGCTTCTTCTTCGACTTCATCTGGGATACACAATTCAGCATCAACATGCTTCACCTCAACAGGAATCTCTCCCTATTCCATCTTTTCGTCATCATCGTCAGTTTTTTTGAAAGCCATCTTAGATTCATTGAAATCTACATCTCGAATGGTGATACACCTCCTGTGACCTGACTCTAGGCACCATAGCCTATAAGCTTTGACTCCTTTAGGGTATCCCATGAACATGCATTTAAGAGCTCTAGGTTCAACCTTGTCTTGCCTAATGTGAGCATAGGCCACACAACCAAATACTTTCAGTCTGTCGAGACTAGGTGGATGTCCCAACCAAACTTCTTCAGGTGTCTTCATATCTAACGCAATCGAAGGACATCTGTTTCTCAGATATGTTGTTGTCAAAATAAACTCAGCCCAAAACACCTTCTTTAATCCAGCACTAGTCAACATGCATCTAAATCTTTCCAAAATAATTCGATTAAAATTTTCTGCCAAACCATTTTGTTGTGGAGTACCTGCAATAGTTTTGTGCCTTGCAATACCTGAGGCAACACAAAAGCTGTCGAACGCCTCATTGCAAAATTCAAGGCCATTGTCGGTTATCAACCTCTTGACCTTTCTGCCAGTCTGATTTTTGACCAAAGTCTTCCAATCTTTGAAATTCTCAAAAGTTTCATCCTTAGTCTTCTGGATGAATAACCATAACTTTCTGGAATAATCATCGACTATGGATAGAAAATATCTTGCTCCTGAATGTGATGGACACCTTGTAGGCCCCCAAAGATAAGCATGGATGTAATCAAGGGATCCATGAGTTCTTTGTTTGCCTTTGTTGAACTTCACTCGGCAAGATTTTCCAAATACATAGGGTTTAAAAAATTTCAGCTTTTCGACTTTATCTCCTCCAAGCAGATTTTGTTTCCCCAATTCGACCATACCCCTTTCACTGATATGGCCCAATCTCATGTGCCAAATTTCTATCTTCGATAAAGGTTTCGTGGATGCAACATTTGTCGAACCACTTACAACTTCAACCTCAAGGGTATACAAGCCTTGTTTCTTCACGCCTCTCAAGACTTCCTTCGACCCTTTAATGACTCTTAGGATACTTTTCTCTCCCTGGAAAACATATCCCTTCTTGTCGAATTCACCAAGAGAAATCAAATTTCTCTTCAAATCAGGTACATACCTGACTTCAGTCAATAACCTTATTGACTCGTCATGGAGCTTGAATCTCACAGATCCAATTCCTTCAATTTTGCAAGCTTTGTTGCTTCCCAGCAGCACTGATCCACCATCTTGATCACATAGCTCCTCGAACAATTCTCTGTTTGGAGTCATGTGCATAATCCACTCTTTTCTTGAGTCGCCGCTTGAAACCACAAGAACATCAGATGATTCGAAGTCATCTTGAATAATGGATGCGTTGCCATTATCTTTACCTCCATGATCTTTTAGGCGTTCAGGGCACACCTTTCTTGTGTGACCCTCCTTCTTACAGTGATAACATTGAATACCAGATGCTTCGTCACTATAAGACTTCTGCTGACTTTTACCTTTCTTCTTGTCGAACTTACCATCCTTTCACAAGAATTTTCCCTTAACGGCCAAACCTTCGCCCACTGTAGAAGGTTTATACTCTTTCGTTCGTTTAGATCCTTAGAATACAAGGCTGGTTGAATGTCTTCAAAGCTCAGGGACTCCCTTCCATATAAGAGAGTTTCTTTGAAGTGGGCATATGTTTTGGGTAAAACACACAATAACAACAGTGTTTGATCTTCATCATTGATCTTCACATTAATATTTTCAATATCAAGAATCAGCTTGTTGAACATATCCAAGTGCTCAGCCAACACTTTGTCTTCACTCATCTTGAATAAATACAAAGCTTGCTTCAGGTAGAGTCGATTCACCAGAGATTTGGTCATGTACAAACTTTCAAGTTTCAACCATAACCCAGATGTCGTAGTCTCCTTTGATACCTGTCGAAGAACCTTATCACCAAGGATCAACAACTATCATGGCCGTCTTTTCTTTTTCGGTTAACATAGCATCCATGGATGCCTCTCCCTTCAACGCTTCCAAACAACTCTGCTGAACCAGTAGGGCTTTCATCTTCAAGCGCCACAGGCCGAAATCGTTCACTCCGGTGAACTTTTCAGTCTCATACTTTATTGAAGGCATCTTCTCCACGTTCACTGTACCAATTTGTTGTGAATTAGGATGCCTTTTAACAAAATATACTCGGTTTCTTTATAGGCAAGAAACACGCAAGGGTTAGGTTTAATAAGGAAAAACAACAAGGATTGCTTATAACTGTTATTTTTTACTTTCTCTATAAAACAGATTACAAGTACTAAAGAATAACAAATAACCCTCTCACCCTAATTAGGTTTTGTCACACCACACCTAATATGAGAAACTAGTGTGTTATTTATAATAAAACTTAACATACTAAACTAATGAGCCTTTTAACAATTACCCATTACAAGTTAACTTAGGGTACAAGCTAACTTAAACAATTGGATCCTTAACACAAGGCCCAATCCGACAGCTACACACTGGAACACACTTCGACTACAGCATGTGAGCAGACTTCGACGGCATGCTAACTAGAGTTCGATCCAATATCTCACAGATACTTTATTTCATTAAATGTATTCAAATGTCTTGGTTATGATGTACTCTTGGCAGTGTAAAAGAAGTTATAGGAAAAATTTAAAGGGAAATTGCAAGTAAAATGGATTTGTCATGATTTTTCTTTAGGTGTTCTATTGAGACACTTTGGAAGTATGGCTGCGAACTTGCAATGTTAGGTTGAAGTTGTTTGGTGCCACATTATATTTATTAAAAATATATTTTTCAGCTCCCGGAGATGCATTTTCAGAATAAATTTGTTTATAAAATTGAAGTATGACTCAAAAACGAATGAAATGTGTGTATTAAGGTGCTTCCGAAGATACATCTTTGAAAACATGGGATATTTTTAGAAATCCGCGTGGTGCATTAGAAACATATAAGGTGCGTTAAGAAATTGTCAAAAGTGAAAAGTGGATTTTTGTCTTTCAAATTTTACTTCATGTTTTGTAATAGTTAAATTTGTCCTGTCATTTTTTTATCTCTGAATCTTATTATAAAAAAAATATTTTTAGATATATTGAATAATCAATACTAGTATATTTGATCTATATATAATTCAAATACATTGAATATCAATGTAATTGATCTATATATAATTTTGGTTCAATGTATATAAAAAACAAATTTCATCTTATACTATATAAGATCACAAGGAGTAAGAAAGAAAAAGAAATGTGTGATAAGGGGCCTTGATTGAGACTATCAATGGCAAACAAACATCTTCATTTATTTGAAAGAGAATTGTGATTGTATGGGATGATTTTGACTGGTTTGAATTTCAATCTCTAAGAGATGGGTTTAGTTATTAAAGTTTGGTATAGTATTTTGTTAAATGGGATTACTCGAGAGGTAACTTCTTCATATTTATTGTCGATCTTGTCAATACTTTTATGTTTCTTGAATGAAGTTGTGGGTTTAGATCTGATGGACAATTGCAATTTATGTTAGCATCATAGTTTCTCTTGTCCAATATATGAGATAGTACCTGGAAACACTTTAACACATAAGTTATTGACTTGTTTATCATGTGTTGTGATTTATGATAGACATTTAGGGTTAAAAAGTGTGACATGATGCCTTCATTAATCTTTCATAGCCAGTGTTCCATCGTGGAACGAGAATTATGAATGAATTAAGGTGAGTGGACTCCTGATATAGTTATGTAAGTCTCATAGGTGATTACACATGAGACAAGCCTACAAGGTTGACACTTTAACGCCTAAGTTGATAATTGGGTCCAAGAAAGGTAAAGTGAATTATGAAAAATGTGTGTACCTTAAGCCTTACACGCTCATAAGTACCAGAGAAGTTGAATTCACAATGAGCTGTGATGGTTCATGATTTTCTATGCGGTGGAATGTGGGCTGCGTGTGTTCAGTGTGAAACGAAAATAAGTTTTATAATTATTGTATCCATAAATACTGGAGGTTTTAAAGACCATTAAAGAATTTTTAAGATCTTAAGTAGATAAGGGTTGTTTTGTTGTGATGCATGAAACTAGATAATATAAAATAAATAACATAAAGTAAAATGAAGATTTTAGTGTTAAGAGTAAGAAAACTTGCTAGGGGTAGATTTCATCATTACGTATTTATCATGTATATCCATAGATCAGTAATATGTTACTCTACTTAGATATTAATATTATCATTTATTACTTTCATTCGTATCTCCTTTTAGTCACAACACGGTGAGATTATTGCATTACCCAATAATCGATATATCAGTCTATTAACAAACGCAGAGAATTAAGTTCCAACAGTTATAAAGTAACAAGACTTTACACTGATCCATACTATAGTACGCGTGGATATTGAACCTAACCTTATGTCTAAGCATTATTATCCAATAGATGGTTATCTTTGATCTAGTAATGACAAGCACCTTTCGATGTTAGGTCACACTAAGAAAACAAGTTTTAGGTAGAAAAAGTAAAACAAACATTAAGATTAAAGAGTCATCAATATTAAAGCATTAGTTAAATTACACAGAACACCATGAGCTATTTAGTACATGAATATAATGACTACATCTAACCCCAAACAAAGAGATTTTATCCACACTCATACATTGTAACTATCAGTAATCTTGCAAAGTTGATCTTGGAAGTTTATTTACCGTGTCACTTGAATAATGCTTCTGCCTTCAAGGTTCCTATCTTATTCTCCTGTTGTAGACAAGGTGAACCTAGCCTAATTCTATGCTACCTCACTCCACCGAAACTTCCTTTGCAATGAATTGAAAACTTCTATTTATAGGCAAAATTATAGACCCCTTGCTAGGCACACATCCCTTTTATATATATGCCATATTTGGCACTTACCAACATGCAAGGTTATCACTCAAACGCTCAGGTCATTAAGTGAGTAAGAAATTGATTTGAATGACAGTGAATCATACTTAGAGAGTGTTGTGCATTATCCTTTAAATAGGATATATGGTTGGCAACTGCATATGAGTATGGTGCGGCTAACCATTGGATTGTTTCTAGGAGATCAACACAATGATTTTGTGAGGTAAATTATGTAATATGTAGGGAAAACAGAATTATGGACTTTTAATGTGATGATCACTTATCTCGCTATTGGGTTTTATTTACTAGGCCTTGCAGACGGTCCAAAACATTTGCCTTCCAAACCTTTGTGTTTGCTTAGTAAGGCGAGGGTTTATGATGTACATTATTATCTGACCATGAAGTCTATGCACGATGATGCCTTAGATGGGACACGACTATTCTAGAGTATGAGTGCGTAAAAATTTGCCCTGGAAGTTGTATTACATCACTGAGAGAAATCGACATATCTTTATTAATTAGTTGCGACATTACTTCACCCTTAGAGTATTTAGGTGTCTCTGGGCATCTTTTCGAGAAGATATCCACCTTCAAAAGGGTTTTGTTGATTGAATGGACTTTAAGTGCTTATATATATAGGGTAAGGTTTTTTTTAATAGTATTATTTGCTTTTTTGTGAGTTGTTTGCGAAAAGAGTGTTTTGTTATTCCATCGAATCAAACTCAAACGATCTTGTTAGTTGGTATTGGTTTTTCATGTTGGAGTGATCCTCTTTTTTAGCTTGAAATTCTCTTTATCTTCTGTCTCTCACTCTTTGATTAGGTCATAGAGATCGTTCAAGTTCTCCCACCCTCCCATAACTGCATCAGTTCTACTTAAGGTATATTTATTTATGGCAACAATGTCAATTTCAACTAGGAAGTTTGGTAAGGACATTTTAGGAAATTGGATGAATCCTAAGAAATTAGGGATTACATATACATTTGTTCGTGAAAACGTGTTTGATCAAACTTAAATAGATGTACGTTCAGCTACTGATTAAGGTGTGTTTCCCCGAGTAAAAATGAGAGGATATGCAACAAATATGGTGGATGTGTTATCCCCTTCCATGATTTTTAAGTTAGCATCTCGAATCATGTGTTAGTCACCTAAGGAAGCTAGAAGAAGGTTGAGGATGGTCTTCGTGCGATGCGCCAGGAGAACCTTAACCTTTCTAATGATCTAGCTAAATCCTTACAAGAGGGTTTCTTTGTCATTGAGGGTACTTTTAAGAATTCTTTGAAGCAAGTGAAATGCTTTTACCTCAGCTTTGTTTGATTTGAAACACACATATGTGTGAGTTGAATTAATGAGCATCATGAAAAATGGGATTTGGCTCTGCCTCATTTGAGTCGAACCAAAGCAATATGTGATTTGAATCACAACTTTCTTTCAAATTAATCATGAGGTATACATGAATCGAATCATGACCTACTTCCCCTATTTCCAACTTTTGATCAAGTTAATTATCTCTTTAATTCGAATAATTACTTAATGATTTGATAAAAAAAAAACATTTTGTCTCAGTTAGTTGAGAGTATTATTTCCAAGAGTGTTGTCTACCCTCTTGCACCATTATTTATTTTTCTCTTTTTCGTCAAGGAGAGTGTGCGTGTGTCACCCAAGAGAGAGAACTCAGAAAAAGTGCGAGGAATCACATCTCTTGAATCATCGTTGTCTTCTTGTTCTTGTTGAAGAATAAAAAATCTAGAGAAAGTAAAAAGGGTTAAACAAATCAAGCGATAAGATTAATCAGTCTTAGAAGCGATGGATTTTCAACATATCATTGATAAAGTGCAAAGTAAATTGTCAATGTGGAAAGAAAATAATTTATCCATGGCGGGAGAAGCCACTCTTGCCAAATTTGTTTTAAAGGTCATCCCAATTTATTTCATGATGAGTAATAGGGTTCCAAGAGGAAGTCTTAAAGCGATTTAAAAAGCTCAAAGGTAATTCATATGGGGAGACTTGGAAAGTAAGAAGTTGCATACCATCAAGTGGAGTAACATTGAAAAAGCCAAGAAGGACGAAGGTTTTGGTCCGAGAAATCCAGTCATGATGAATAACACGTGTCTTGCCAAATTATGCTGGAAATACTACAATGGAAATAATGTTTTATGGTGTCGAGTGCTCAAAGGGAAATATGGTACACATTATGCTGGGAAGGATATATGAGAAGCGAATACTTTCAATTATAGCATGTGGAAGAATATTTTTACCTATTGGTAGGATGTCAAAAGAAATGTTATGTGGAATATAGGTAATTGTGAAACAATTACGACTTAGACATGTTGTTTGATTGAGCATAAGATGGTTCTTCAGGATCATGTGAAAGACAACATCTAAGACAAGATGAATTGAAAAGTGGAGAATTTAGCAAAGGATCATGGGGGAGTGGAATTGGTAGGTTGTTATCCTGTGTTGAATGTTGAATTATGGAGCATTCTCGAAGGTGTAAAATTATTCAATACAATAATAGTGGCAAAAACGTGATTATTCAAACAAATTTGAAAGAAGCTTGTGGGAAAATCATGAAGGATCATCAAGGGAAGCATAACATATTAATGTTTGTTCAACTCATCTAGCACGAGTTGAAGAAAATGGAAGAGTATAAATGTATTCAGGTACCTAGAGAGTCGAATAGTTGCGCTGACGCCTTAGAAAAATAGTCATAAGGAATAGCATAGCTATTCAATTTTTCTATTCTTGTCCTAGGGAGATGAAAAAAAGTGTACGATAAAGATATCAAGGACATCTCTATAATATAATATGAGTTTTTGTCCTCTTTGTTTACGGAAAAAAATATTATTTTAAATATTTTGTTATTTTATTATATTTTTTTAGGGTTAAATATGTATGAGGACCCTATAAATATGTCAACTTTCAATTTTAGTCCCTCCAAAATTTTTCTTCAAACAATGGTCCTCAGAAAGTTTTCCATCTAAAAAAATGGTCCCTCCCGTTAGTTTCCTCTAACGAATGGTGATGTGGCATGCCACGGGGATCCTTGTCATGGCCACGTCAGTTTGATTTGGAATAATTTTTTGTTATCATAAATAGTAGAGGCAAACTAAGTGAACCCTAATCCTTTTGTTCACTGTTTTCCTCCATAACACCACATTCCTTCCAATTGTTCACATTCCTGCAATCGTTCTTCTTCTTTTTATTCGTCTCCCTCCTCCATCTCAAAAATATGTCGTCTTCATCTAGGTTAAGCAAAGTAGTTTCGTACTATTCGACGAGTCTAATGAACCGTGGAGTGAAAAGGTGTGGATGCAATGGTGTTATGATTTCATACATGTGCAAGAACGGAAAGAATAAATGTCGATTGTTTTGGAGATGTCTGTATTGGAAAAACGAGGGTACTTGCAATTTATTTATTTGGGATGATGAAATTGCATAAGGAATGGATGATGAGGAATGCGTAGATTCAGATTGGAGGAAGGATGGGAAATGCAAGCTTTAGAAACTCTGAAAGAGCTTTACAAATCATCCATGAAGAAGAACAAGAGGTTGTAGATGAAGAATAAGGCAAGGCATTTTGGGGGAAGCTGAAGACCATATGTGTTGTAGTTTCAGTCTTGATCAACTTGTATTTGTTAATTAGGTGTAATCGTCTATAATGTTGTGTAAGTGTTAATCTTGTCTAAGTGGTATGTTGTGTAATGTAACCTGAACTGGTTTTGTAATGTTGAATTGGTATGAAATACAAATTGAAATTTTATGTTATTCATTAGTATAGTTCAATTGGTATGTTCATTTTGTAGTTTCAGTCAAGGAACATAGTTTTGACACAATATGACCTATAAATTGGACATAATACGAGATATAAATTGTGCAGAAAAGGTGGCCCTAATAATTGACCTATAAAATGTGCAGATAATGGTCATCAAAGCTTGCATTTCTGTATGTCTAACTAGCATATAATTGACTGTATAAAATTAACCTATTAGGTGACCTTAAAATTTAGACATACATTGACATATAAGTCTGTCATGATATGAGCCATAATTTTCAAGCAAAATGGTATATAATTTTCACATTGAAACCATATGGACTTAACAGATTTCACCACAAAGATCTATTATCAGTCAGGGAACATGAGTACAAGAAACTGATCAAAACAGAATGTTCACAGGTTCACAATTAGCATACCATAACATGATCACAAGACAGATTGGTCTCAACAGATTTCCTTAAATTATCATACCATAACAGGTTCACAAGAGTACATTAGGGGTGACAAACAGGCATGTCCGCCCCGTTTAGGTCCGCCCCGCAAGTGCCCGCAAAAAAAAGGGCGGGGCGGGGCGTTCATAGTTGATGATGCGGGTCTAAAACCTATGCCCACCCCGCAAAAAAGTGAGGGCGGGGCGGAGAAAGCCCGCGGGCACTGCACATTTTAAGCCTAAAAATGAAATTTTTTATGTAAATGCTCGTGCTCGCGAAGAAAACGGGGCGGGGAGGGGCGGACACATTAGAGGGTGGGGGCCTAAAACTTTGGCCCACCCCGCACTAAAGTGCGGGTAAAACAGGCATGCCCAACTGGCCGGGCCCGTTTTGCCACCCCTAGAGTACATCAGTACAAGAAACTGATCAATACAGTACATTATTTCCATTACATCAAAAGAACATGATTTGTTCAAAAGGCTACATCAGTACATCACATTGAGCAAAAAAGTACATCAGTACATTACATCACAATATTTCTTCCTAAACAAATCCATCTACAAAAAACTACTGCTTCATTGGGTTAGACCTTTGCTAGTTGTGATGTCTTATTCAGTTAGATCCAAAGGGTCATTGGGTTTCTTTCCAGGGCCAGGAATGTTCTTTGTTTTCAAGGCCCTTAAACTTTCGTTATGCCTTTTTTCTGCTGCAACATTAGTCTGTGTCTTGTACCTGCTATGGGTTTTAAGCTTAGGTGGTTCACTAGAACTTAGCCTTGAAAGATTTGTTCTAATACCAGGTGGTTTGAAAGGCTTGTTCTTGCACACTTTGGGTTGCTTACCAAAGAAAATCTTGACATTACTTTGCCTTGGTGAAGTTGCCTCGAGAGGTTATTTGTCAACCCTTAAAGGCTGAATGTCCAAGACCTCATCACCCCCTAATAATGCAGTCATAGTTTCATCCAAACATGAAGAACGTGTAGGTTGGTCCCTTTTAGTTGGCTCACATGGTTCACTTACCATTTCCTCAGTGACAGTTGCATCTTGATCAGTTGGCTCACATGGTTCACTTACCATTTCCTCAGTGACAGTTGCATCTTAATCAGTTGGATCAGTTGCCATATCCTCATTGACAGAAGCCTTTCCCTCATTGACATTAGCATTTTCCTCCTAGAAACTAGCCTTTCCCTCATTGACACTAGCCTTTCCCTCCTTAACAGTAGCCTTTCCTTCATTGATAGAAGCCATTCCTTCATTGACATAACTCTTTCCCTCCTTGACAGTAGCCTTTCCTTCATATACAAAAGCCTTTCCATCTTTGACACTTGACTTTCCCTCTTTGCCAATTGACTTTCCCTTATTGACAGTTGATTTTCCCTCAATGACATCAGCTTCCTTATTGACAGATGTTTTCTCAGTAACTCTTGTTTCATTGACAATTGGTTCCCCAATGTTGGTTGCCTCATTAACAGCTGCATCTTTGACTATTCCCTCCCTGACTTTTGTCTTCTTTGTTCCCCCCTTAGATGTACAATTGTTGGTAGACCCCTTAGGCCTCCCCTGCATGAAACAAACAAATAATTAAAATTGTTAACCTAACGCAAAATACCTAGATAAACAATCACAATCAGAAAATGTAAGATTTAAGTTAAACAATACCCTTTTTTGGTGCCAAATTGACCTTGCTAGTCTGACTTACTTGTGTAGGTAAGTCTTGAGTGGTCTGGTTTGGCAATTCTTGACTGGGTTGGGTGGACAAGTCTTGACTGGCCTGGGTGGTATTACCAGAGGGAACAACCACAATCTGCTTGTTCTTCTTGCATGTCCTTTTAGCATCATTTTTTTCAAACTTAACATCCATACCATTCAAAATATTATGCTCTAAGATAGCATCTTTGAACTGCCTTAAAGAAGAAAACTCCATTCCCACCTTGAAAACAAAATCCTTGCTTAAAGATTCTTCTTGATTAAACCTGATTACATAGGGCCTTTCATCACAGCTGTCATCATCACCACCACTGTCTAGTTCATCAGTCATGTAGGCATCCTCAATGACATGTTCCTTACCCATCTATTATGTTATAAACATCTTCTTGTCTACATGAGCAGTGCCCTCTTCATTTGCAACAGGTCCATCTTTTTGTTCTACTTTAACTTCATTATCAAACACTTCATCAAGGCCTTCATCAAACCTTTTCATCCTCTCCTCCTCACTATCATCAAAGTCAACTCCTCTAACAGATTCATCACTAGAATCATCACTTTCTTTAATCAACCTATCAACATCTTCATCATATTTGATTCCCTTTCCCCTTTATCTAAACTTATCTATAAAGGTATCCTCTCCTACAACATTGAGCTCGCAAAATATCTCAACATCAGACTTATATCCTACAGCATACATGGCTAACTCAGAAGCATCTCCATCATCCTTAAATGGTTTTAAGTCGTGTTCAAATGATCCTTCATCACGTTTCCACCACATCTTAACACCACATATATCAAACTCAGGTTCAATCAACTTAACTAGGTCACATGCTTCAAAGAAAGACCAATAATCAGAATCTTGACCATTAAAAGCATACACTTTCCCTCCCTCATATCTTATGTTAGGGTTTTTTTACAAAACAACCTTTTGGGTAAAATACAACCCTGAACCTATCCATTTCGTGTACACAACATTTAACCTACGTTTAAATTTTACCATTACAATGTAAAAATGATTTATCCTAATTTTTTCTAAAAAAGCGATCAAACTTATTATACAACAGAATAACAAACTTATTATACAACAGAATAACAAATTGAATAACACAAGACCATTGAGAACGCAACGCATATGATATTCAAATGAGGGAACATAGAGGAGACAATTGCATCTTACCTGAGACCACTTGCTCTCCTTCTCAAGAACTTGTTATTGGGATCATTCCAAAGAAGTCGCTTTGGGACCACTACAAACAACCTAATTTTTTCTTTGAATGATGCGAATCAATGTTCGTTGTTCCTTCACTGCGCGCACCTCCAAGACATAAACAATGGAAACTTCTGCTAGGGCACACTTCAGAAGTTGACTTATCTTATCTGCGTGTTTCATTTACATCATTTAAGAGGATTATCTTATCTGCATTTTCCACGCTAGCGCATTGAAATAAAACATAGCACACATAATCAAAGATGTTATTACATGTGGCATGACACATAAGCTTCCGTTAGTGAAAACTAACAAGAGGGACCATATTTGGAGACGAAAAACTTTATGCGGACCAAATTTTAAAGAAAAATTTTATAGGGACTAAACTTGAAAGATGTCATATTTATAGGGACTAAAAACATATTTAACCTTTTTTTTAATATCAAAATTTTGAAAATCATTTAAATTTGAAAATATTTAAAATAATTTGTTATAAAAATTATTTTAAAAATACATTATTTTGAGAAAAAAAATTTCAACTATACTTTTAATTATCAATAATTTATATTTATATTTATATTATAAAATATCAAAATTATTCTTTTTTTTTGGAAATCATCAAAATTATTCTTTTAGTTTATAAAAAATGAATTTAAGTTTTTTTAATATTTAAAAAAAATACTTTTATAAAAATAATTTTTAAAAACAAAAGAAAAATCTATTTTCTTAAGATAAAATAAACTAGCTCATATTTTTTTAAAGATAGATTTTTGTCAAGAAAGGGTTAATAATCCCAAAAGTAGAGGAAAACGATAAGCCGGTAATTCAGTTTTCTCACCAAAATTAACATTCCCGCAAATAACGCCTTCAAAAAAATCAAAACCGAAAAACGCACCCCTCACACACATTCACCAAAATCTCATAATAAAATTCGAGACCATTATTGTAGAATCAATTCCTCCAATTCAATGAGGACACTGTGTCCAAATTACGATAAGGAAGATGGATTAGAAACGGTTTTGGAAGTTCCGATTCCGGAGGATATGTGGACCGGAATCGGAAGCAGTGGTTCAAATCGGTGGCAGAATCTTTGCGCGCTCATGAAAGCGCAAATTTCTAACGACAAATCTTCGCATCTTTCTGCTTCTTCTAATAATGAATTCATCGCGTTGCTTAAACTTGTTGGTTCTCCTCTTATTCCTCTTCAGGTTCAATGCGATCATACGTTAACTCGTCCTCTCAATGATTCTAGCATCGTATGCATCGTAAGCATTGTTTCCTCTTTCGCGTTTATCAATTTTGCAATGTTATCATCAATTTCATGTGCATGTTTATTTATTAATTCATTGATTAAGTCGTTGTTAATGTTATGTGATAGATGAATTAATTTAGAAATAAGATATTGTGGTTTTGATTGAATGATTGTTTTCTGCACAAGTAAGTGAATCTCGTTTTTCAACTCAGCACGTATGATATTGAGCGTTTGTTTGGTTCTACGATGCCGAATTTTGAGTTAATTGATTCTGTAAAATTGATTATGGTTAAAATTAAGTTGGAGTTAAACTGATTGATGCTTGAATACATTTATGCAAAAGTGAATTGAATTACAAATGTTTTAGTGTAAAAATCACGTATAGATTCTTGGTTTAATATCTTTTTTTGTTTCATATGTTAACCCTAGGTTTCATTTTGGTCCCTTAAGTTTAAAAAGTTCTATATTGATCCCTTAAATCTTCAAATCGTATTATTTTAGCCCTTTTTGTCATATCAGCGATGAATTTAGCGACCGATTTTTGACTTTTTACATCGTTAATTAGACGAAAAAGACCAACGTATTATGTTTTGAAGAGTTAATGGACTAATATGAACCATTTTTAAGTTAAGGGACTAAAATGAACCTAGTGGATAACATGAGACTAAAAAGTATATTAAACATAAATTCTTCAAGAAGAATCAATTACGGAGGTATAATCAATTTTACTTTTGAAGAACCAAACACTTCAAAATCAATTATAGACGTCTCTAATTAAAAAGATTAAATTGAAATTGCTATTATATTATGATTTTTTAATTTGTTAATATTGTTTAATTTTAGATAAAAGTGAAATATCTGGCATTGTTGCATATATAAAATAGCATTGTAGGCATCCTTTTAAATTATGGTCCACAATCGAATGTGCAGCCGCAATTTTAGTAATCACCGCAACGGTATTGCAACTATAATTGCAGCTGCATTTATCGAGAATTATCACAATATAAAATTTGAAACATAATTGCAACTGGACTGTGACTGTAATTTAAAACTATGTTTAAGGCTCGTGAGAACCATTGCATGAAAATTAGATGACGCTTCATGTTTGAGTTCTTTTTAAATCAGAATCTGTTGGAGCTGGAGCTTTGATCCTTTGCAGCTGGTCTGGTCTAGTCTAATACCAACAGCTAGATTTAATTCAATGACTGAGATTAATAATCCCAGCCATTAATTTCGTTTGTTGATATCAGATTGAACAGCTATAGGAACGGGGAGAGTTTAAGTTCAATTTTCAGAGGTTAAAACTTGAATGATGTATGATGTTGTAATCCTATCATTGTTACTAGCAACAGCTCTAAAATCATAGATGTTATTGTAGTATTTCCACGTTCATATCACAATTGATTAGAATACTAAAATAAAATGATTAATGAGTTGTTTCATCAAGTTATATTATTAGTGATATAGTATAATTGGGATTTTTTTTCAAGTTTGTTTGTGGCTGTTATAATTGAATAAGTTGTTTGAATGAAATAATATGCAGGAAGCTTCAAGTGCAAAGTATATAGTGCAGCAATACATAGCTGCCACTGGAGGAATGGGAGCATTGGATTCACTGAAGAATATGTATGCAGTTGGGCAAGTGAGGATGTTTGGGTCCGAGATGCGTGTGGGAGATGATAGCATTAAACCAATTGGTAGAGCTGAAGTGGGAGGTTTTGTGTTATGGCAAAAGAATCCAAATTTGTGGCACTTTGAATTGGTTGTCTCTGGTTTCAAAGTCAGTGCAGGGAGTGATGGGAAGATAGCATGGACACAGTCTTCTTCTAAACCTTGTCATGCTAATAAAGGACCTCCACGACCTCTTCGTCGCGTCTTTCAGGTACTAATAGACTGACAACATTAGAAAATTTGCTATTGTTCAATCTTTACATAACCAAATGCTTACGCCAGTTTTAATTTATTCCGATTAGAGTAATTAATAATGACATTGTTAGGTTATAAGAGTTTATTAGTTAGTCAGTTGTCAGGTACCATGTTGAGAATCTATGACTTAGGATTTAGTATTAGTACTAGCGACAAATCACAATAATAATTTTACATGTACCTGTTAAAAAATACTTGTAAAAAATAGGTAAGGATAAATAGTACTAAAAGTGTTTTTACAAAATCTATGAATGCAATGCTCCATTATGTTTGGTTTTCCAAAATAGAATTGTTATCTTTGCGTGGAAAAACCATGTACCTGATTGTGTTTTTGATACAAGGTTTTTACTTGCTCAACAACTCTGTTAGGAATTTGTTTTTGAGCATATAGGACCAAACCGAGCATTGAGTAGCAATTATGTTCCATAGGATAAGGGTCACTTGAGTTCGGGTATAAGAAAATTCTACCCTTATATCAAATGTGTAAGTATTGGTAGTATACATTTATTTGTAATAATTCTTTCTGTCTTCAACTATTACTTAAAAACATGTTAGAATTCAGTTATTATTGATCCTATTTCAAAATAAAAGTTCAATTTTAACTTAAGCTAAAGGTAAATATGTGCATTTTAGATAATTTGGTTTATGGCCTTCTGTGTTTTTCAGACCTTGTTAACCATTAATTGAATTTGAATCAACTGGTGTGCAGCCAAAAGTTTGAATTTATCATTGAAGTTATAAAGGGGTTCGTTTAATCAAGACTGTGTTGTTAATTTTGTGTATATTGTTATTATCAGGGGCTGGATCCAAGATGTACAGCCAACTTGTTTCTAGATGCTGTATGTGTGGGAGAGAAAACCATTAACAAAGAAGATTGTTTTCTACTCAAGTTAGAGATAGCACATGACGTCCTCCAAGCACAAAACACATCACACACAGAAATTATCAGACACACGGTGTGGGGATACTTTAGCCAACGCACAGGGTTACTTGTCAAATTCGAAGATTCCAAGTTGGTTAGAATGAAGCCATCCAAAGAAAATGATTCTGTTTTTTGGGAAACAAGCATTGAGTCAATGATTGAGGATTATAGATACATAGATGGTATTAAAATAGCACATGGTGGCAAGACAGTGGCTATTTTATATAGATATGGTGTAGCACATAACCATAGGCGAAGAATTGAAGAGACGTGGAGGATTGAAGAAGTTGATTTTAACATTTGTGGCTTGTCAATGGATTGTTTTTTGCCTCCCTCTGATATCAAGAAGGATCAAGATGTTGTAGAACAAATTGTGTCGTAGGAAAGAGTTGGGACTTTCCTTTCCTATTCTATCTGTTTTGTCAACCATAACAAAAAATTTGTACATATTGTATAGAAGCAAACCATAGTTTGAATACGGAATATTTCTCAAGATCCTTGGTTTAGGGCAAAAAATTAGCCAGCGTTTAAATTTTTACAAGGCTTTTCAGGATTTTGTCCTCAAACTGAAAAGAATGTTAAACTTCATATACTGAAAAGAAAAGAACATGTAGATGAGTCTCAACATCTTCATTACATAAATCCTTGTGTTGATATTGCTCTTTAATTTAGTAGTTTTAGGTTAACTTAGTTATTTATATTTAGTAGTCATTTTTATTATATTATGACGTTTTGCGTTGTAATTATATTGGATGATGTTGAGTTTGTGCAGGAGGTAATATATTGAGTAAGTCAAGAGAAAATGCAGCAGCATATTGCGAATACTTGGGAGCATTGCCAGTGTACAGCAGAAGCGCTGAACTGAAACCTGTTGAACAATTTTTTTATTGACAATATAAGAACGAAGAAGGAAAAGTGTGCTCAACAAGAGAGAATTATTTTGCTCGTAAGTGAAATTATTTTTTGTTGAATTAAGAAGATGATTATCTACAAAGCTGACCACCTCTAAATTAAACAAACTGACTACTAACTAACTTTTAATAAACAGATAGTTGTATACTTTGAGTCTAAGTTACAATTCAACAAGAGTTAGTTATAAACTTTGAGATCAAAGTTACAACCCAACACACATTTAGTTATAAACTTTCAGACCAAAGTTACAATTCAACATAAAGTTAGTTATAAGCTTTCAAAACATAACTACTACACAACACACCACCTAATTCATGTTTGAAAGTCTCTATTCCAATAAGATTTTTAAAGTCGTCAAGTCTTGCTTTCTTCAATGGTTTTATCACCATATTAGTGAGTTGCATCTTAGTTCTACAAAATTCAAGCTTCAATCTATCATAGTTTACTTGATCTCCTCTTAACGTGTTTGCTTCTTCCATGACTAATTAGATGTTTTGCTAGATCAATGCTTGATTTATTGTCAACCAGCAGCATCATCTTCCCTCCTTCATGAATCCTCATTTCTTCAAGCAATATCTCAATTTATTGTGCTTGCCATGTTGCAAATGAAGTAGCCATATATTGTGCTTCTCATGATGACAGATCAACTATTACTTGTTTCTTTGAAGTCCATGAAATTAGTGTTCCGCCAATCATGACATATATCATGTAGTGCTCTTCGTGTCATCTTGATCACCTCCTTAGTCAAAATCTCAGTAGCCATATGTCATCGTATCTCCTTTGTTATTATTTTGGTTTGACATCAAAATTATATGATCAATTGTGTCTCTAACATACCCGAGTATTTTCTTTGTAGTTAGAAGATGATATAGTCTTGGTTGTTCCATAAATTTGTTCATCAATCCTATAATTTGACACAATTCTGACCTAGTATTGCTAGGTGCTTTAGAAAATAAATTATTTGTTTGTACAATGTAGCATCCACTGCTGCTTCATCTACATATTTGCTCAGTTTGGCTCCAAGTTCCATTGTAGTTACTACAGTTGCTCATATGAAACTTTTTCAACACATCTTCAGCATACTTATTTTGGTGTGGGAAGATACCTTTGCATGTTATCACAAATTCCACCCTAAAGAAATATGATAGCTTCCCAATATCAAATATCTTAAACTCTTGCATTATATCTATCTTGAAGGTTTCTAACTCCTCTTCATTTTCATCGGTGATTGGCTAGTCATCAACGTATAGGCACACTATCAATAATTTCTTCTTACTTACTTTTCTTACAGACTTCATGTTCTGATGCACACTTAATGAAGCCTAACTTGACGAGAAATGTGTCAATTCTGTTGTTCCAAGCTTTATGGGCCTACTTCAAGCCATATATAACCTTTGTTAATCTAAACATTTTTTCTTCTTGGACTTTGACTAAGTCACTATCTTAAAATGATTGCTTGTTTAGGAAACACATTATAGCATCTTAACTTGACAAATTGAGTGTTAGCCCTGCTTCATCTTTTAAAATTTTGTGCAGGTTCCTTAGTGTTCAACTATTCATTTTATAATACAATTTTTGTACTGTGTTCAATTATATCTTCAATGATAAAACACGTGTCTTTTGTGCATAGCCACCAAATCCACCATCTGCTCATCATATATCACATCTCTACTTAATACCACTTGGTTCTCTTTTGGAACATACAATCTGTATGCACATGTTGAGTTATAACATATGAGAAGCATTGCTTGGCCCATGCCATCAAGTTTTCTTTTGATTTTCTCTGGCATATGCCAGATCAAGTTAACTAACTCACCTGTTAACTGTTAAGACATTTTCTTCTCTTTTAACATGTTTTTGGACATGTTTAGGATACTTTTATTCGTTTTTTCCGCCATGTCATTATGTTTGGGTGTATTTGGTGCAATGAATTCATGCTTTATACTTTCATTCTCACATAATTGTGCAAATTCCTTGGAGATGTGTTCATCTTCATCATTTGTTCTCAATTTTTTAAGGCTACATTCACTTTGCTTCTCAACATGTGGCTAAAATCTCCTAAACATTATGAGCGCATCACTTTCTTTTCAATTAGATAGATTCACATGTGTTTGGTATACTCATTTAATAAAATCAATAGATAATTGTACTTGTTAAAAATAAAATACGTGACAATCTCTAGTGATTAATGATTAATGTTAGAGGTTTTAAAGGTTTGTTGTGAGGTTAGAGATAACTCAAGCAGTAAGGTGAGAAGCTTCTTATGTAGTATTTTTGCATAATAAATTTGATTCCCCCTAAGGTTGAGGTACTTATAAAAGTCCTTAGGCCTATATTCCATATTCCTCGAAAATAGCATCTGCCTCTAAGAGCATGAGAATGGGACAATTGATTCCATATTATCTAGGATAACTTGCACTTCTTATTTTGACTTTCTCTTTGCACTGTTGTGGACTGAAATACATAATTTTTCACGTTCCTGCTTGAAACAGACTTCGATTACATTCTTATTTATTTTTGCTATATTTGATCTTGCACTAACAATTTATTATGTAGCAAGTTATATTTAATATCAACTTTATTGATAAAATCTCTCGAAACCTTTATCTACTAGTTGGTTATTCATATTATTTGATCTATCTCTAAAGCATTAATTTTTCTTGCTAACACAATATTCATATTTGATTCTTATATGCACATTTTCAATTTTCTTTACCAGTTTAATGACTTATACTAATAGGATAAAATAATACAAATTCTTGGATACTCATGATAAGTAGTTGAGTACCGGTATCTTTAGTGTAAATTATTTTAAAATATTAATTAATTTTTAAATAAAATGTATATAAAAAATGACATGATATTGAATATGAATGTTTTATTGGATGAAAAAACAAATACCCAATTGAATCTAAGAGTACCGGAGTGTTCACAGTAAAATAATTTTCTACTATCGTTCAATTGACCTAATACACGGCAATGTTAAAGTATTTTATACCATGGACCACCTATTTTCTCATTTTCTTTTTACTTTTAAAAAATAAAAATAAAACCCTTAAAAACACCGAGTCAAAGAAACCGATTTTAAGGGAATTGTAGGCTTGAACGACACCGTTTAGTGTAGGTTTGAACGACACCTTAAGCTTATAAAACGGCAGATATTTGGCATAACGAGAACGGCGCCCTAAAGCTCAAACCCTAATATCCTCTCAACCATTATTTATACCGTTGGCTTCAGCCATAACAATCACACTCATAGCACCCTACCTCTCAGATTTCGTTTCATCCCAAATTTTTTCATCATTATATTCTCTTAGATTTCTTTTCATTTCAATTTAATCGAAATCTGTTGTCTATCATGAATGGAAAAGTTAATGGCAAATGATGATTAAAATTAACGCTTATTGATATACTGATATAACAATTGTTGACAAATTACGTATCTGATGCCATTTTCATTTTCCCCCAATTTTTCTTCTGTTATTATTTGTTTGGATCTCGTTTTTTTTGTTAGGGTTTGCAAATGATGTTAACTTTTTTATGCTTAACACTGATTTAAATCTGTGAAGATAAAAACTCCGCTTATTATCTGATGCAACCCTATCTTAGCTTTTTTCTTTCATTTGTGTTTTGTTAATTTATATGTATTGATTGTGATTGAGTGATCTATGATGACGAAAAGCAGACGGGCGGACTGAATTGATGCCTTGTTGATTGTCTGCCACTTCCAGCAATGGAATGTCACTGAGATTTATATCAATTGCAGAATTTTTTTGAATTTTCTGTTGTAGTTATATGTGTTGAATCTGCTGTGATGATTTTGCATCAATATGTCTGGACATATGAATTTTTTATTCTGATTATTTACTGATTTCTGAGCAGTATTATAGTTTCTGTGTAGATTTATTTTTATTGTTTAATGATTTGTAGTTATTTTGATTGGCCAAGTGATGAATCTTCAAAATATTGAGAACTCATACATTGATTTGGGTGCTGTGAATATTTTTTTATTTGAATAGGAAGATCTGATGCCAAAATTTTTATATTCTTATGTTGTTTCCTTATTTTCATGAATTTATTCTTTTGTTTGTTTATCAAGATAGCCTGTGATGCATACTTTAATTATGGTTCTGAAATGCGTATTTTGCATTTGATGAAAATTTTGTACTAGGACGGTCTGAGGCTATCAGAATTTGTTTTTATAATTGTCTTTCTTCACTTTAATTTATAATTATTGTTGAGTACTTAAAATCAAAGTCTTTTGTATTGTAAATTGTTTGAATAAACACTGATGTGGATGATGAGAATATAAATTAACAGTTATCCCTGTCTGATACTGCGATGCAGGTGCTGAAATTTTGTTATCTGACATATTAGTTTTATCAAATTTGAAATACTGAATTGTTTGATCCATGTTTTGAAAATGTCTTCCTCTGTTACCAAGTGATGTGGTGGTATATAACCCCAACCATGATGCGGACCGTACAGCTATAAAGCTTATGGGGATATTTTGGTTTCTGATGGTTTTTATTTCAGTTTAGTTTTAACCAGTGTTTCAAAAACCGGACCGGTCATCAAACAGGTGAGGGTACTGGTTCACTGGTTTATCGGTCGAACCACTGGTTCATCGGTCAAACCGCATGACCAAACTGGATTAAACCAGGTTAAACCGGATAACTCGGTTGAATAAATCTGTCATTATAATAGGTATAAAATCGGTCGAACTGGATGATTCAGTCTCTAAAAACTATAACTAGCACTTAAATTTTTTGAAAAGATCATATCATAAATTCACAGGTTCATAATTTAAATTCAAATTTTAAAAGAGTTTAATTGTAAATTTTAAACAAAGTCTAAATTAAACAGAGTCTAATTTAAATTCATAGTTTTAATGTTAATAAAAAAAAAGTTTTAATGTCAATAATTAAAACAATACAAATATTAATATTATTTTAAATAATAAATTTTCTAAGTCTATATATATATATATATATATATATATATATATATATATATAATGGAAATCAGTTAAGTCTAAAATTATATTATATTTAGTTTCTTAATTTGTGTTCTTAAATTTCTATACAAATATTTGTATGATGGTTTTTCAATCAATATAAATACAAAATAGTAAAAATAGTTTTGTGAATATTACAAAACTTAATTTGTATATCACTTAAATTAAATGAGTGATTACTATTATTCTTGAATATAAGTTCCTATGTATTTGAATAAAAATTTTTTAAAAAAAAATTAAAAAAAAATTAAAAAATAAATAATTTTTTTTTAAATAAGAAGTTGAACCGCCTGTTCGCCGGTTTTCCCGGTTCTCACCGGTTTTCACCTGTTCAACGACATGGCCGATCCAGCAAGCGAACCCGGCCAGTTACCTGGCCGGTTCCCGGTCCAACCGGTCCGACCGGCCGGTCCGGTCCAGTTTTTAAAACTATGGTTTTAACTACTTTGTTTCTGATGTTATCGATATTAGTTAAGTTATAACTTTTAAAACTTTTAAGATTAGTTTTTCTTACCTAGGAACATTTAGGTTATGGTTTATTTATTTGTATTTGCTTTTATATTCAACTAGTGGGAGACTAGTGCATTCGCATAGTGGGTATAAACAACAACGAATTTGAACTCGTATATAAATATTAAATTTGTTTTTACATGACTTATATTTTTAATACTATATAATAATAATTGAATCAACAAAGTATGTTTTTAGTATTTTTAAATAAATATGAATGACAAAAAATTGTCTCAAAAAAAATATAAATAAAATTATATATTTAACAATAAATTAGTATAATAATTCCATTCCATTTCAAAAATATTGAAAGATGTTTTGATAGTTGAAATGTTTAAGTTTTTTGTAACAGATAAGAGAATTATGTTATAGAAGATATTGATAATTGAAATGTTTAAGTTTTTTGTAAGAGATAAGAGAATTATGTTATAGAAGATAATACAATGATCGATAAAATTATACTTTATTATTATCATATAATTAAATGAAACTAATGTTTAATTGAGAAAAAAAAGATGAAATCAATGTTTGAAAAAGATGTAGAGGATGACAATGCCTGAAGCTTGCGTGTTTTTAGTGGGCCATGTATATAAATATTTTTATTTTTTGAAAAAGCAAAAGCAACTATATTATTACTAAGGGCACAAGATATGCCACAGAAGAATTACACCAGGTTCTGCTCAAAAGCAACAAACAATCACACCAATACACTAATTGCCCATACAGAAAATAAAATACGCCTAATCTATTGAGGTTCCTGGCTTAAACCGTAACAGACATTACCTTCCATTGTGGTACCTAAAACTCCTATCAAGCTCCATCAATGCAAGAAAGAAATCACCTGTTGCCGAGCCTTTATTAAACCCACTGCTCATGCCATAACAGCCGCTGCGAGGAACAAAATGATTGGATACCACCATATAACTTGCCACCCAGCAGCAGGACCTCCTGGTCCACTAAACTTTTATTCAAATGCACATCATAATCCACAGCCAAAAAGACCATCATAATCCACAGCCAAAAATATAATTAAAAAAAAAAAAAATCAAAGTGTTCAACCAAAAAATATTAATATTTTTAAAAGATTATTCTTTTGATATAGAAAAATATTTGTAAAAAAATTGTTCTTGTTTATAACATAAATATTTTTTCCATTAATTTTCTAACATATTTGAAAAAATAATTGATGGATTTATATTATTTTATATTTGACACATTTAACATTTAACTTCTCAAATCTCACAATTTCACACATTTTTGTCTTCATTCAAGGTCATCCTAAAATTCCATATAACAACAATCCTTATTGATTAACATGAAAATTCAGCAAGATAACACCAAATATGGCTCTAGCACTGCTGCGCTGCTGCGCTACTGAAGCTGCTTAATGAACATTATTAATCAAAACAATTTCTAGAAATAAAAATGAAAATTGCCAAACTTTTGTCTTTTTCTTAGGAGACTATTATGCATCAGTAAACTTCAACATGCCATTGCTTGTTCTTTTTGAGTTGTGAAAGTTTTTCTTCCCAGCTTTCTCCTCTATTCTCAGCAACCCTTTTCAGTGTTTCTTGGATTTCGGGCATCATTCCTCTCAGACCACAGACATAGACGTGTGCTCCATTATCCAAGAGTTTGATCATTTCATCGTTGTATCAAACCTGGTGAGGAAGCTCAAGGCTTGTATCATTAACAAAAGAAAAGCACTATAAGTGCTATTCATGGTTTGGTTTTGAAAGGAAAATCAAATTAAACTGGACTATCTTTTGAAAGGCTTGTGAAAAAGGTTGCAGCAACATAAAAATGTGACAGTAGATGTTCAAGCAACATACATTAGTGATGTGATAGATTTTTCCAAGATAAGGAGTCAAATGATGCAGAATAGAGAAGCATATTTACAGATCATTATGTTATTCTTCAAATTTCTAAGAGTAACACTAATCCCTATACAACAAATCCCTATACAACAGAATAATCCTTAAACACGCCTCTTTATTCTGCAACATCAAACCAACAAAGCATAATGTACTTTATAATTTGGTAGGATTCTAGAGGGGAGGCAACCATTCAAATAAAGTTCCAGAAAGACGCAAAACAAAATGCATCAAAGTTGTCAATGAACAACTCTCACATGACATGAAAACACGACCACAAAACAATCAACTTATACAATTGACATTGGATTACCAACAATCACATAAACAGGAGGGATTATTATAAAAAGTTGTGTCACCATGCAGGGGGGAGAACATTCTCACCAGAGATAATTGAAAAGCCTGTAATATTGATACTGGTTCTGTACAAATCATGTAATTGTTCACGGTATATTCATGAAACTTTCCAACCATACTCTTGACATTATCATGCATTGTCACAAAGATATGTTAAAACATCATCAAATTTGCTGATAATATAGTTTAGGCATTAAAATTTATAATAGGCTCGTGATTTCTGCAATGCTGCCAGATACCAGTTGTTATAAATTAAGTGAAAACCAATCATTAAAATTGAATGAAATAATGTAACCACAAATGCTAACATTCATCATAAATACAATAACCTAAGAAGGCAAAAGAAATCAAAAGAAAGAAGAATGTATAAATGCATTCCAATCCGACTCCTACAATATTTGTCACTAAACAAAAATTATCACTGTATGTAAAAAACAGATAGTTCCAAAAAATGATAATACACAGAAAGGACTTAAGTTTACCCATAGTTCCATTCAGCACAAGCGTATGGACCGATCCGGAGATGCACGTATAGACCAGCTTCAACCTCTGTCTCTGCTATCTCAGTCTACTTAAGAGCATGTTTCTCCAACAAACATGTCATAGGCTGACCAATTTTTCCAAAATCACATACACACCACTGATATTGATATTAACCTGTCAAGCCCAATAATCCACCATTAACCTATCAATTCATCATTATCTTCCTTTAATTGATTATCAGGAAAATGGAAAGAGCTCATTGTAGGGTTAGATTTTTCTTTCGTGTCCAATCTACTTTTTGAACTACCAATTCTGATAGCTAGAATTTAAAAAAATTGAATTACACTTACCCTTGCTTATATTTCTTTATCAGCATAATAGAGAATGGCTATGTTCAGTTTAGGTGAGTAGTCAGAATTTTCTCCAAATTCATATTCCTTCCATATATCTGTTGCATACAAAACATACAAAACAAAAGAATAGATACAAATCTTTAGAACCAATGCAGTGGCAGAAAAAGCGGTCCTCCAAATCCTTCCTGAAGTCCAACCGTTGTAGCAATTATATAACTTCATCGGTATAAATCACAGGTCCATAATCCTTGAATATTGAAAGAAACCGCAGTAATATCACAGCTAAAGAACAACCAAGAACAATAGGTAGAATTGAAAGCCAAACCTGAATTGGATAATCCTATTGAGATTCCATATAATCCTGTTGAATTTCTCACATAATTAGTTACCAACATATGTACAAAATAATATGACAGATCAACAGAATTTGAAACTTCAGATACTTGAAACTTTTTACAATGAAAAGCCTTTAACAAAATTACCAAACATTGTCCTCCATGATTGGTTAATTACGTCCAAGCATAAAGAGCCAGATCTGCAATGGACAAAATATAAACTTAGATTGAAAATACAATAGAATAACAAAATAAAACTTAGATCAAATACAATAGAATAAGTTAATAACAAAACCTAAATTGAAAATGTCAAATAGAAACCTTTTCGAATCCGACCACCACCATACTTGTAACGCCCCAGTTTTGGTCTTTTATTTTATTAAGTCGTTTTTGATTATTTTATTATTATACTATTTTATTTCTGACTTTTATGTGAAAATATGTTATTTTTCGTTGTGAATATATTTTATCGGGTTTTGGGAACGTTTGCGAGATATTTGAGTGTAAGGGTATTTTAGGCATTTGGGTGTATTTTGTTAAGTTAGTAAAGAAAAGAAAAATAGAAATAGAGAGAAAAATAGTAGAAGAGAAAGAAAGTAAGAAAAGAAGAAAAGAGAAGAAAAGAGGAGAAGAGAGAAAAGAGAGAAATTGGAGAAAAAGCTTGGGAAATCAAGAGAACAAGTTCTAGGAATCGATTAAATCGGGTAAGGGTGTGAAACTCGATTATCTTATTGTTGTGTATGATTATGTATGTGCGGTTGCATGTTGTATTGTCTCGTTCGGTAGTTTTTCGGATATAGGTCGAAATCGTGTAATCGAGTAGAAATCGATGTTTTCACGGACGAAATTCAATATAATTTGTGTTGTATGATCTATGTATGTGTATGAACCATTGCTAGTAATTGTTTTGCTGTTGGAAATGATTTGGGGAAGAAAATAGGAAAAATTGGAGGTATGGAACAGTGTTCACGCAGCAGAATTTTTCTGCTTCTGGTGCAGAGCGCCGGGCGAAAGGCCCTGAGCGCCGGGCGATGCGTTCTTTTCACCGGGCGGTTCGAGAGGCGCAGAGGTGCCAAGCTTCTGCCTCTTTGAATTATTTTGGGGGATTGGTATCGCCTGTGTTTCGCCGGGCGAAGCAGAGGCGAAGTGCGTTTCGCCGGGCGGTGAGCATGCTCCGCCGAGCGGTTGGTTGTTTTTGAAAACAATTTTCTTTTTTTTTTAAAATCCATATCTTTCGAACCGTATTTTCGAATTGAGTGATATTTATATCGATGGAAAGCTTATGAAATGTACTTTTGGATGATGATGATTTTGGAATTGTTAGCCGATTTAATTATGTCGAAAAATCGGGAATAGTGTCGTTTTGTCGACTTTTGCTGTTATAATTGTGTGAATTGGATGTGTAAGGTACACCGTATTGTTAATATGAATGTTGTATAGATTGTGTGCTGTGTTGGGATAAGAATACTATGTGTCGATGATAATTTGTGGCCTAAGGGCAAGAAAATACTATGTGTGATATTTGATGATAAATGCATGATCATGAATGTGTGTATGTATGCAATGTGAATGTCAGGAGTCATTGTATGCCAAGCATCATGATATGTATTGTGGAAACGTCCTGAGTGGCGGTTTAATTCCTGAGGGAATTTGCTATAACATCGTGTGCCTCGAAAATATGAGGCGCTGCCTGAGGACCTAAAGCGATGGTTGTAGACGATCGTGTGCCCATGATGGGACTTAAAGCGATCCATAACGTCGTGTGCCTCGAAAATATGAGGCGATGCCTGAGGACCTAAACCGACGGGTGAACATCGTAGGCCCGACGGGGTGTTACTTGAGATTCTCAGTAACGAGCGATGGTTCCAATAGTTCCTGAGTGAACTGGTGATGAGACATGAGAAACAATGGAAGTCGGTACCGCATGGCATGTGCATAGAGTCGTTGTGTCGGTCTCTGTGTATTTGCATAATCATGGATTAAATGTGTATGTTAATTGTGAATGTGATAATGTGATGGAGTATGTATAATTGTGTTAATGAAGAGTGTATTATGGGTGATTGACGTGCATTGGTGATGAATACCTGATAATTGTACTGTGTTATGTTTTATTCGATTGTGGTGCATTTGTGGTGAGAACTTTATACTTGTGTATTTTTGTGTTAATACATAATTTTACTCAACGGTATTATGATTGTTTTTCTCACCCTTCTGCTGTTTTATAACGCTCTATGAGGCGTTGCAGATTAGAGCTGCTGGAGGTATTCCTTTTTGTGAAGCGTTGCGTCTTCATTATTTTGGTCGGTCGGCTCTGATATGTGACTCCGGGTAGTTAGGGTGGCCGCATGCTATTATTTTGTATATCTGATGATATATTTTGGTTGTACATATGCTACCTGATGTATGACAAACTGTTTATATGTGCATATGTATATATGTTAATCAGATTTTAGATTTTCCGCTTTAATTCTAATTTCTGAAAAGTGGGTGTAAGGAACAAAGTTTCCTCTGTATGATTGCTACCCCACGTTGCATATCTAAATGAGCAGGTGTTGCATGTTATGTGTAAGAAGGCTTCTTTGATGTGATCCCCCCTTTCTATGCCATGATGTTTCAAATATACTCTGATCAATTTTTGAATTTTCTTTTTACCGCTTTAATTGCGTGTTAATTGGGGCTATAGATTGGGGGGCGTCACATTAAGTGGTATCAGAGCTAGTCCGTGTCAGTTGTGTAGTTTGTGTCTGTTGTGTCTGGCATATTGGGCGAGATGTGTTGGACGAGTTGTTGCTTAACCATAGTTTCTGTTTTGGACGAACAGAATATGGCTGGTCGTAATGATGCTGCTTTGGCTGCTGCGATGGAAGCGATGGCACGAGCTGTGCAGGGTGCACCGAATGCGGCAGGAAATGATGAGTTTAGAAAGAATAAGCCGCCGGTTTTTAAAGGGAAACATGATCCGGATGGTGCGCAGTTGTGGTTGAAAGAGATTGAGAGGATTTTTAGGGTAATGGATTGTGATGACGATGATGATAAGGTGAGGCTGGGCACTCATATGCTACACGAAGAGGCTAATGACTGGTGGGTCAGTACTCGTCAGGTGTTGGAAGCTGATGAGGAGGAAGAAGAGATCACTTGGGAGGTGTTTAGCCGAGAGTTTCTAAGGAAGTATTTTCCCGAGGATGTCCGAGGAAAGAAGGAGATTGAGTTTTTTGAGCTAAAATAAGGTAATATGTCGGTTATTGACTATACTGCTAAGTTTGTGGAACTTGTGCAGTTTTATCCTCACTATGTGGAAGCGACAGTTGAATTTTCAAAGTGTGTGAAGTATGAAAGTGGCTTGCGTCCTGAGATAAAGCAGGCGATTGGTTATCAGAGGATTCGAAGGTTTGCTGATTTGGTGGAATGCTGTAGGATTTATGATGAGGACAGTAAGGCTCGTTCTGCTCATTATAAAAGTGTAAGTGACAGGAAAGGGAAGCAACAGTTCCGTGGTGGTCCGTATGTGTCACCGGCTGATAAAGGTAAACAAAGGAGTACTTTTGATCGTAGGTCAGGTGGAGGTGGTATGTCTAATGCTCCGAGGTGTTTTAGATGTGGTGGATTGGGACATCGTCAGTCCGAGTGTAGGAAGAATTTGGATAAGTGTTCTAACTGTGGAGGTGAAGGACATGTTTTAGCTGATTGTAAAAGGAAGAATGTAGTGAAGTGTTATAACTGTGGAGAACCTGGTCACATTAGCTCGAAGTGTCCGAATCAGAAGAAAGCTCCGACTAGTGGGAAAGTGTTTTCATTGGCGGGAACTCAGACTTCAAGTGCTGATCGTCTGATAAGAGGTACTTGCTTTATTAATAATATGCCTTTAATTGCTATTATTGATACTGGAGCGACTCATTCGTTTATTTCGTCTGAGTGCGTGGAACGTTTGAATCTTGGGTTGTCTTCGATGGATGGTGAGATGGTTATTGATACTCCAGCGATGGGGTCAGTAACTACTTCTTTAGTGTGTTTGAGTTGTCCTTTGACCATTTATGGTAAAGACTTTGCGATGGATTTAGTGTGTTTACCGTTGGAAGGTTTAAATGTGGTGTTGGGAATGAATTGGTTGCAATTCAATCGGGTGCACATTGATTGTTATCATAAGCTTGTAAGGTTTCCTTCTCTTGAGGAAGAGTAAGACTCGAGTTTCTTATCTACCAAAGAGTTGAAGAAACTTTTGGCGGATGAAGCTCAGTTGTTTGGATTATTTGCATCTTTGACTGTGGATAGTCAAGTTTCATTGGAGGTGTTTCCTGTTGTGTGCGAATTTCCTGAGGTGTTTCCTGATGATATTTCAGATGTGCCGCCAGAGAGAGAAGTTAAATTTTCTATTGATCTAGTTCCTGGTACTAGACCTGTTTCTATGGCACCTTATAGAATGTCGGCATCTGAATTGGTGGAGTTGAAAAAGCAGTTAAGTGAGTTGTTGGAAAAGAGGTTCGTGAGGCCAAGTGTTTCTCCTTGGGGTGCTCCAGTTTTGTTAGTGAAAAAGAAAGATGGGAGTATGCGATTATGCATTGATTATCGCCAGTTGAACAAAGTGACGATTAAGAACAAATATCCGCTTCCAAGGATTGATGATCTGATGGATCAGTTGGTTGGTGCTTGTGTATTTAGTAAGATCGATTTGAGATCGGGGTACCATCATACAAGAGTGAAAGAAGAGGATATTCAGAAGACGGCCTTTAGAACACGTTACGGTCATTATGAATATTCGGTGATGTCGTTCGGGGTTTCTAATGCGCCTGGTGTGTTTATGGAATACATGAATCGGATTTTCCATGAGCATTTGGATCGTTTTGTGGTGGTGTTTATTGATGATATTTTAATTTATTCTAAGTCTCGGGAAGAACATGCAGAGCATTTGCGTATTGTTTTGCAGGTTTTGAAGGAAAGGAAGCTTTTTGCCAAATTGTCCAAGTGTGAATTCTGGTTGTCTGAGGTGAGTTTTCTTGGGCACGTAATTTCAGGTAATGGTATTGCTGTGGATCCATCTAAAGTATAAGCAGTTCTACAATGGGAGGCTCCTAGATCCGTTACCGAAATTCGAAGCTTTTTGGGTTTGGCGGGTTATTACCGGAGGTTCATTGAAGGTTTTTCTAAGTTGGCTCTTCCTTTGACGCAGTTGACTTGTAAGGGCAAAGCATTCATTTGGGATATTCAATGTGAAGAAAGTTTTTGTGAGCTGAAGAGAAGATTGACGACATCTCCGATTCTTATTTTACCTAATCCTAATGAACCATTTGTTGTGTATTGCGATGCTTCTTTAATTGGTTTGGGTGGTGTTCTGATGCAGGAAGGTAAAGTTGTAGCTTATGCTTCAAGGCAGTTAAGAGTTCATGAGAAAAACTATCCTACTCATGATCTTGAGTTAGCGGCTGTAGTTTTTGTGTTGAAGATTTGCAGGCACTATCTCTATGGTGCGAGGTTCGAAGTCTTTAGTGATCATAAAAGCTTGAAATATTTATTTGATCAGAAAGAGTTGAACATGAGACAGCGGAGATGGTTGGAATTCTTGAAAGACTACGACTTTGGCTTGAATTACCATCCTGGTAAAGCTAATGTGGTAGCCGATGCATTGAGCCGAAAATCGTTGCATATGTCCGCATTGATGGTGAAAGAGTGGGAACTTTTGGAGTCGTTTAGAGACTTGAGTTTGGTATGTGAAGTGACTTCGGTTAGTGTAAGGCTTGGAATATTGAAGGTTGCTAATGAATTTTTGTTGTCGGTTAGTGAGAAACAAAAGCTGGATTTGAAATTCGTTGATTTGATGAGGAATGAGAATGTGGATTTCAAGGTGGATAATTTTGGTGTTTTGAGGTTCCGTGGTCGTATTTGTATACCTGATGATGAAGAGTTGAAAAGAATGATTTTGGAGGAAGGACACCGGAGTAATTTAAGTATACATCCGGGTGCGAATAAGATGTACCAAGACTTGAAGAAGATTTTCTGGTGGTCTGGTTTGAAAAGAGATGTGGCTCAGTTTGTGTATGCTTGTTTGACTTGTCAGAAATCGAAAGTGGAACATTTGAGACCTAGTGGTTTGTTGCAACCGTTGGATATTCCTGAGTGGAAATGGGATAGCATTTCGATGGATTTTGTGACGGGATTACCGAACACTCAGCGTGGGCATAATGCTATTTGGGTGATTGTAGACAGGCTGACTAAATCGACGCATTTTATTCCGATTGACATCAGTTTTTCTTTGGAGAGGTTGGCTGAGATTTATATCAGTGTGGTGGTGAAGTTGCATGGAGTTCCATTGAGTATTGTTTCTGATCGAGATCCAAGGTTTACATCGAGATTTTGGGAAAGTTTACAGAAGGCTTTGGGCTCTAGATTGAGGTTGAGTTCGGCTTATCATTCGCAGACGGATGGTCAGACCGAAAGAACTATTCAGTCATTGGAGGATTTGTTGAGAGCGTGTGTTTTGGAACAAGGTGGTGCGTGGGACAGTTATCTTGCATTGGTTGAGTTCACGTATAATAACAATTTTCATTCTAGTATTGGCATGGCGCCGTTTGAAGCATTGTATGGACGAAGGTGTCGAACACCGTTGTGTTGGCACGAATCTAGTGAGAGAACGGTAGTAGGACCAGAGTTGGTGCAACAGACGACAGAGAAAGTGAAGCTTATTCGAGAGAAAATGAAGGCTTCTCAGGATAGACAAAAGAGTTATCATGATCGGAGACGGAAGGATCTTGAGTTTCAAGAGGATGATCACGTATTTCTGAGAGTTACGCCGGTAACGGGTGTTGGTCGTGCTTTGAAATCTAAGAAGCTTACTTCTCGATTTATTGGTCATTACCAGATATCTGCGAGAGTTGGTGCTGTAGCGTATCGTGTGGCGTTACCGTCGAATCTGTCGAATTTGCATGACGTTTTTCATGTTTCACAGCTACGGAAGTATGTTCCGAACCCTTCACATATGATTCCGATGGATGAGGTTGAGGTAAGGGAGAACCTTACAGTTGAGGCTTTACCTGTTAGTATTTTGGATCGCGAAGTGAAGCAGTTGCGAGGCAAGGATATTGCTTTGGTGAAAGTGGCGTGGGGAGGCGCTGCCGAGGGTAATTTGACTTGGGAGTTGGAGAGTCGGATGCGGGAGTCGTATCCAGAGTTGTTTGTTTCAGGTGAGATTTTCGAGGACGAAAATTTCTAAGTGGGGGAGAGTTGTAACGCCCCAGTTTTGGTCTTTTATTTTATTAAGTCGTTTTTGATTATTTTATTATTATACTATTTTATTTCTGACTTTTATGTGAAAATATGTTATTTTTCGTCGTGAATATATTTTATCGGGTTTTGGGAACGTTTGCGAGATATTTGAGTGTAAGGGTATTTTAGGCATTTGGGTGTATTTTGTTAAGTTAGTAAAGAAAAGAAAAATAGAAATAGAGAGAAAAATAGTAGAAGAGAAAGAAAGTAAGAAAAGAAGAAAAGAGAAGAAAAGAGGAGAAGAGAGAAAAGAGAGAAATTGGAGAAAAAGCTTGGGAAATAAAGAGAACAAGTTCTAGGAATCGATTAAATCGGGTAAGGGTGTGAAACTCGATTATCTTATTGTTGTGTATGATTATGTATGTGCGGTTGCATGTTGTATTGTCTCGTTCGGTAGTTTTTCGGATATAGGTCGAAATCGTGTAATCGAGTAGAAATCGATGTTTTCACGGACGGAATTCGATATAATTTGTGTTGTATGATCTATGTATGTGTATGAACCATTGCTAGTAATTGTTTTGCTGTTGGAAATGATTTGGGGAAGAAAATGGGAAAAATTGGAGGTATGGAACAGTGTTCACGCAGCAGAATTTTTCTGCTTCTGGTGCAGAGCGCCGGGCGAAAGGCCCTGAGCGCCAGGCGATGCGTTCTTTTCGCCGGGCGGTTCGAGAGGCGTAGAGGTGCCAAGCTTCTGCCTCTTTGAATTATTTTGGGGGATTGGTATCGCCTGTGTTTTGCCGGGCGAAGCAGAGGCGAAGTGCGTTTCGCCGGGCGGTGAGCATGCTCCGCCGGGCGGTTGGTTGTTTTTGAAAACAATTTTCCTTTTTTTTTTTTAAAATCCATATCTTTCGAACCGTATTTCCGAATTGAGTGATATTTATATCGATGGAAAGCTTATGAAATGTACTTTTGGATGATGATGATTTTGGAATTGTTAACCGATTTAATTATGTCAAAAAATCGGGAATAGTGTTGTTTTGTCGACTTTTGCTGTTATAATTGTGTGAATTGGATGTGTAAGGTACACCGTACTGTTAATATGAATGTTGTATGGATTGTGTGCTGTGTTGGGATAAGAATACTATGTGTCGATGATAATTTGTGGCCTAAGGGCAAGAAAATACTATGTGTGATATTTGATGATAAATGCATGATCATGAATGTGTGTATGTATGCAATGTGAATGTCATGAGTCATTGTATGCCAAGCATCATGATATGTATTGTGGAAACGTCCTGAGTGGCGGTTTAATTCCTGAGGCAATTTGCTATAACATCGTGTGCCTCGAAAATATGAGGCGCTGCCTGAGGACCTAAAGCGATGGTTGTAGACGATCGTGTGCCCATGATGGGACTTAAAGCGATCCATAACGTCGTGTGCCTCGAAAATATGAGGCGATGCCTGAGGACCTAAAGCGACGGGTGAACATCGTAGGCCCGACGGGGTGTTACTTGAGATTCTTAGTAACGAGCGATGGTTCCAATAGTTCCTGAGTGAACTGGTGATGAGACATGAGAAACAATGGAAGTCGGTACCGCATGGCATGTGCATAGAGTCGTTGTGTCGGTCTCTGTGTATTTGCATAATCATGGATTAAATGTGTATGTTAATTGTGAATGTGATAATGTGATGGAGTATGTATAATTGTGTTGATGAGGAGTGTATTATGGGTGATTGACGTGCATTGGTGATGAATACCTGATAATTGTACTGTGTTATGTTTTATTCGATTGTGGTGCATTTGTGGTGAGAACTTTATACTTGTGTATTTTTGTGTTAATACATAATTTTACTCAACGGTATTATGATTGTTTTTCTCACCCTTCTGCTGTTTTATAACGCTCTATGAGGCGTTGCAGATTAGAGCTGCTGGAGGTATTCCTTTTTGTGAAGCATTGCGTCTTCATTATTTTGGTCGGTCGGCTCTGATATGTGACTCCGGGTAGTTAGGGTGGCCGCGTGCTATTATTTTGTATATCTGATGATATATTTTGGTTGTACATATGCTACCTGATGTATGACAAACTGTTTATATGTGCATATGTATATATTTTAATCAGATTTTAGATTTTCCGCTTTAATTCTAATTTCTGAAAAGTGGGTGTAAGGAACAAAGTTTCCTCTGTATGATTGCTACCCCACGTTGCATATCTAAATGAGCAGGTGTTGCATGTTATGTGTAAGAAGGCTTCTTTGATGTGATCCCCCCTTTCTATGCCATGATGTTTCAAATATACTCTGATCAATTTTTGAATTTTCTTTTTACCGCTTTAATTGCGTGTTAATTGGGGCTATAGATTGGGGGGCGTCACAATACTCGTCGCCAGAAACCCTTTTCCACCACCGCCACACTTATCACCGGAAAACCCATTTCCACCCCCACCACCACACTCCTTGTCGAATACTCGTTTCCAACACCACCACACTCATCGCCGATTACCCGTTGCCATGACCCCAGATCTGAATGCTAAAACTGAATAACCTAAAAAACATAGCAAACGCTTAAAAAAACAATATACCTCGATCTACAAAATAAAAACCATAACTTTATAAGAAAACCAAACAGAAACAACAATAGAGGTGGTTGAAATCTCTTACCCACATATCAGTTTCTCTAATAGTACCATAACCTTTATTTTGTCTCTCCTTTTACTCGTTCTTCTGTTTCTGTTTCCGTTTTTCTTTCTTCATTGTCTCTTGTTCTGCAAAACCAAAACAATATCTCTATTAAACCATGAAAGAAACCAAATATGAAGCAGAAAGAAGAGATTAGAAAGAAGAAAAGGAAGAAAGGGAAGAGGAAGAGAGGGAAGAGAATGACACAGAGAAAGAGGAAAAGGACGAGAGAGAGAGAGATTGAAGATTATGGTAGATTTTGAAATTTGAAGAAAGGAGTTTGTAGAGATAGAGAGAGACGATGCAAGGTTGGAAGAAGAAAGAGACAGAGAGTTGGTATATTTTGACCTATAATTGACATTGGAACCCACAATTAGTTGATATTGGGACCAACAATCAGTTTGCTTTATGTATCTCTTTAGTTACTTTGAGTCAAATACCATTACTTTATAACAAATCCAATGTTAAATTCAAAGGAAGCCATAACTATATTATTTGGATAGCTCATTTGGTTGGAAAAAGTAAATTTTGGACACAAAATGCCCCTAATTTGATGATGTGGAGGACAAAGAGAAAAGTTTGTTTTTGTGATTTCCAGAACACATGAATTTCTTATATTATAGATGTTCCACCCTTAAATCATTAGGCAATTAGAGTATTTTTCATAGTTACGGAGTCATATTCAATATTATTTTGTATAGGCTAGTCGTATTCAACATTTATATTATCTTTTAGACGTTTGCGGAGTCAACTTTATAAAGACACAAATAATGAATCCTCATCCCATATGATTTGATCAGTCAACTTTAAAAGGAGCAAGTTCATATTTTTTGTCAATGTTATAAATGGATGTTTCCAAAGTAGGCACTATAATTTTAAATTTAGAATGAGTTGTTCTTCCACCTGGTAACAACAAACTTGCAAGCCCACTTGAGGTAACAGGCAACATAATTTTTCTTTTAGCACGAAGTGTATCTGACAAAGTGTTCCACATAAATGTTTTACATGTTTCACCATAACCATATAAAAAAACACACCACCTTTTTGTTTTTCTACAGCTTCCATTATTTCTTCAAAAATTTGTCTTGCTCATCTACAAATAACATATTTATAAAAAAAAAGATCAATAATATGATCAACATTTAAATGATATCATTATACTAAATAAATGCATTTGGATGTTACGTGAGAGATGCGTGTAAATTTAAATATAGTTGTTCTTGAATAAACATCATATTGTCTCATCATAAATAAGCCTATTTCCAAGAAAGAAAATTACTAAATCTTTTGGATATGGCATAATCTTGTAGTCCTTCAAATTTTTCTTGTTTTGTTTGTAATAGTGTTTTAATAGTCATAAGTTTAAGTTGTTGTATTTCTTCATCCGTAAGTGTTAAACCTAAGGTATAAAAACACCTTTATGTAAAACACCCAATCTTGAAGTAAAGAAATAGAAAGTAGAATACTGTGAAATGAAAAGTGTACTTGGATTTCTTGTCAATACACATTGTTCATAAATAATACCATCTGATCGTGATCAGACAGTATGACAGTGGCCAACAGCGTCGTGAAATCTTCAGCTCCGGTGATGAGGATACGGCGGGGGGAGTGGTGTACCTGCAAGGTACTCCGACGCTCACGTCAGAGAAAAGGGCAATTACAGAAAACATGTGTTAGTTAGAATGTAATGTCACCTGACTCTCTCAAGTGAGAGGGTATTTATAGAGAGCCCCCAACGCAGGGCCAACGGTTACCTGCACTGGGCTGGATTGCAAGGCCCAATCTAGGCAACTGCCAGGGCTTACGTGGCGTAGGGAAGACCAGCACGTGGTCTTCGCCCTTGGGTAACGGTCCCGAGATCTCTGGAAGATGGGCAGACCGATTTCTTTGGAGGCGGGAGGTAACAAGGTGACGTGTCCTCGCGGGGGGGAATTCTTGGGTGTCGAGGAGAGACGTGCTTCGCAAGGCTTGCCGCCACTGCTCGACAGTGTCTGCTGCACGTGCCCGACATTGTTAGAGGCTGGCACGTGCTCGATGCAGGTGTGGATATGGGCCTTGTTGGGCCATCCTAGATCATGGGGTTTGGGCCTGCCCGACTGAAGGGCAGGCGCTGGCCCAATCTAGAACAGGAGCCCCCCAAGTCGTTGCTCTAAGGTGTCGGAGCAATGAATTTAGGGCCAACAATCGTGTCGAGGACGTACTGAACGTGCTCGGAGGACCAGGATGATGATAGTCATCTGATACCTGCGGTTGCCCTTTTGTCGGGGAACGTGTCAAACGGGGGAACTCTCCGGTATTGACGGGTTTACACCACTACGAGCGAGGAACGTCAGACTGGCAGAAATCTTGAAGTCTGCTCGAGTTCAATAGGCCGTTGTTGGGCGACTCCGCGGGAATACGAGAAGTTGTGGAGTCGAGCATCAAAGCAAACGGAAAGACGCGTGTGGGAGAACGAAAGGATGTACGTGGGAAAGCGTGTGCCACGTGTCACGTGTCATCATTACATAGGGCGGCTAGGCTAAGATTAGTGCACTTGAGTGCCTAGGGGCGCCTCGAGTCCTGTAAGGGCCTTATAAATAGAGGCCAACCCGCGTAATTTGCACGTTTCCTTTCTCTCTGCTCAGATTCTCTCTCCTCATCTCTTTGCTTTTACCACCGTTTTGCCGCCGCACGCCTCCGTACCGGACCTCATCAACAGCCGTTTTCAAGTAAGTTTCTTGATCCTTTCCCTTTCTAAATGTGTTTCCTGCAGTGGTACTCCGGTGAACTGATGAAGTTCCCGAGGAAACCATGAAATTTTCGGCGAAAATGGCGGAGTTTCTCTATGTTCTTGCTGAATCTCGCGGGGAGATGGGATGCATCCCATGGGGACAAGAAGAATGTCCCGAGGACACGAGATGGATATCTTGGGGACCTCAACAATATCCCGAGCTGTGGGATGAATCCCCTGGAGCGATGTACCGGTGACCTGAGGATGGTCACGGGGACGCTATTCGGATTTCCCGAGGACGTTGGGTGAGCACGACTGTCCCGTGATCCCGACGCTCCTTCTTCGCCCTTTCACTTGATCAACGGTGGAGGGGTGAATTTGATATGGACCATCGAATTCACCGTTTCCTTCTGCTTTTCAGGTAAATGGAAGCCTTGGCCGTGACTATGGGATCTACACACATTGACGACCAACCTGACTCCTCGATGGCGCCGATCACCAGTGTCGAGGGACAGCCGCCCGAGGAGTGGGTTAGCGAAGAGCCTCTGAATATGGTCTCTCAGTTCGTCGATGGTGATGAGGACGACATTTTCTGTACCGTCGAGCATCGCCTGGAGGGCTCCGCAAAGACCTGGAAGGTGTTCAGACCTCTGGCGCACCATCGCATCTGCTCGACGTACCGAGGGATGAGGTTTCCTTTGTACGAGTTTATGTTCGACGAGGCGGGGTGGCGCCTGCCCGTCACTGATTTTCAATAATCGGTGTTCGTTTGGCTGTGTCTGGCACCCTTACAACTCCATCCCAACTCTCTCGTTTTTCTCCGTGCCTTCGAGCTAGTCTGCAAGTACCTCAAGATCAGGGCGACTGTGTCCCTGTTCTTTCGTAATTTCCACTTACAGAGACAGACGACTAATGGCAGACACAACTGGGTGTCCTTCAAACAGGTGAGCAGACTGTTCCAGACCTACATGGACTCTGTTCGCACCTTCAAATACCGATACTACATCGTGAGGCCGGTCTCGTTCGAGGCCGTGGAGTCGGTGTATAGACGGGTCATCCGAGAAGAAGACGGGCAGCAGGAAGAAGTCCTCGAGCCGAGGTTCCCTCTATTCTAGACGGAGGAGCATTTCAAAAGGGATACAGACAGTTACATCGTCAGTCCTGGTCGACTTTGCGAAGGGGACCGTCTGGCTTACGAGGAAATAGTCAAATTTGTCGCCGGTTTTTCCCCAGCCAAGCTCGTGACACCGGACGTGAAATTTATCCAGGGTGATGACGGGAAAATTTTGACAAAACGCCGGTTGATCAATACGAGGGCGCTCCTCGAGACGTTTTCCGATGAGGATGCCCTTGTGCTGTTAGGTGGAGGAATCTTCCTCGACTTACTCTTTCCTTGAGTTTTGGGTTTCGATTGACTGACGCATTTCTTTCTCTTTGCAGGTAAAATGTCGAGTGCGGAGGAGCGCATCAAGAAGCTAGCGGCTGCCCGCAATTCGAAGAAAAGCGGGAAAGGTCGTGTCGAACAGATCCGTTCCCAGCACCCATGCTCCACTTTAGCACCTGCGGACTCTTCCAGCTCTCCCCAGGGTAGTCAGTCTCCCAGCAGTCAGGAGTCCCCGAAGAGACAACGCTTGGACGGGCAGGTGCACGTCTATCTGACAGTGACCGATAGTCCTCCCTCGGAGAAGTTCGTGCTTCCACCCTGTCACTCGAAGCCTCATTTATTTTTGGATGTCAACTCTCCGGGCATCGCTGATGCTGAGGTCCAGGCCATCCTCGACGCTGGTCAGGCTTCGAGGAGGAGGACTTTGCTTGAGGACCTGTCTTCCGTGATGTGGGTCTGTTCGGATGCTCTGGTCCTGAACGACGACACCTGCCCAGCAGCTGAATTGACCAGGTTACAGGAGAACTTCAAGTCTGTTGCCGCTGAGATGGAGAAAGCGAGTAAGGAGCTATCCGAGTGCAAAAACCAGAACAAGGCACAGGCCTAGCTTTAGGAGAAGTAGGAGGAGAGGCTGAATAAAGCTGGCGAGGAGAGGAAGGGTCTCTTGGCGAGGATCGCCGAGTTGGAGGAAGTCGTTCGCCCGACTGAGGAGGAAACCGAGGAAGACAAGTTGTTGACCTCTCGGGCATCTCTGATAGCGAAGCTCAGGCAAGCCGAGCAGGATAGCCTCGTGGCGGTCGACATTGGTTTTAACAACGCCGTGCAGCAGCTTCGCGTCCTTAGCCTTGGCCTCATTATCGAAGGGGCTGAAGCCGGCTACAAGGTGGTCGAGGGTCAGATCGTGCAGCCAATGCAGGAGGAGAAGGTCGACGGAGGGGCTACGGGAAACGAGCAGCCAGAGGGACCTACCGCCGACTAGGTTTTTACTTGTTCGTTTTGTTTGGCCTGCAAGCCATTTTCTTTTGATGCCTTTTGCCCGGCCTGCGCGCCAAGGGCTTTTTGACATGCTTGTAATATCTGTACAATGGGCTTTTGCCCGATTTTAATACTTTTCTTGTTGTGCTTATCTCTGCGTGTGATGATTGTGTATTTGATATATTGCACTTGTTTTTGTCGAAGTAATTTGGTGATTTTGGAAGTTTGCTCGACTTTGATGATCCTCGACTGCGTGGAGAGCTGGTCGAGTGGTCGGAGGTGTATTCCGACTTTCAACGAGGCTAAGAGCTCGGTCAAGGTCTTAACTTTGTGGCGTGAACTTCCCATCGCGAGCTGGGTGTTCTGCCTAATTGGTACGGCGACGACGGAGCTTGATCGAGGTATCCTCGTCGGATCAAAAGTCCTCGTGCACACACAACGCGGCCTTTGACCATCGTGTTTCGTATAGAGGTGTCGCGCTTGTACCCTAGTGCGCCCCCGTAATCGCGACGTTGTTGCGTCGCGGACAGTGTCTAACTGTAGTATTGCTTAAGTTTCTCAGCATTCTATGGTCGAGCGAGTTCCTCCCCGTGTAGATTTTCGAGGTAGTAGGCTCCTGTCCCTGTTTTTGCGTGGACGCGGTACGGGCCCTTCTAGTTCGCGGCGAGCTTTCCTTCTCGCGAATCTTTCTGGTTCCTTCGCAGAACGAGGGTGCATACTTGAAAATCTCGTTTAATAACTTTATTGTTATAACGTAGAGTTATTTTCTGCTTAAGTGAGGCTTCCTGGAGGGATGCGCCCGTCCTTATCTCCTCGACAAAGTCGAGCTCTTCTCTCAGGGCCTCGTTATTCGCGTCCTCATTGAGGGGGGCCTCCGTCCTCCTCGAGGGTTCCCTGATCTCCACGGGGATCACCGCCTCTGTTCCGTAGGTCAGACGAAAGGGGGTCTCCCGGTCGTAGAATGAGGGGTTGTTTGGTAGGCCCAGAGGATGCTATGTAGTTCCTCGACCCATCGTTGCTTGGCGTCGCCTAGTTGGCGTTTCAATCCTCGAAGGATTACCCTGTTCGCTGCTTCGGCCTATCTGTTCGTCTGAGGATGCTCGACCGACGTGAAGTGCTGCTTCGTGCCCAGTTTGGTGACGAAGTCTTGGAAGTTCCTGTCGGTGAACTGCGTCCTGTTGTTGGTGAAAATCGCTTGGGGCACGCCGAATCGGGCGAGGATGTTCCTCTTGTAGAAGCAGAGTATGTTGAAGGCCGTGATTTTGGCCAAGGCTTCCGCCTCGATCGACTTTGTGAAATAATCTACGCCGACGATGAGGTATTTGTTTTGGTATGACCCCCCGACGAAGGGCCCGAGGATATCCATTCCCCACCATGCAAACGGCCACAAGGATGACAACGTTTTGAGCTCGTTTGGAGGGGCAAGGTGCATGTCCCCATGTCGTTGGCATCGATCGCACTTGGCATTCTCCTTGCATCCTGTTGCATGGTGGGCCAATAATATCCTGCTCGAAACGCTTTATGGGCCAAGGATCGCCCGCCGAGGTGTTTGGTATTGATCCCCTCGTGGATCTTGGAGTATACCGGGGACTTTGGTCTCTTCGACGCACCTGAGGAGGGGAATAGAAAAGCCACGACGGTATAGTTTATCCTCGACTATCGCGTACGAGCACGCTCTTCGCTTAACCACCCCTGATTCCTTGGGATCGTCGGGTAGTTTACCTGTGGTGAGGTATTCGTAGACCGGGGTCATCCAGCAGTTGCTGTCTCTGATGGCGTTCACGTCCGTCGAAGGAGAGGGTTTGTCGATGCTCGGGCGGGAAAACACTTCTTGTATGACGGACTTGTTTCCGTCTTTCTTCTTTGTGCTCGCCAATTTAGACAAGACATCTGCTCGGGTATTGTGCTCGCGCGGGATGTGGGTTACTTCCGCGGAGGTGAAGTTCTTCATCTTTTTTTTCACCAAGGTCAAGTATTCGATGAGGCTGCCGTTCTTGGCTTGGTACTCTCCCCGGACTTGCGAGGCTACGAGCTGGGAGTCGGTGAAGATTTTAACCTCTTTGGCGCCAAGATCTCCGGCCAACCATAGCCCGACGAGGAAAGCCTCGTACTCTTCCTGGTTGCTCGACGTTGGGAAAGACAGTTCGAGAGAGACCTCGATCAGAATACCTTCCTCGTTCTCGAGGATAATGCCCGCCCCGGTCCCTTTCGTGCTGGATGCCCCGTCGACGTAGATTGTCCACTTCTGGGATCCGTTGGCTGAAGGTTCCGGGACGGTCATTTCTGCCACGAAGTCCGCCAACACCTGGGCTTTCAGGGCTTTCCTTCCCTCGTACTGGATGTCGAACTCGGCGAGTTCGAGTGACCATCTGAGCATCCTTCCTGCCATGTCTGGTCGGCCGAGGAGCTGCCTTATGGGCTCCTCGGTCCTTACCACGACCGTGTGGGCTAAGAAGTAATGGCGCAGCCTCCCGGCGGCAGTGACGAGGGCTAGGACGACTTTCTCAATCTGCTGATACCTGATCTCGGGGCCTTGGAGGGCCTTGCTTGTGAAGTAAATCGGCTTCTACCCATCGGGGGTTTCTGGATGAGAACAGCGCTTACCGCTTCGCCTGTGATGGCGAGGTATAGGAACAACGTCTCCCCGTTCTCCGACTGTGAAAGGACCGAGGGTTGCGACAGGACTTATTTGAGGTGAAGGAGCGCCTGCTCGCAGTTCTCGCTCCATTCAAACGTGGTTTTTTGTCGGAGAAGCTTGAAAAACGGGAGTGCATATTGCGCAGATTTGGCGACGAAGTGGGAGAGGGCAGTTAATATCCCGTTCAATAATTGTATTGACTTCCTCGAGTTCGGGGTCAGGATTTCGGAGAAAGCCCTACACTTGTCGGGGTTTGCCTCGATTCCCCGCTTTGTGAGGTAGAAACCGAGGAACTTGTCCGCCCGAACGCCGAAGGTGCATTTGTCGGGATTGAACCTCATGCAACATTTCCTCGCCGTGTCAAATACTTTCTTGAGATGGACAGCATGGTCGACCTCTTCAGCAGACTTGACGATCATGTCTTCCATGTAGACCTCGAGCATGTCACTGATCTCTCCCTGGAAGACTTTGTTCATCATCCGTTGGTAGGTCGCCCCGGTGCTCTTCAGGCCGAAGGGCATTACGTTGTAATAGTAATTGCCCGAATTGGTCATGAAGGCAGTATGCTGCTTGTCGGCCTTGTCCATGGGGATTTGGTTATACCCCGAGTAGGCGTCCATGAAGGACAATAGCTTGAAACCTGCAGAATTGTCGACCAGCTGGTCGATGTTAGGCAAAAGATAAGAGTCTTTCGGGCATGCCCAGTTAAGGTCGGTATAGTTAACACACATCCTCCATTTTCCATTACTCTTTTTGACAAGTACAAAGTTGGACAGCCAGATTGTGTACCTGGCCTCCGAAATAAAATTCGCCTCTAGGAGGTCTTTTACAGCTTTTTCAACAGCCTCCGCTTTTTCGGGAGACTGCCTACGCCTACGTTGAACTATAGCCCTAGCGGCCGAATCTACGGTGAGCTGATGGCAGGCCACCTCGGGGTCAAGGCCAGGCATATCGAAGGCGCTCCATGCAAACAAATCAGCGTTTTCCCAGAGATATGCCTTTAGCTGCTTCTTCGCCAGGCCGGGGAGTCCGGTGCCGATCTTCACGCTTTGGTATGGGTCGTCTCCGAGGGCTACGAGCTCGAAGTCTCCGTCCGGGACGGGGCGCGCTGGGTGGAGAGGCTGCCCGTTGCTTTCCTCCTGGAGGTCGAGGTCAGTTGCTCCGACTTCTTCATGCTCGCCATGGAACCTGCTGTCGAGGTCGACTGCGTTGACGTGCAGGAGTGGTTTTTTCATAGCGTCCGGGGATGACTTCGCTCCGGTCTTGGACTTGGTGCTGATGGAACTCATGCCTTTGATTGCAGCGTCGAAGCACCTCCTAGTTGCTTCAATATCCCCGTGCAAGGTGACGACCCAACCCCGGCTCGTGTAGTACTTCATCTTCAGATGGACTGTTGATGGTACTGCTGTAAGTACGGCCAGGGTGGTCCTTCCCAAAATGCAGTTGTATAGGGACGGACATTCGACCACCAAGAAGCGGGTCTTGATCTGTCGGGCAGTGTCTTCGCTTTCGAACGTGACCACTAGTTCGACATAGCCCCATAGTCTGGTGGTGATGTCGTTGAATCCCTGTAGATCCGAGCCTACGTAAGGGGTCAAGTGCTTCTCATCGAGCTGGAGGGTTTTGAAGAGGTGGGCGTACATGATGTCCACCGAGCTTCCTTGGTCGACCAGGATCCTACGGACGTCAAAATTTGCCATCTGTGCCCAGACCAAGAAGGGGATGGAGGCGTTAGGGCCCCGCCTGGCAGCTCTTCGAGGTAGAAGGTGATGGGGTTTGACCTCCCTTGCACCTTGTCAAAAGAGGTGGTCTTCGCCGACGTCGCGGACTCCAGTTCGTCGAACTTTCGCTTAATCGACCCGACAGACACCTTCTCGGGGCCCCCGCCAAAAATAACCATCGCCTTGGGGAAGCCTTCCCATGTGCTGCGGGCAGTGACGGGGTCTTCGTCGGGGAAGCTCGCCCACATGTTACGAACTGGCTCTTGGTCCTCGATTCCCTTGGGGATTAAGAAGTCCTCGGGTCGAGTAACGCAGAGGGCAACTTGCAGTCTATTTTCCCCAGCAGGAAGCATCGTCTCCTCGACGCTCTGAGCGTCTTGGGCACCCGATCGGAAAGCGTCGTTCCTCTGGGAGTACTTCTTCGGATGCCCTTCCTTGATTAGGATCTCAATTGCATTCTTAAGGTGGATGCAATCTTCTGTGACATGTCCATGGCTTCGGTGGAACTTGCAGTACTTGGACTTGTCCGTGTTTGGTTTGGGGGCTGTCGGCTTGGTAAAGCGGACACCCCCTCTCTAGAACTCCGAGTTAGTACACTCGGAGAGAATTCGCTCGCGGGGAGCGTTGAGCGGCGTGTATTCCGTGAACCGGCCAGCTGGACCTCTCAGGTCCCAAGAGTCCCGGGAGCGGCCTTCCTTTCTTCTCTCTCCCCTACGCCGGGGGGAGGAGAGCCTTCATCTCTGTGGCCGCAGGGGCCATCTCGTCGCCGCGAGTCGAGGGCCATTTGAGCAGTCTGCGTCTCTTCGAACTCGATGTACGATTGAGCTCGAAAGAGTTGGTCTTCCAAGTTGTGAGGTTTATGGATGCCCACAGCCTTGGCGAAGTCGGTTCTGGTGCGTAATCCCCGTGCGATCAGGAACTTCTTCATGTCGTCGGTCGCGTGGACCTCGACGGCTTCTTTATTGAATCTCTCGATGTAGTCTCTGAGGGATTCGTTCCGCCCTTGGAAGATGGCCTCTAGGAAGGCCACCGTCTTCGGGTGTCGACGAGAAGCGGTAAAATGCCTGGAGAACTGCTTTTTCAGCTGTTTCCAGGACGTGATGGATTCCGGAGCAAGCCTCTTGTACCACGTCATGGCTCCTTTCCGGAGGGTAGTCAGGAAGAGCTTGCACTTAATAGCTCCCCGGACGTTTCTATAGTCGAGCATGGATTCAAAGCTCTCGATATGATCGTCGGGGTCGGCTGTGCCGTCATAAGTACCCAGTTGCGGGGGCTTCTCCATGCCCGCGGGTATAGGTGTGTTTATAATTTCCCTGGACAAGGGAGTTCTCTTGTCGTCCTCATCACTTCTGACCGACGACTGTGATGGGGAGCGATGGTTCTGACCCGGTCCATGTCGACGAGGAGAACTCCTGGAATGGCTCTTCGGCTTCTCGTCGTCATCCTTGCTCCTCTTCCTGGTCGGGGAGCGCCTCGATTCATTCTGAGGAGGGGAGCGGGGGCGCTTTTGAGTGACCGCAGGCTGGATTCGCTCCAAGCGTGGTTCGCGACCTTGGCGCCGCGGGGAGGAGCTGCGAGAGTCCGCCTGGGGAGTCCTTCGCGAGGAAGGAGAACGGTTGGGAGATGGGGGTGACGATGTCTTCGCGGGGAAGATCGTCGTGGCCGCCCCCTCTCGAGCGCTTCGATTCGGAGATTTCACTGAGCAATCAACTGGTTGGTCTGGTTGACCAAGGCAAACAGGGCCACCGTGCCCGATCCGCATTGGGCGGTGGAGGGACAGGCTGGTAGACAACCTGCGGGATGTCCTGTTCGGCAGCGTCGTATGCCACGTCTTCGGAAAATGGGGAACCGATATGCCCATCTCTCACGTCGACATCCTCGACATGAATGGTAGCGTTGTCTTCACGGTGGTCTCCGTTTTCAGGTTGCGTGAAGACGGTGTCCGGAGCTTTGTTTCCAGTCTGGTTGCTGGCCATGTTCGTTACGAAAAGAGAGATTTGCTTTAGTTTAACAATGAAGGAAAAATGGGGAAGCATTAGTTCCCACAGACGGCGCCATTGATCGTACCTGGATCAGACAGTATGACAGTAGCCAACAACGTCGTGAAATCTTCAGCTCCGGTGATGAGGATACGACGGAGGGGGGGGGGGTGTACATGCAAGGTACTCCGACGCTCAAGTCAGGAAAGGTCAGAGAAAAGGGCAAGTATAAAAAGCAGGTGTGAGTTAGAATGTAATGTCACCTGACCCTCTCAAGTGAAATGGTATTTATAGAGAGCCCCCAGCGCGGGGCCAACGGTTACCTGCACTGGTATGGATTGCAAGGCCCAAACCAGGCAATTGCCAGGGCTTACGTGGCGTAGGGAAGACCAGCACGTGGTCTTTTCCCTGGGGTAACGGTTCCGAGATCTCCGGAAGGTGGGCAGACCGATTCCTTCGGAGGCGGGAGGTTACAAGGTGATGTGTCCTCGTGGGGAGGAGTTCTTGGGTGTCGAGGAGAGACGTGCTTTGCAAGGCTTGCCACCCCTGCTCGACAGTGTCTGCTGCACGTGTCCGACAATGCTGGAGACTGGCACGTGCTCGACGCAGGTGTGGATATGGGCCTTGTTGGGCCATCCCAGATCATGGGGTTTGAGCCTACTCGACTGAAGGGCAGGCGCTGGTCCAGTCCAGAACACCATCAGATAAGTACAACCATGAATTATTCCAAACATGTTCAGGTCGATACATGGCTGATGATAACAAAATAGTAGCAAACAACTTTCGTAAAAAAACACCTGAACCCCAAACATGTGCCTATTTAATTGCCTCAATAAATTCTCCATAATCTTGTAAGAATCCCATAGCAAAACATGCTTCTCTAAAAGTTTTATGTTGTACACCATCAACAAATTTGATATCTTTGTAACATAATAGCCTTTTCTTGAAAGTCAACATCATCCTAAAATAAAATAATCACCTGTGTTTTGAGGAACCCAAATAAGACGATTAATGGTATACCCTCGTTTTCTAGGTTTCCAACTCCTACTTGGTTTATGGTAAACAAACTTAGAGACAAAGTCACCATATCTTAACAACCGTGCATCTTCAAATTTTCTGTTTGCCTCAAACCATGCTGTAAACATTGATTCGGTTACACTCGCTTTGAGTAAAACATTCCCAATTTGCTCAAAGTCTTTGTAGATAACAGATTTTCCCCTTCCATGTGAAAGTACAATCTCTTAACAACTGGCTTCTTACCATGTATAGAATATGAGAATATCCTCCAACATGCTTCACTTGGCGAGATGTAGCGACAATCCAGGTATTGCTTAATTTCGTCAATGTTGTTTTTCTCACCACATCCAGAGTTCTCAAAAGGTTGAATAACAGTAGAAATTCGATCAGAACCTTTGTTGATGTACTTGAATAAGTACTTGATCGAAGTACTTTGATTGCATCATTCCATGTTTATATGAGCTTCATACTTCAACAATAAACATGGATTTTGGGGAACCACGTGACTACTATGACGGATGATTCTGTTTTTCTCAATTGTGTGTCCATTGTCTCTTCTCTTATATATTTGATAGCCATCCTGGTCCAATATGGTTGAAGATTGAAACTTTTTTGGATATAACTTGGAGCATTTCATGTCTTTCATGCAAGGTGAATTCATATTTGCCAAACCACAAGGTCCATGATTATGACTTCATAAAAAATAGACATTCAATAAGAAGAGGTGTGAACCTCATTAGGGTTAAACAACTTGTCCAAGTTCTTGTAAACATCATCATCCTTAATTATGGTCACAATGGAGAATTGTTGGAAAAAGACTGATACTTGATAAGAAAAGCTAGGTCTTTGTTCAACAGTTTGTCGAGCAATGTCGGATATATTTTAGGGTTGTTCTCACAAGCCCAGGCCACAAACAAAGTTTCAATGGTTAATAGAGGAATTTGATGGAAAACAGTTGTGTAGTGTGTGAAGGATATACCTCCATCATGAGTTCTATTAATTGTGTAGCCGTCATTTCAACAAAAGGGATACAATCCTTATCCCAAAACACAAAGCAACCAACATGGTTTTCATACTTAACCTCAATTTCTATTTGTAACCTAAAACACAAAGAGAATAAATGGAAATGTAAAACTTGCTATGTGAAAAAGTAAGATGGCATAGTAGGAAATACTATTGATTTCTTACTTAGTGATAGGTTCCATATCCTTCACTCCACAAATGCACACAAAATTCTCTTCGGGGGACTTGTTAGAGGTCTTGCAAGACGGGCAAGACTCAAAATACCATCCATGCTTGGAGGCTTTGAATCTCTTTGTAGTGCCAATTGTGGTGGCAAAATAATCCTTTCCCAATGCATTGATATGACGAATACTCTTTACCTCATTCGGGCTAGTCCAATCTTTGTTGGTGGTTTGAATAAATGAATCACATGGTTGGCTAAGAGAATGTGACAAAGCTGCTGATAATTGAGTTGATGATAATCTGAAAGTCATTTACATACAATAATGCTAATGGTTAACATGGTGGAAATGAAATACATATGAAGTTTCCATTGGATATTAGAATAAACATAAGGCAGTATTGACAACTTGGATTTAAAGGATTCAACTTGGGGATGATCAAGGTTAATAAGAAGTCTAGAGCCATTCCAAGCATTAAAAAGGCTAGGCAGTCCAGAAACTGATGAATCAATATAGAAATGTAGGTATATTGCATTGTAAGTATGATTAATTGAAAACCATAATGTTGACACAATGCATGTGTTAACACAATGATTGTTGGACCATCAGTTTTGTTAGACATGTTGTTGTTCATAAATTGTTTTCCATAATCATCCCATAACGCTACCTCAATGGCATTACCATGTTCGTCACGCAGTGTGATATTGGCACAAGATTTCTTTCCACCACCACCCATTTGAGTTTTCACCACATCTTGTAAAATCCCAATAACATCTGAAGGATCATAAAATAGGAAACAATGCGTGTTAGTTACGAAGATTAACTATCGTTACAATGACAATGATAAAATTAATATTGACAAAGAAAAAATCACCATATAACATGTCAATCTGGAAATGGCCATTGAGGAAATCTCCAATAGGCTTAAACTTGTAATGATGTGGAGGTATCTCATGTTTTGCAAATTCAAAAATTGTTCTCCCTCCATTGAAGATAAGTTTAAGGCTATTGGAATACACTTTGAAAGGGCCATCACTAACAACCGATTCTCCATTATATAGTGCATAAGTTTGATGTTCCTTAAGTTGCTCAAGCTAGTCCTTAAAATCACGGTTCCTCGTCATGACATGAATTTGATCTCCCTATTTAATAATTGTTTAGTTAGCGTGGGCAACTCATACATCTCCATCTTGTATGACCAACTCGATATGTTATTGTCCGCTTTTCTCCTTAACAACCCAAAGATCAACAATACGAATGTACATCTTCTACACTTGATTTCCTTTGACAAAATCCATGATCATAGTAGGAGGCCTTGACATTGTTGAGGAAAAAATGGATAATTAAAAAGAATGAGAAGCAAGGATGCAACATTAAATATTTTTGTCATAGATTTCTGTCAAACATAAAACCATAAGTTGAAAACAAAATGACATTTCTGTCAGAGTGAAACATAAAACCATAAGTTCTGTCAAGCATGAAACAAAATGACATTTCTATCACAATGAAAACAAAATGACATTTCTGTCAAACATAAAACCATAAGTTCAGTAAAGAATAAAACATTTCTGTCACAGTGAAACATTTCTGTCCCAAATGCACACCAACCATATGATGGAAACTAAACTTCATACATCAAGAAACTATAAAAACGACATTAAATACTGCACAATGTAAAATAACGACAACCATTCTTGAAGTTTAGAAGTTTAGAAAACAAATGTTATGAAGTTTAGAAAATAGAAATTCATATCATTTCTTCAAAATAGTTTTGCATTTCAGATTTTTGAAGTTTGTAGGAAACATAAGACGAAAACAAAGGTTATGAAGTTTTTCCAAAAAAACTACATTAAATACAGAACAAATACTTGATATTGAACGTGAACCAATTATGAAAACAACCGTGCTAGATCATATAACATAGGAGAGTTAATCTAACCTTGGAAGTGAATGAAATCTGAAAAAAATGAGTTCTTGAGAGTGAAGAAATTATAAAATGTATTTGAAGCATTTCTCTAACATGTGCCGATGCAATGAGTATTTGTGGGGGGTGGGGGGGGGGGGGATTAGTATTCATTGTGCAAATGTAAAGCTGCCACGTGGGCTTCTAAGAGGCAAGGATGGAGAAAAAAATGTCATTTGTTAATTACATAAGAACCCTTTTTGTAGTGTAAAAAATATTTGTTTAAAGGGCATTTTTGGAAAATCATCCAATTGTATAGTATTAGATAGATAATTGAAGCATTTCTCTAACATGTGCCGATGCAATGAGTATTTGTGGGGGGTGGGGGGGATTAGTATTCATTGTGCAAATGTAAAGCTGCCACGTGGGCTTCTAAGAGGCAAGGATGGAGAAAAAAAATGTAATTTGTTAATTACATAAGAACCCTTTTTGTAGTGTAAAAAATATTTGTTTAAAGGGCATTTTTGGAAAATCATCCAATTGTATAGTATTAGATAGATAATTGAAGCATTTCTCTAACATGTGCCGATGCAATGAGTATTTGTGGGGGGTGGGGGGATTAGTATTCATTGTGCAAATGTAAAGCCGCCACGTGGGCTTCTAAGAGGCAAGGATGGAGAAAAAAATGTCATTTGTTAATTACATAAGAACCCTTTTTGTAGTGTAAAAAATATTTGTTTAAAGTGCATTTTTGGAAAATCATCCAATTGTATAGTATTAGATAGATAATAAACAAGACAACTAAATCTATGATATATATTTAAGGCTGGTGTTGTGATAGAAATTTTGTGCCTTCACAGTTGATTCAAAAGATTGACTCTCTTCAAAGTGATTTGTTTTAAAATTTATACCGATTGTTGATTCAGTCAATCAATTGGGTCAATTTGGTTACTGCTCAAATCAATGGGTCAAGTCTGACCTATGTATAACAACATATTTGGAACATGCTACTATCCACTTTAATTGTCTTGAATCTGGCGGGAAAATCTGCATTAGGTTTGGTTTTAGGTTTTTCCCGATCATTAAATATGGGGATGGGTGTGATAATGAGACATTAGTACCTATTGCAAAAATGTTCTTGAATTTGCTCTGCTTATTTTTTTATGTACTTATTATTTAATTTTGATAATTGAGAATGTTAAATGTGATTTTGTATTTATTATTTAAATTATTTGAAATTTATGTAAGAAATTTGAGATTGTTATATTTAATTATTTGTAATGTAATTTGATTTTGGAAAAAAATAAATATTTTTATTAAAAAAGTTAATTTTATTAAATTGGTGGTGGTTTGACGTGGAAACTCAAATTGAACTTGATTAGGACATGTTTAGATTTTAATTCTCTATCCTTGTTAAGAAATTATAATATCATAAATTATAGATGATATAATAATATCATAAATTATTATAGAACAAAAATAAAATATATAAACAAACGTGATGCTTTATATAAATAATTAAAAATAAAAGATAGAGTAGAAAAATAAAAATTTATAAATAAAAAAGTTAGTAAAAATAATGTAACTTTTATTTAAAAATAATTTGAAACTTATAATTTAACATCATTCTCTAGTAACATAATTTTTATTTTTAAATAATGAGATTTTATACTGAAAATAATATGAACATATAATTTTTTTTTCTCAAATTTTTATATTAGATTATAGTATTTTTATATGGTATAATTAATTTTCTAAGTTTTTAATTTACTATATTATTATATAGTAATTAATAATAAATAAGTTTAATAAGAATGTATTACAATGAAATGCTGCAAATATATAATATTTAATTTTGTTTAACAAAATAAACATCAAAGGATTCAGTGTGAGTTGGTAAAACTTTATAATTAACGAAATTGAATTTTAAAACAAGGGTAAAAAAATTTAAAAAATTGAAAATAGAATGACCAAAATTAAAAAAAAAAAAAAAAAAAAAAAAAAAAAAAAAATATATATATATATATATATATATATATATATATATATATATATATATATATATATATATATATATATATATATATATATATATATATAGATATATATATATAAAGAGGAATAAATTGTAACTAAATTATAATTAAGTCAAAAAATAAACATACAAAGATTAATACTGCTTAGTGGATTTCATTTCTGGCTTGGAAGCCCTCAAACGTAGGTGAGTTGCACCGAACTGGGTTAACAATTGCTGCGTGTTTTATTTACTTTTTGCATTATGTTACTGTCCTTGTTCTTGTCATTGAGAAGCATCAAGTGTCTCGACATCCTGTTCGACATCTTCGTGATCTGCTATACCAGAATTTCAATTGGTATCAGAGCAGGCATCCTGCTCTGCATCAGGGTGAGATTCAGGGACGATACTTTTTGGTTCAATGGATAAAGGAGGAATTCTAAATAGACCACCCATTCTTGATGGTTCCAATTATGAATATTGGAAAGTGCGCATGGTGGCATTCATCTAGTCTATGAATGGTAAAGCTTGGAAGTCTGTGGTCAAAGGGTGGGATCCACCAAAGGCCAAAGATAAGGATGGGAAGATTACTGATGAGTTGAAACCTGAGGAAGACTGGGATGATGAAGATGATAAGGTTGCACAAGGTAACTCCAAAGCCTTGAATTCCTTGTTCAATGGTGTTGACAAGAATATCTTTAGGCTGATCAAAAACTGTACTGTTGCCAAGGATGCGTGGGAGATTCTAAAAAATGCGGATGAAGGAACTTCTAGGGTAAAATCCTCAAGACTTCAACTTCTCACCACCAAGTTTGAGAACTTGAGGATGAAGGAGGATGAAAGTGTAGCGTGCGATTTTTGTCGGTGACGCGACCACCTTACCGCATTGGTTGGAATTGGGTGCTACTTTCTGATTTCTTATTTATCCTATGAAGCTGGAAAGGAAAAGGAAGTTATCTAAAACTAACCTTGCACGCAAATGTTTTCTTTAACAAATGCTTAAGATATTGGGGGGTCTGGGGTCAGGTTATACAATGGGGAGTTGTTAATTACCCATCATATATATGGTTATCCATATATTGTTTAGCAAATTCTACTGTTATCTACTTACTGGTGTTTATCTGTCATGGGTTGGGAAAGTTTCTTCTTTGGGAAAGTTTGAGAGAGTATTTTTGTTGTTTTCGAGTTTTCCATTGTTTTTGGGAAGGTACTGGACCTAAAGTTTTTGATTTGCGTGCTCGCTAATATTTCACAATCTTATGCCTACGTATTCCCGTAAAGATAACTGGGAAATCAGAGCAATCGTAGTTCCTCCTATTTCTATGAGAGGAAATATGTTTGGTGTCTTGTTCAAAGCCCAAGATTGAAGCTAGATGAGTATTTGTGTCTTGTTCAAAGTCCAAGATTGAAGCTAAAAGTTAACTTGAGAGAGAATTTGTCATCTCTAAAGGGAGATATGTCACCTATTCAACACAAAATGTTGTGTACTTGATTATAAAGGAAAATTACTTTAACTAGGATATGAGAATCCAGCAATGCCGTAATTTCCTTTATAAGGGTGATGTCATGAAGGAAGAAACTTTAACTCAGTATAGAGCAAGGCCATTTTTCCTTAGGAATCTTTCATGCTAAGAGAGGGACATTGGCTTGGATGTAAATAATCCAGAGGCTTGCTACTTATAGTAATTAGATGAAAGAAGGTTTTACCAGAATAAAGAGGGACCACAGCTTGGATTTTTGAATCAACAAGTGTGTCACTTACATCAGTTATCTGAGATTAAGGTTTGTTTGATTTTCTGTTTTGATATGTGATTGTACAGAGAAATGCCTTCCTACAGAGAGATTTTGATTTTCTCTGAGGGGATGCTGGTTTTTTTTGTGTGCCTTGATCAAAGCCCAAGGTTGAAGCTAAAAGGTTGACTCTATTTAGGGAGTTTTATATATGTCTTGTACAAAGCCCAAGATTGAGGCTGAAGAATACTGACTCAACAAGAGAGTGTTTTATTTGTCTTGTACAAAGCCCAAGATTGAGGCTAAAAAGAAAAGAATTGAATCTACTGGTATGAAAAGGTTTATCTTTGTATGATGCCCAAGAGGAGGCTGATGTTTTAAGGGATGAGAATCAACCCTAAACTGATATGATGTTTTGAGATTCTGACTCTCGGGAGGGTTGAACTATCAAAGGATGACTAAGTTTTGTCCTATACCTGTAGGAGGTCTTTGGGTCCTTGTACTAAGCCCAAGAGGAGGCATGAGAACTTCTAAGAAGCCTGAGGGTTCTTGTACAAAGCCCAAGAGGATGCTGGGGATGCTTTTAGGAAGCCTGTGGGTCCAAACATAAGAAAAGTTCAAGAAAGGTTTCACCGGGAATAATCCTTTCTTTAGTGAACAGTTCTAGGGTTTGAAGAAATTCAAGGTTTCACCGGGAATTAATCCTTTCTAGGGAAATGAATTTCTTAGACAAATTTCTAGCAGTGACAGTCTTGAGAAAAGTTTCACCGGGAAAAATGTCTTTCTCTGTTCCATATTGTATAAGCCCAAGAGGAGGCAATACTGTACCTAGAATTTCCTATAAACAACTAGTTTTGACTGTGTTGAAAGAGTGACCACTGGCTTGATCTAATCCTAGACCTAATTGTCGGGGAAAACTCTAAGCAAGTATATACAAGCATATATATATACAGATGAAATATATAAACAAGTATGTAAAAAAAGCTGGTAAAACTTACAGGTGAGCAAGCTTCCAGTGTTATAAACACAACTGTCTGGTTAGTTATTCAAGAAATTGAAGGAAGTTTTGATAACAACTATGAATTTGAATCTAAATCAAAAGGAAAATTGTTTTTAAAAGGAATTTTTTTGATAAGGCGACGATCGCGTCGTAGTTTTGAAAACCACAGAGGGACTTATACAATGACAGAGGCCCAAATTATTGTATTTACAAAAGAGATGGGTCTTACACTCCACTAGAGGCCCAAAGTTTATTTTTATACAAGAGATGGGGCTTACAACTCGAGGAGAGGCCCAGATGAAAAACAACGATTGCACTGTTATTTTGAAAAACTGTACAAGGACTTATACAATGACTGAGGCCCAAATTATTTATGTACAAAGGAGGGTTGGGTCTTATACTCTATTAGAGGCCCAAAGTGTTTGAAAAAAAGAAATAAAAATGGGACTTACAACTCAAGGAGTGGTCCAGTTTAAAATTTTTTGAAAACGGCGATCGCGCCGACATTTTTGAAATTGAGTCGGGACTTATACAATGACTGAGGCCCATAAAGGTTTAGTTGTAACAAGGGATGGGTCTTAAACTCTATTAGAGGCCCAAAAGTGTTTGAAAAAAAGAAGAATGAGGCTTACAACTCAGGGAGAGGCCCAAATGAATAACAGTGATCGCACCGTCATTTTTGAAAAGCGTATCGGGACTTATACAATGACTGAGGCCCAATTTTATTTTGTACAACAAAGGATGGTATTACACTCTATTAGAGGCCCAAAAGTGTTTATGTGAAGTTTGAAAAATCAAAGTTTAGAGGAAACCCTAATTTTGAATTTAAAAGATATAATTTTCAAAGGAAATTAAATAAAAAATGATGTAAAATATCAAATATATTTAAAAACAATTTGTAAACTTTGAAAAATCATGTTTAATCACATGAAAGATTGAAATTCATTTGGAATGAAGAGATCAAAGTGGGAATTTTATTTTAAAATGTTTAAAACAAATAAAAATGAAATTAATTACAAAAATTCTAACTATATTAAATAAATAAAATAAATTGGATTTTTTTGTAAAATAAAATAATTTAACATTTTTGTGACTTTTTAAAAAAAGAACCAATAAAAAATGATAAAAAATGAGAGAGAAATTAATTTTTGAAATCAATTAAATAAAATATCAAAAATTCAAATATTTGAAAATTTGAAAAAGGCACCAAGAACAAGGGAAGAACACGCGCGACTCTGTTTTGCCCATATTTGCATTTTCTCACTTTTCTCTCTAATTACTCAATGATTTTGCACGATTCAAACTCAAAATTCATTTATGATGAATGTAATATGGAGTTTGAAGGCTTCAGGCTTACCTCTTGCAGCTGGTGATCGAATTTGATGTTGGAGGTGTTACAGATGTTGTGTAATGATCTTGATAGCTTCAATGGACCTCAAGTAATGTGTTTGAAAGCTTGGAATGGATTGAATCAGCCCAAAACTTGTTGTGGCACCTCAACTACAAACAGACCAAAAGCTTGAGCAAATGGATGCTGATTTTGTGATTCTGATGTTCCAGATGTGTTTCAGGGTCATGGATCACTCATATATGATGTATATGAGGTGTTGGCATGATTGGTTTGGTTTGAATTACTTCCTATTTCAAAATTCGATAGTGACTTAAAATAGAAGGCAAATCTGGTTTTTTGTGAGTGATTTTGAGGAAAGTATCAGTTTGTGTGCTTTGGTGTACTCAAACTGGTCACAAATGAGCTCTATTTATAGTGGAGCGAGTTTGTTTTTCAAGCAATAATGAATGGCAACTGGTACAGGTCTTTGGCCAATGGTTGCATAAAGGAATCCAAGTCTTTTATAACCATTGACTTGGCTCAGTGCAACAGGTTATTGTAGCTTTGGTTCAGAGATAAGGCTTGACTCAATTCAGTTAGCAATGTCTTGATGCTTTCCACCTTGTGAATCCATTGAATGCATTGAAACAAAATTGGAGTCTTTGAGATTTTTAGCATTTTTAGGGGACACATAGCTACATGTAGATCCTTGGACTTGGGAGGCTTGTCGATCAGACATTGTCCCTTAGATGTTATCCCTTGAGGTGTCCAAATGGATAACAAGACTTGTAATTGTCTGATTTAGCTAATTCGAGCAAATGACCCATAATCTGCCTTGGGAAGAAACCAGTCTTTGATGCCATGTTCCAAGGGTTGTAACTCCCTACTCAAATTGAATTTGGAGATGATCTGGTACTTGTTGGAAAGCTCTTATGACATAATTTAACTTTGATGTTCACAAATAGACCTGATTTAGCTTGGATCAAGGTGAAAAATGGCCTCAAAGTTTGGAAAAAGTGAAACTGATTCTGACTTGTTGAAATTTTTTACTAAGTGTTTGAAAAAGTGGTCATTTCCACTTTTTGTGATTTTGATCAATCCATAACTCAAAATCCATGAGGATTTGGAATCTTTTGTAGTTGACACTTTAGAAGTATGTCATGTGAACTTTCATTTGAGCTTTGGATGGAAGAAAAAGGCCTTAGGGTTTGGGAGTTATGACCTTGCAAAGTTGGTACCAAAGCCATTTTGTTCCATAACTTAGAAAAATTTAAATTTTCTAAGGTTGCCCCTTTTGCAAGTTACCTCACTTTTCTTGAATTTTCTTGATGAATGATGATCAAAACCATATATTAACATTGTTTTGGACTTAGGGGAACCATATTTGTGAAAAATTCCAAAAAGTCAAACTTGATTTTGGGCACAATTGACTTTTTGTCAGATGAAATCCAAACTGTGTGATCCTTTGTGCAATCAAGTTTTTGACCTAATTCAAACCTAATGGATGGATTCCATAGGTATTTTAGGGTGTATTGAATCATATCCCAAGGTTTGGGAGCATGTCTTGGTCACAGTCGACTTTTTCTTCAAAACCCTAATTGTGGTCTTGATGAAATTGAAACTTATGAATCAAGCTTCTTGGATCAATCCATTGTTGTAAATGGATCAATGTAGTGTATTTGAGGCCCTCAAATAATGTCTTGAGGTCTTGGATCATGCTTTGCTCCAAAAGTCAACTTAGGGGTGAATTAGGTTAAGAAACCCTAATTCCTGATTTTTTATGAATGCATCCCTGAGGCTATTTTGACTTGATGATGAGACTCATAAGGTTCCTTGGAGTATCTTGGGTTATGCTTTGAAGCATTGGCTCATGCCCAGAGGAAAAATTTCATCTGGAGGCCTTAGTCGACCAAAACCCTAATTTGGTGACACTGGCGATCTTGAGGCTTAATCCACTTGGAATGTTGCAACTTTGTGCTTGATTCTTGATATCGGAGTCCTCTTGATCCTTTATGGGTGTTTGAGAGGTTAGACAAGTTAAAGATCATGTTATTTCTTGATTGATCCTTTGTCTAAGTGCTTTGAGAGGGCTCAAAACCCTAATTCTTGGTTGTAATGAAAGCTCAATAATCCTTGAGGAAATTGATGAGGCATGATGGCACATCCATATTGTGGCAATGATCCTCACAATGATGGAAAATCTTGGTGGTCAAAATTTGGGGTATGACAGAAAGTATACAAGACTTTCATATGAACATTGTGGACATTGTCAATACTTTAAGTGATCTTGGAGAAAAGATTCCAGAAGCCAAGTTAGTCCAGAAAATTCTGAGATCTTGTCATACCCTCATTTTCGCCCTAACCCTTCATATCATACATTCATCATATCATCATCATACCATGGTACATACCAAGCATGCGGGTTTTCAAGGAAAGGACAAGGAATGTTTCTTTGTTTAAAGACAAGGAATGGATTGGTTCAGTGGTCATTCATCCGATTCAGATGAGAATTTGACCTAATCTTGATCAACAAAGGAAGGACGCCGTGCATCATGGGCCATTTTGAAGAAAAGTTCATGATTTGAGAGTTTCTCCCAGTTGCCTGCTTCACAAATTGTTTCTTTACAAATGGTGTAGAGGATTGAATCAAGATCTCCCTTTCCTAATGATGTTTGTTAGTGGATTAGGGTTTGCTTTGTGATTTTAGCAAGACAAGACGTTTCTTACTACTTGAGCTATGAATTGAGATCTCATCAGTACATCAGATAGGATTTGTTGTTTTTAAGATTCAATTAAAGACTGAGGACCATTGGATAAAGTACAAGTTGATTCGGATTTGAGAATGGTGGTTAGTGTGGATTCTTGGAAGAGAATAAGTGTTTCAAATATTTTCAAGCCAGGTTTTCAAGCCATAAGAAGTTTTCAAGTCAAGGTTATCTTCTAGCTATTTTGGAAGAAAGAAACCAAGGATGTATTCAATTTTAAGATGGATTTAAAATAACAAAGAAAATTTGGATGTAACAAATTCAAATATTTCTTTCTTAAGAAAAGTGACAAGAGGAATTCAAAGACCATCACAAGGATCCATTGACTTGTAAAATTAAAAATGGTCATACTGAAATCCAAAAGTCTACAAGAAGGACATAATGTCATAAAAGATACAAATCTCATTCAAAATTCAATTTGAGATTACAAATCCAATGTCAAATAAACTCATTACAAACTCATGATCACTTCAATTCAAGTTACAAAATTTCATCCCAAAAATTAAGCCCATTGTTTTTTCTTTTAAAGGCCCATTACTTTACATTATTACAACAAGAAAATCCAAAAAAAAAGAATTCTACACTTGCTACACTCCATGACCCCACATGAAAACATAGTACCCAAAATTACAAGGAGTCGTTTAGCCAAATAAGCTGCAGCACAAGCAGTAGTCACAAACCTTCAAAACCAACAAACAATACAACCTGCAAAAAGGACATAGTACAAGGTTCAAAACAACACGTAAGACAAAACAAGCTCACAAAACATGTGCAAAGATATTCCAAAATAAACACTACATGCTGCTACCACTAAAATCAACAACCTAGACCTGTGTACTTCATATCAGCCACAATACACAAAACCTGCAACACCAAAAAGCCAGCCACGAAACAAATCGCAAACAGTTTCATGCCAAAACAAAACCTACACTCTGTACCATTCGTACCATCCCATTGTTAGCGGAACAATCGAGGGGGTCAACGAGGGAGAAATTCTTATTTGGGACACACCTTTGTGAGGGACACACCACATACTCACTTAAAACCTTAAGGTGATTGGTGTGTGGGTTCTCTCACTTATATAATGTTCAATCTTCTCTTTTCTAATCAATGTGGGACTTCTTCCTCACACTTGATTCTCAACACTCCCCCTCAAGTGTGAGTTTATACACAATGCTCCCCCTCATGTGGAAGCTCTCTCTTCCACATACACTTGTATCACCGTTGAACTCAACGGAACACCTTCTACCCACACCTGCGGGAAGTGTTTCGATACAAGTAAGTCGGTCCCTTTCTCGAACCAAATGCTCATGATACCATTGTTAGCGGAACAATTGAGGGGGTCAACGAGGGAACAATTCTTATTTGGGACACACCTTTGTGAGAGACACACCACATACTCACCTAAAACCTTAAGGTGATAGGTGTGTGGGTTCTCCCACTTATGAATGCTCAAGTAACCACATTCCTATCCAATGTGGTTCTATTATCCACAATACTCACACTTGTTAATACTTAACACTCCCCCTCAAGTGTGAGTCTATCCACAATGCTTCCACAATTCTCCCCCTTAACCGAAAGCTTCAACTGTGCAACTGCACTTTCTGTTGTGCCTCTTGTACCACCGTTTGTCACTCTTCAACGGGACACCTCCTAACCACCACCTGTGGGGAGTAATTTTCGATACAAGTGAGCCAGTTTTTTACTTGAACCAGACTCTGATACCATTGTTAGCGGAACAATCGAGGGGGTCAACGAGGGAGTAATTCTTATTTGGGACACACCTTTGTGAGAGACACACCACATACTCACCTAAAACCTTAAGGTGATTGGTGTGTGGGTTCTCTCACTTATATAGTGTTCAATATTCCCTTTTCTAATCAATGTGGGACTTCTTCCTCACACTTGATTCTCAACACCCATTACACAAGCCATCTTGAACTCTGCGCCCAAAATTCCAAGCCATGCCTATACACTGCTCCAAAACCGTACGAGTTATCACCAAGCAACACAGACCCGCGAACTGCTACAGACCTCCAACAACACAAGCAACAACGGCTACACCATCCAATTCATGACAAAACCCTGCATCTTGACAATGACAATACAAGCAATAGCAAGACAAAGATTGAAATGGACAAAAATTGAAAAAGAATTCAAAAAGGAATTTAAAAAAAGGGAGAGGGAAACACAAAGGAGGAAATTCTAAACATCTTAAATTCCTCTCTTCAAAACACACATTGAGGAAGAAATAAATAAAAAAAACCTTTTGTATCACTCACCTCCAGAGCCTTCTTCAGTACCAACTGAAAACCTGCACACCAATACATCCATCAATCAAAACCTCCATCATCACCACGACTCACAACACCACAACAACTGTCGGAGATTTTGAACTGCATACTATTCGTGCGTCTCCTTCATGATTTCCACACAAGTAACCATTGCAACCATTCCATGATTGCGACATGAACCTACAATCAAACCGCATCAACACGCCAACAATCATGCTTTCAACCATCTCCGACATCCCTCCACCGACACTATGAAAACAACAATAACAGAGCTTGATCGATGTCGATCGTCACCACACGCGGATCTGACAACTGCCGTAGAACAGAGAGACCGCGAGAGAGAGTGAAAGAGATGAGACAAGAGAGAGTCGCGAGAGAGCACGAGAGTGAAAGAAAAAATTGGTACTGCTGCAGGATGACGTGTAAGGAAGCCGCCGCTTGAGATGAAGCGAAAAGAAAAATTGGAAAGGCGTGAGTTTAGTTAGGATTTTTTATTTTTATTTATCCTCTTCATTTTATTTTTCTGGGTTTTTTCTATTTTCTTTTTCTGAGTTATTTCTATGATGTGTTTGTTCAATAATTAGGCTTCAAAGCCCATAATCATTCGTGGTCATTTAGTTACTCTCACTCCTCAATCATTATATATACCTCCCTGGCCCGTTTTTCTTTTATTTTAAGCTTCTCCATTCACTTCTTTTATTTTTGCTACTTTTTATTTTAGATTTATTCTTTTAAGAAGTATCTTTTTATTCAAATGTGATTTTTTTATATTAGTTAGATTAGTTAGTATTTTATTTTAATTTAGTAATTTCAATATTAATAGTTTTTAAATTATTTAGTTTATTTAAATACAAAAAAAAACATCAAAATATTTTCCCAATTAATTTTGTAGATTAATCATTTTTCAACTTATTTGACTTCTAACTTGGCGACTTGCGACTTGATTCTATTGGTTAAGAGATTAGGCTTTATTCATTGTGCGGTTTCTCATTGTTTTGTTCTTATCATTATTCATTTAACTCATGCATATTTCGTCTTGTCATAGTATTTCTCTTTTCATTTGATTCTATTTTGTGGTTAATCGTTTCCATGTTTGGTTTTGTTTTCACTTGTTAATTCATTCTTGATACCATGTAATTCTTGATGCCTTTGATTAATTGTTGATGTGCTTGATGATTATTCTTGGTACTTGAATTGCGTCTTGATTTATTTGCTAGCTTTACTTTCACATGTTCCCTTAGGATCTCCTAGTTTAACTTAATTTTCGATTAAGATTGAGGTAGGGTAGACATTAGATCTTATCTTTTGCATGACAACTTTAGGTTAGAATTTTCCCTTTCATCCTCAATCTTAGGTTAGAATTTTCTTAATCAAATCCTAAAACACTTGATAAACACGATACATGTAGTACGTGGTGGAGAAGGAGTGAGAATAGAGCTTCCCTACACTCACTCCGAGTATTTTGAACACAAGATGCTCAGCTTGGTCGTTCGAAATATTCACCTATACCCATGAACTTTAGTACAACACGCATCTCAAACTTGTTTCAAAACCCTAACAAAAACACTTCCACAAATCCAATCTTTTCATCCTTCAGAATTCCCTCTTAAACCATTTTCAAAAAGGACATGTTACTTCCGTTCTACCACAAACAGGTAACGTGTAAGACTCTAGACAAAGAGCGGCATTACACCTAACTTCTAGAACGCGAAAGTTAGCATCGTCCATAAAAAACACCAATAAACCGTAGTCCGAACTACGAACGCTCTGATTTCTCATTCTCATTGAGAATACGTAGGCATATGATTGCAATGATCCTAGCGAGCAAAGTTCCCATTTTTCACCGTAGTCCCACGAACTACAGATGCTATAATTCTTCACTTCTTTTAAGTGAGGATACGTAGGCACAAGGGCCAAAATCCTTGGCGAGCACCCTAATAAAAAACCAACCCTCTTTCTCTTTAGTAAGTAGACTTTTAAATTAAAACACCCATTCGAGCTAGACAACTTAGATGGTTCCCATCGAGTACGATGGATGTGAGGGGGTGCTAATACCTTTCCCTCACATAATCGACTTCCGAGCCCAAAACTTGGTTGCGATGACCACTTTCCCCTAAGGTTTTATCGATATTTCCCTTTCCCTCATTGGGATAAATAAAATTCAGTGGCGACTCTGTGTCATTTTTCGCGTAGCGACAGCTGACGACTCTACTGGGGATTCCCTAAGAAAGTCAAGCCTAGTCTAGGTTATTTTTCGCATGTTTGGGTGTTGTCTCTTTATTTATTTGCTTGCTTTACTGCTTTCTCCTTTGTTTATTTACTTGTATTTTATCTTGTGTGGCTCTTAATGTTGTGGTATGGATTGGGTACCTTGGTGGCAAACTATGAGGGAAAAACTCTACACCCGAGTCTATAGTGTAAAATTGAGATATGAGAGGTTGAGTAGTATGGGCTTCTGAGATGCTTATCTCGTGAAATTTGATACGAGAACCTCGCTTAGAGTATATTACATTGAGGATGTTGACGATCATCAAGCTCTTGGCGTGTTTGAATAATGTTTTCTTGGGAATCCATGACTCTAAGGACCTTTTTAGAACCCTAAACCATTGGCCAACTATGATTGTTGGTCACGTAGTATTGGTCCCTGAGAAGCTCTTCTCGCGAGAATCAATACGAAGACCTCATTCAAAAGAGACTTTCTTGATGGAGTTGTTGCCTGGCAATGACTGACATATGTAACAAACAGTTGAGAAAGTCCATGACTCTGAAACCCTTGTCTATAACCCAATGTCGATGGTCTCGTAGTATGAGTCCCCGAGAAACTCTTCTCGCGAGGTTCGATACGAAGATCTCACCCAAAAGAGGTTCATATGATGGAGTTATCATCCAACATGCTCATGTCGCGTGTGATGAACATTCGTGTGAACCCATGACTTTGGGATCCCTATTAAACTCTAGATCATACCTTGTGAGAACCTTATTTAAGAAGCAGTCAGTATTGGCCTTATCCATACCCCAGACTTGTGAACTCATGTGCTTGGAATCCATTCATGCATCCATACATGTATATACCATAAAATAAAGCTCTTAGTGTCTTGTTCTTGTTGCAGATGGAAGCATTTTCCAGAAGTAATCATGGTGAATGTGAATTTGGGGACGATGAAATTGAACAAGACCGACAAAAAAAGTACCATCACCTTCAAATACAAAGATCCTACAATTGATAGCCTGAAAGCTTTGAGTGCCAAGATTACCCCCATTAAGCACAACAAATTTCATGCTTCTTATGGGAGAATTCTGGATTTCCTAACAGAAAAGACAGAATATGAAGCTCTCACAGCCTTAGCTCAGTACTATGATACTTCTCTTTGCTGCTTCACCTTTGCTGATTTCCAAATAGCTCCCACTTTAGAAGAGTTCGAGAAGATATTGAATCTCTCCATCAAAGATCACAACCCTTTTCCAAAGCTTGATGAAGATTTCACCTTGAAGAAAGTAGCTTATGCCTTAGGGATTCCTACAGGAGATGTGGTAGCCAATTGGGCACCCAAAGGATTCTCGAAGAAGTTTTTAGAAGAACAAGCATGGAAGTATGCAAAAGAGGAGAAATGGGAGATATGTGGTGCGATTTTAGCGCTCTTGGTCTATGGAATTGTGATGTTTCCGAATGTGGAAAATTTTGTGGATCAAGTAACTGTGGAAATTTTCTTGGCGGGAAACCCTGTGCCTTTCCTCCTAGGCGATCTCTACCATACACTTCACACCAGGTATATGAAGGAAGGTGGAATGTTCCTCTGTTGTGCCCCACTCTTACATAAGTGGCTAAGGACCCAAATGCCTCAAGAAGGTCCTTTTGCTTCCAAGAAACTCCCTTGGCCTCAGAGATTTGCTTCGCTCACCGCTAGTTCCATCACATGGTATAGAAGGGAATGGGGAACCAAGGACATTATATTTTCTTGCGGAGAATTTCCCAATGTGCCTCTCTTGGGAGCACGAGGTTTCATCAATTACAACCCAGTGTTGCTTAAAAGACAATTTGGACACTCCATGGATGATTCTCCTAGGGATGAGGATCTGGTACCATTCATTGTCAATGAGGTCGATCCAAAGAATCCAGCAGTAAGGAAGGTGAGAAGAGCATGGACAAAAATAGTCAGAAGTAATCCAAATAATGGGAGGAAGAATATCATCGCTCGAGAACCATATGTTCAGTGGGTGAAAGAAAGATTACGAGAATTCAAGCTTCCTTTTGTCTTTGACGCATCAACTTTCCCACAAAATCCCGAGCCTGAGCCGATCTTGCCCGAAGACATGGAGAAGCTCAAAGTCTAAATCCAAGAGCTCGAAAACGAGAACACTCAGCTCTGAGTCCAGCTCAGTCAAACCATACTGAAAAGTGAAGTTTTGGAAGACAAGAGCAAGGAGTTGAAAGAAAAGTTCGAGGATAGCAAGAAAATGGCTAATGAAAGAAAGAATGGGTTAGTGGCGCACTTAAAGGTGCCAATTCAGAGTTGGATTATCGAAATGATGAATTGGACCAAGTTTGACGAAGGGTCAGGGACCTCAAGAATTATGTGAGGGTAGCCACTCAGATGAAGAAAGATGAAAGAGAGATCGAAGCTCAGATTTGCAAGTTGAAAGACACTATCAAAGGCTGTAAAAATCAGTTAGCTCGCGAATTGTTGGAAAAATAGAGGGCACATCGAGAGCTCTTACAAGCAAAGTACCAATTGAATAGGGTTGTTGAAAAGATCAAGAGGATGAAAGATGGAATCTATGATGAGTTTTACCTAGAGCTGCAGGATATTTACCACTATTGGGAAGAAAATTGCCGCAAAGCAGAATCTGCTATACTCCAGAGGGATAACATCATCAGCAATCTCCAAGTCCTCTATGCTGAATGGAAGAACAAATACGTGAACATGGTTGGATTCTCCAACTATGTACTTCAGCAAATCCCTGAAAGATTGAAGATTGCAGATCAAGTCATGACTCCAGATAACACTCTCGTCCCTGTGTACGACTTTGTGAAGTTTTGCAAGAGAACAGCGGAGGAACTTGTTACTGATTTAGAAGCGGTCTGCAGAGCCCAGGGCATCACTTTTAGAGTTGATTTATAATTTGTTTAAGAAGTTTATTTTCCCTACTTTGCTTGTATTTGAACTTGGCTTCGAGCCTTAATGAAATGAGAGTTTTTTGTTTTATTATGTCTCTTCTGATTAATTGCAATGGAAAATATTTATATTCTTAGCGATAACTAACAAGGTTACTAAGAGCTTTGTGCATAACATAATAATATTCCATACACATTCATGCATCATTCCGCATTCCATACAACAAAACCATAACTTACAACAACTTGGCCTTCTGCAGTAGACAAGCTGACTTACCGACATCCCTACTACACCCATGGTAATCGAAGAATACTAATGGATCAAATTGAGCAGAACCAAGCCGCTCTTAGTAAGGTGCTCAATATGAAGACTCAGATGGGCCAGCTGATAGAGATCATTCAAAACATGGCCAGAGGACAAGAAGAAATGAGGCAAGCTGTTGAGAGAAACGCTGCTATTGGTGGAGCTATTCCAACTCCTATTGGTGGTGCTATTCCAATCCCTGTTGGTGGAGGTATTCCAACTCTTGTTGGTGGAGCCATTCCAATTCCTGTTGGAGGAGCTATTCCAATTCCTACTGGGTCAATTCCAACCCCAGTCCAGTACGATGATCATGAAGACTTTTATAGCCCTCATGGTGACTCGGTCATAGATGCTTTTGGGCCTCCAACTACTGACTTAGAGAAGAAGGTGCTTGCCCTACAAGAGACTGTGAAAGGCTTTCAAGGACCGAATACGTTTGGTTTAGATGCTGCTGATATGTGCCTGGTGCCTGGCGTCAGGATCCCTCCTAAATTCAAAGTCCCTGACTTTTATAAGTACAAGGGAGTCAGTTGTCCGAGGACACATATTCAATCTTACTGTAGGAAAATGGCTGCTCATTCAGATGACAAGAATTTGCTTATGCATTTCTTTCAAGATAGCCTCAGTGGGGCTTCCCTTGAATGGTATATGCAATTGGAGCATACCAACATCAGAACATGGAAGGAATTAGCTGAAGCCTTCTTAAAGCATTACCAGTACAACTCGGACATGGCGTCGAATTGCACGTAACTCCAGGGCCTGGCCCAGAAGTCCGGCGAGTCATTTAAGGACTATGCTCAGAGGTGGAAAGACTTAGCTGCAAGAGTGCAACCACCTCTCCTTGACAGGGAACTCACTGATATGTTCATGGGGACTCTCCAAGGACCCATCTTAGAGTGGCTGGCAGGATGTACGTCATATGTATTCTTCGATTTGGTAATGGCTGGAGAAAGGATTGAGAGCATGCTGAAGTTAGGGAAAATTCAAAACGCTGTTGAATCTTCCAGTGGATCTAAAAATCCCTATCAATGTTTCTCGAAGAAGAAAGAAGGTGAGGCAAGTGCTGCTTTTGGGAATAGGGGAAAGGCTAGAGCATATCAGGAATATCATCACGTGGCTGTTATCACCCCAAATCAGTATCATCAACCTTTGACTATTCCTGCAAGTTAGCCCGCTGCTCAACAACAAACACCTCAGCATCAAAACTACTATCAAGGTCAGCCCAGGTGTAGCGGGGAAAATCGTGAGTGTAACCTATTGATTAACTTAACTGAAGGAAAACAGAGTCACCACCGCACTTTTATTTATTCCACAAAGGAAAAGGAAAAAGAGCGAATAAATCCTAAGAAGTCTAAAAAAAGCAAAAGCTAAAAAAGACAAAGAGAAATGGGTAAGGGGGGTTGGTTACGCAATGGGAAGGTGTTAGCACCCAAAACGTCTATAGTACTCTATAGGAGCCCTTTGATGTATTCATGCTTTTTTGTCTGAAAATGGTTTGCTTGTAAAGAGATTGAGGAGATGAGAAGAGAAATATTTTTTAGATTTTTGTGTTTGGAGAGACTTATTGCCTCATGCCTACGTACCCACGATGTGCAATGTAGGATCAAAACCTCGTAGTTCGTGGTACAAATAATGAAAATTATTGGTTGTGGTTTATTTTATCTTGAAAAAGACAACCCGTCATTCTCAAGAGAGAATACTCAACTAATTACCCAAAGGTATGGGAAAGAGGCATTTGCTTCACATTAAGATGGAGGATTTGCTTGGATTAACATCAATAAGACTAATCACTTCAACATCTAAGTGGAAAACGACCATACTTTCAACAAAATACCATGGTTAGGAGCTTTACATCTCATCAAAAAAATGACTCATGTCTAATTCTTTTTGAAAGGTTTAAAAGAAAAAGGTGCATAAAGCACAAAATTTTTTGGATGAGTTTTGTATTTTTTATGTCTTTTTGAAATGGTCAAAACATGATTAAGATGGATTGTCATTTATTAAAGAAAACAAAGTTTAAAAATAACTTGACCGAAGTCAAGATTTTATTACGAAAGCGGTTTTAAGTTTGAAAACAAGAAGATTTTGAAAAAGAGAGGAAGTTTTGAAAATTGAAGAAGGGGTGGAGAAGAAGTGATTATCCTAGTGCATAAAATAAAAGCTAAGGATAAGAATGATCTAACCACATGGAGACACTCTTCAAAGCACAATAAGAAAAGAATTCCATCCTCTTGAGCCAATAAGCAAGCCAAATAAAGGCTAGAATTTCAAACTCCATAATGGTCCAAAGCATAAGGGAGAGAATCCTAATTCTAAGTCCATAAGTCAAAAATCAAACCAAGAGGGTCCTCCAAAGTAAGGGATAGTGGCCATAGTCCAACATTAAGAGCACAAGTCTTTTAGTGGTTTAATCCTTTATTAATGTTTTTGGTCCAAGTGGACAAAGAGAAAAAAAAAGCGAAAGCATAAACATGTGTCCAACGGACAAAGGAAAAATTACGGAAGCATAAACATGTGTCCAACGGACAAAGAAAAAATTACAGAAACATAAACATGTGTCCAACGGACAAAGGAAAAATTGCGGAAGCATAAACATGTATCCAACGGACAAAGAAAAAATTGCATAAAAGTAAAAGAGAGATAGGGAGCGAGAAGGAAATATAAAGTTAGAAGTTAGTGGTTAGTAGCACAAGGCTCTAGTGCCATAAGCCTTCATCGAGTATTTCGTTTCGCGTTTTGAACTATAGTGATTAAACAATGCACTTAGGCCAAGATTGATGAACTTGACAGAAGATTGGTAGAACCAAAGCCTACTTTTATCCTTATACCCCTACTTTTATCCTTATACCCCTACATTTGATTAAAAATACCAATTTTATCCGTGTATATTTTGAACTAATTTTTTATTTTATTTTTTAAATTGTTTTTAAATTTTATTTTGCATACCGGAAAATTTTGCAAAAGAGTTCCGGTAGTAAATTTTTGTGTACCAGAAGACTTTACAAAAGAGTTCCGGTAGTCATTTTTTAAACTTTTTTTTGTGTACCGGAAGACTTTGCAAAAGAGTTTTGGTAGTCAATTTTTATATACCGGAAGACTTTACAGAAGAGTTTCGGTAGTCATTTTTAAAAAAAATTTTTGTGTACCGGAAGACTTTGCAAAAGAGTTCCGGTAGTCATTTTTTGGAATATTTTTTAACTTTTATTTTGTGTACCGGAAGACTTTGCAAAAGAGTTCCGATAATCAATTTTTGTGTACCGGAAGACTTTACAAAATAGTTCCGGTAGTCATTTTCTAAAACATTTTTTAACTTTTATTATGTACCAGAACTCTTTTGCAAAGTCTTCCGGTATGCAAAATAAAATTTAAAAATATTTAAAAAATAGAATAATAAATTTGTTAAAAATATACAAGGGTAAAATTGATATTTTTTTATAAAATGTAGGGGTATAGGGATAAAAGTAGGGGTATGAGGTAAAATTTTCTAAAAAGAGATGAGAGAAATTAAAGAAAATTAAAGAAAACTTTATGATAAAGAAAAAGAGGTGTCATTAGAAAAAAGAGGAGGTGATTATAATATAGTGATAAAAAAACGGGCTAGGCCCCATAGCAATACGAAGACCACTTTTAAAAACAAAGAGAAAGAAAAATCTGATTGTCTCCTACTTCTTCATCACGCGGCGACGAAAATTCTCTCTCAACGGATCATCGCCGAAAAAAACAGATCCATCTCATTCTCGCGTAGCACCGTCGATGATGACTTCTTCTTCTTCTTCTTCACACCGTATCTCTGTTCCCGTTTTACATCGCCGCGAATCTCGTCGGAACCAAATCAAACATCACTGCGCCGTCAACCGGAGATTTTAATGGAGTTCGCAAAATGAAGAAAAATAAGGTTGAAGCGGATCACGATTCAGGTATGCAATCGCACAATAAATGCTGCTTCGAGTTATGTGGTATGTTGCGAGATGCGAAAATCGTGTGGCTTTGTTGTGAGAAGATTGTTGCTACACGAATTGGTGAGTTTATTGGCTGAATGGAGATGATGCGAAGGAGAAGTGGTTGTTAAATTCGCAGTGATGCTTGTTGTGATTTTTTTTTTGTAGATGAAGGACTTAATTGGATTTGGAAAATTGGAAGGTGATGAATTGAGGATGAAGAATTTATAGAAACTTGGTTTGGTTATATTATCTGCAGAGTAATTTTGGCTTCACCAAGCTTGAGAGAAAGAAGTGAATTGAGACTCTATTTATAGAGTTGAGGTGAGTGATTTTCGATTTGAAATTGGTTGCCGTTTTGTTTCGTTTTGGTGTGCAGCGTATGTTACAGATGAAGCTTATGACTCGTGGCTAAACAAACTTGGACGGCTTGGAGTTTTTGGACACGGCTTGTGGTTTGACGTGTGATGCGTGAACTCTTTGCTGCAGTGCCGTTTTTACTCGCTTGAATGACGTTTTGATCTTTTGCTCGTGTACTGTACGTGATATGCATGAACTTCTCTTGGCACGTGAGATTTTGCGCTTGGAGACAACTTGTGGATGGCGCGGCTTCACGTCAATTTCACTTGAAAATATTACTCTGTATCGATTTTCTTTTTATCACCTGTTTGCGTTTTGATTTCTGGCTGATGTCGTTTGATGAAGCTGGTGATGCCGTTTTCTCATGAAGCAACCCTTTCTTTTTTGTTTTGTTTATTTGGTCATGAGTTAGTTAAACATAATGGCTATTGGGCTTATTGATGAATGGAATGGGTCGTGTATTATGACATGAAGCAGTAGCGATTTGGATTCCATGAGTTCATCTCCATATTTTTTGGCATTTTTTTTTGTGAATGGTACATGGGCTTTTCTCATATTTTTGTAAGGCTTTTCTTGTAATATGGATAAAATTAAAAATTGGTATAAATGGATAATGGATTTGGATGTTGAATATGAGTTTAAAATTTTGGTTTAGGAAGTTTGTTTTTTTAGAAAGAAAATGGTTTAAGAATTTAGATAATAAATGGATAATTGGAAAAATTGGATATGAATTGAATAACTTGGAAAGAAAGAGAAAGAAAAAAAAGGAAATGATTTGGAAATATGAATTAAATTTGAGATGGCTTATAAAAAAAGTGTTTTAAAATGAATAACCAAAAAGTGTTATGGAAATGAAGTGGATATAGAAAAATGGGTATTAATGGATTGGATATTAAATGGATTATTGGAAAATAGATTTGAAGTGGATAAACATGTTTTAGTTATGGATAATGGGTTTAAATGGATATGAAGAATTGGATATGGATAATGAATATAGATTTTAAGAAGAGAAAAAAAAAGGTTAATGGTTGGGAAATTGGTAATGGATTTGGAAACGATATTGGATAAAGGTTTAAAAAGGAAATGGTTAGGAAAATGGATAAAGGTGAAGAGGGTCCTCCAAAGCAAGGGATAGTGGCCATAGTCCAACATTAAGAGCACAAGTCTTTTAGTGGTTTAATCCTTTATTAATGTTTTTGGTCCAAGTGGACAAAGAGAAAAAAAAAGCGAAAACATAAACATGTGTCCAACGGACAAAGGAAAAACTACGGAAGCATAAACATGTGTCCAACGGACAAAGGAAAAATTGCGGAAACATAAACATGTGTCCAACGGACAAAGGAAAAATTGCGGAAGCATAAACATGTGTCCAACGGACAAATAAAAAATTGCATAAAAGTAAAAGAGAGATAGGGAGTGAGAAGGAAATATAAAGTTAGAAGTTAGTGGTTAGTAGCACAAGGATCTAGTGCCATAAGCCTTCACCGAGTATTCCATTTCGCATTTTGAACTATAGTGATTAAACAATGCACTTAGGCCAAGAATGATGAACTTGACAGAAGATTGGTAGAACCAAAGCCTCTACAACGCTAAGTTTCAAAGGTTATGGACCTAATGCAAAACATTAATCAACATTGGGTTAACGCGACCAATCAAGGTCCGGACCACGAAAGTTCAAATTCCGAATTGGATAAAGAGGGACAAATGTTGCGCTATGTTAAGCAATCGCCGAGTAATTTACGAAGTAATTACCCTACAATGAGGCCAGTCAATAGCTCTTTGTGCTAATGCATGCTAGATGAATGATATGTAGATCGTAATCCGAAAGCAATACCGCACGAAAAGAAAATAGGTAACGATCTAGTCTTGATCAATAATTCAACAAAGAAATTATAAGATCCATAAGACTTTCATCAATCAAAATAAAAAAAAAAGAAGAAGAAAGAGGATAAGATGAAAAGAAACATCAACAATTTGAATCTTAAATCGATTAAATCATCATCAATATCAATCACCTCTCTTGGTGGATAAAATCGACACCTAAAGTCCATTGATATTGATAAGATCTTATCAAAATTCAAGATGCAAAACAACCAAAATTTAATCAATATAAGAATCAAAAATCAAAATAAAAATGTGAAAATTCAAAAATAGGAAAAACCAAGAAATCACTAACAATATTCAAATTAAGAGATAAAATTCTTAATAAGAAACCAATAAAAGTAAAATTTGAATAAAAAAAAGAGAAAAGAAACTAGTAATTCTTTTTTTATTTTTTAAGAATGGAGAGGGAGGTTAAAACATAAAAAGTGGCGGTGGATAGATTCTTACGGGCCAAGGCCCAAATTCTAAAAAAAAAACAATTAAAGAAAAAGAAGAAAATAAAAAGAGATGAGAGAAATTAACGAAAATTAAAGAAAACTTTATGATAAAGAAAAAGAGGTGTCATTAAAAAAAAAGAGGAGGTGATTATAATATAATGATAAAAAAAAACGGGCTAGGCCCCATAGCAATACGAAGACCACTTTTAAAAACAAAGAGAAAGAAAAATCTGATTGTCTCCTTCTTCTTCATCACGCGGCGACGAAAATTCTCTCTCAACGGATCATCGCCAAAAAAAAACAGATCCATCTCATTCTCGCGTAGCACCGTCGACGACGACTTCTTCTTCTTCTTCTTCTTCACACCGTATCTCTGTTCCCATTTTACATCGCCGCGAATCTCGTCGGAACCAAATCAAACATCACCGCGCCGTCAACCGGAGATTTTAATGGAGTTCGCAAAATGAAGAAAAATAAGGTTGAAGCGGATCACGATTCAGGTATGCAATCGCACAATAAATGTTGCTTCGAGTTATGTGGTATGTTGCGAGATGCGAAAACCTTGTGGCTTTGTTGTGAGAAGATTGTTGCTACATGAATTGGTGAGTTTATTGGCTGAATGGAGATGATGCGAAGGAGAAGTGGTTGTTAAATTCGTAGTGATGCTTGTTGTGATTTTTTTTTTGCAGATGAAGGACTTAATTGGATTTGGAAAATTGGAAGGTGATGAATTGAAGATGAAGAATTTATTGAAACTTGGTTTAGTTATATTTTCTGCAGAGTAATTTTGGCTTCACCAAGCTTGAGAGAAAGAAGTGAATTGAGACTCTATTTATAGAGTTGAGGTGAGTGATTTTTGATTTGAAATTGGTTGCCGTTTTGTTTCGTTTTGGTGTGCAGCGTGTGTTACAGATGAAGCTTATGACTCGTGGCTAAACAAACTTGGACGGCTTGGAGTTTTTGGACACGGCTTGTGGTTTGACGTGTGATGCGTGAACTCTTTGCTGCAGTGCCGTTTTTACTCGCTTGAATGACGTTTTGATCTTTTGCTCGTGTACTGTGCGTGATATGCATGAACTTCTCTTGGCACGTGAGGTTTTGCGCTTGGAGACAGCTTGTGGATGGCGCGACTTCACGTCAATTTCACTTGAAAATATTACTCTGTATCGATTTGCTTTTTATCACCTGTTTGCGTTTTAATTTCTGGCTGATGTCGTTTGATGAAGCTGGTGATGCCATTTTCTCATGAAGCAGCCCTTTCTTTTTTGTTTTGTTTATTTGGTCATGAGTTAGTTAAACATAATGGGTATTGGGCTTATTGATGAATGGAATGGGTCGTGTATTCTGACATGAAGCAGTAGCGATTTGGATTCCATGAGTTCATCTCCATATTTTTTGGCAATTTTTTTTGTGAATGGTACATGGGCTTTTCTCATATTTTTGTAAGACTTTTCTTGTAATATGGATAAAATTAGAAATTGGTATAAATGGATAATGGATTTGGATGATGAATATGAGTTTAAAATGTTGGTTTAGGAAGTTTGTTTTTTTAGAAAGAAAATGGTTTAAGAATTTAGATAATAAATGGATAATTGGAAAAATTGGATATGAATTGAATAACTTGGAAAGAAAGAGAAAGAAAAAAAAAGGAAATGATTTGGAAATATGAATTAAATTTGAGATGGCTTATAAAAAAAGTGTTTTAAAATGGATAACCAAAAAGTGTTATGGAAATGAAGTGGATATAGAAAAATGGGTATTAATGGATTGGATATTAAATGGATTATTGGAAAATAGATTTGAAGTGGATAAACATGTTTTAGTTATGGATAATGGGTTTAAATGGATATGAAGAATTGGATATGGATAATGAATATAGATTTTAAGAAGAGAAAAAAAAAGGTTAATGGTTGGGTAATTGGTAATGGATTTGGAAACGATATTGGATAAAGGTTTAAAAAGGAAATGGTTAGGAAAATGGATAAAGGTGAACTTAGGAAAGAAAATGATTTTGAATCTTTGAAAACACACCTTAAATTCCAAGCAAGCCATGAACCATGAATCTTCCAACTTGAACCAAACCTTGAATGAAACAAGCTCTTGAGAATTTGATGCCATGATGAATTCAAATATCAACACTTGCATCTTAATCAACAGAATGCCTTGATTTAGCAAAATTGGATATGCACCTCCATCAATATTTTCCACACATGGACATGAAACCTTTCAAATTCTACACCTTGAATCATCACCATCAAAATCCACTAATGCACCAACTGAATAACAACCAATCCCTGATTATGGATAAATCCATATGTGAACCACTGATGAACGGATGGACACTCAATTAAGATAATCTGGACCAAGCTTCTCAAAAATCAAAGATTGATAATCTGGTGAATTCCAATACAGGACAACTTGACCTTGAATATTCACTACACAACCAGTTTGCAATTCAAGCAATCCTTTGATGGTTTGACCAAGATTATGTCAAACTTCCATCTGATCTCAATCTTAATGATTTACCACACTTGACTCCAAGCCATACCTTTGCCATCAATCTCCCTGCAAAACCTTAAACACACGGAGAAGAAGAAACAAGCAAATTGCAAAATATTTTTTTGTATTTTGGTTAGAGGTTAGTAAACAGAAACAAACATAAAGCAAGTAATAAAAATACATGGATACTGGTGATCTTGTTTGTGATATGAGATGCGAATGATATGTGGGATCTTAAGGGTAAAAATTAGGGTATTACAGTTGCCTCTATTTAAGTTTCTTCTATCCGGAGATATGAAGATAGACATCTTTGTCTCGACGAGATAGAAGAGACTTAAATATAACAATAAACCCAATTTTTTGCCCTAAGAGACCACAAAATGATATGATTATGAAAATGGTATGCAGACACAAGACCTCTGTGGGGAGAATATACCACAGGAGATAAACAAAAGAACAACGGAAGAAAGAAACTCCACCGGGGAAACAGACCACCAACTAGCCGTTGAACATACCGCACAACTACTAGGACTCAGCTGAGGAAAAGATTCAGACTGGGGATAACTGTATATGGAAATAAACCACAACACAACAAGGATATAACTCAACAGGGAAGACTTAGCACAACAGGGCTTCACTAGGGAAAATCAATACCTCAACAATGAACTATCTCTTGCATACGGAAGAGACTAACCATCCATCGGAGTAGAAAACTTCAACAACGAATTGTCCCATCAAACCGAAGAGACTTACCATTCATTGGAGTCACAAAATCTCAACAACGAACTGTCCCATCTAACCGAAGAGACTTACCATTCATCGGAGTAGAAGAATCTCAATAACAAATTGTCCCATCTAACCGAAGAGACTTACCATTCATCGGAGTAACAAAAATCTCAACAACGAACTGTCCCATCAAACCGAAGAGACTTACCATTCATTGGAGTCACAAAATCTCAACAACGAACTGTCCCATCAAACCGAAGAGACTTACCATTCATTGGAGTCACAAAATCTCAACAACGAACCGTCCCATCAAACCGAAGAGACTTACCATTCATTGGAGTCACAAAATCTCAACAACGAACTGTCTCATCTAACCGAAGAGACTTACCATTCATCGGAGTAACAAAATCTCAACAACGAACTGTCCCGTCTAACCGAAGAGACTTACCATTCATTGGAGTCACAAAAGGTATTAACTGCATCGCCTCAGGCTTCTCAAATAAAGGAATGCCATGAAACAATATTAAACCTTCCAAAAGGGAAATCATACGTAGATTTCAGCTGAAGGGCGCAAAATCCTCAAAGGTGCAAAATAAATGCACTCTCAATCTAGGTTTCACAGCCTAGAGATCCAAACAAATATTGCAGGGGACCAAAGTTCAATCTAGGAACAAGCTGGAGAGAAACGGTCTAACAAGACTCATCCCGAGGAGGAAATATCTCAACTGAGGACTAATTCCATCCAGATAATGAACTGGAGAGGGAACTGAATCAAAATCTTCCACGAGAAATAAACTCAGTGGGGAGTTAATAAAGATAGGTGTTTTCCTGCTTACGGATCGACACTCTAAATGGAGAGAGGACATACACGCTCTACGGGGATAACACCACCAGATAGCAAAGAAGCACCAACACAAATGCAAAATGCAAAATGCAACAACAATATGCTATGCACAACAAATGAATGCGCATGCGATGCTTATGAGTATGAATATGCTGACAAAACAGACATAAAGGATAAACAGAGGGTGGAATAAACATCACAACACCATTGAATACTCGGTTAATCTCAACAAGATGGAGATATCATTAGCAACTCTGCTAGGGATTTAGCTGAAGAAATCATGCAAGAGATAAACAAAAGCCATCAAAGGAAAAATAAATCCTACTACAAGGCTCAAATCTTGCTGGAGAGGAAGTTACTCCTTGGGGAGAAACCCGAATATCAATCTTCTAACATAGATGATCCACAAAGAGGATAACAACATAAACTCTACTTTGAGGATGGCAAGACAGCTGTCGAGGAATCATACGACCTAAATCTTTCTGAATCTTCCCGGGGATCGTAAAAATTCACAGGAACTTCTGCTTCAATAAGATGAGGAGATCTGCTGCAGAAAAATAATGAATCCGCTGGGGATTGCAGACATATAAACATCTACGTAAAATCCACTGGGAATACAAGGCAGATCTGCTGGAGATACAAGAGAAAAGCTCTCTGAGGATTAACCAAATCTGAGCGGGGCATCCTGGACTTGCTGAGGAAAATAACAAAAGGTCAAACTATGGGGGATTTTAGATCAATACTCATCATGAATGAGAGAAAAATCCAACAGGTGACTAGTATATCAATATTCCTTGAATATAGTTATCATGAGCGACTTTACTGGGGAATAGCCACAATAGTGATGCATAATCTTCACTAGGAGGATAAATCTCTGAAAAATAATCCGGAGAGAAGTACATCTTGGACTTGCCGGGGGAAATGAGAAATTAACCTCACTGCTTTATAATTGGAAACGATAATACACTACCTCCGTTGGAGAATCATCAAGGCTAAATCCCTGGGAAGAACAACTTGGAGAGAAAAATATCCACAAGACAAGATGAAACACGACAAGCGATCACCACGTCAATGCTTCTTAGAAGAAAAATAACATCGCTCTCTGTTTAGGGATATCCAAAGCAACAACATCACCTCTAGAGGATGAAACTCTGAGTGAGGATTATTCATATGATTTTTCCTGGGGATAGCATAAAAAAAGATTCTCTGCATGGGGATTAACATCGATGAGAGATGATCTTTAAAATTGCTCAACTGCCTGACCGATAACATAATCAGCTGGAGAAGATCTAGATCGAGACATAAGACCTCTGTGGGGAGAATATACCACAGGAGATAAACAAAAGAACAACGGAAGAAAGAAACTCCACCGGGGAAACAGACCACCAACTAGCCGTTGAACATACCGCACAACTACTAGGACTCAGCTGAGGAAAAGATTCAGACTGGGGATAACTGTATATGGAAACAAACCACAACACAACAAGGATATAACTCAACAAGGAAGACTTAGCACAACAGGGCTTCACTAGGGAAAATCAATACCTCAACAATGAACTATCTCTTGCATACGGAAGAGACTAACCATCCATCGGAGTAGAAAACTTCAACAACGAATTGTCCCATCAAACCGAAGAGACTTACCATTCATTGGAGTCACAAAATCTCAACAACGAACTGTACCATATAACCTAAGAGACTTACCATTCATCGGAGTAGAAGAATCTCAATAACAAATTGTCCCAACTAACCGAAGAGACTTACCATTCATCGGAGTAACAAAAATCTCAACAACGAACTGTCCCATCAAACCGAAGAGACTTACCATTAATTGGAGTCACAAAATCTCAACAACGAACTGTCCCATCAAACCGAAGAGACTTACCATTCATTGGAGTCACAAAATCTCAACAACGAACCGTCCCATCAAACCGAAGAGACTTACCATTCATTGGAGTCACAAAATCTCAACAACGAACTGTCTCATCTAACCGAAGAGACTTACCATTCATCGGAGTAACAAAATCTCAACAACGAACTGTCCCGTCTAACCGAAGAGACTTACCATTCATTGGAGTCACAAAAGGTATTAACTGCATCGCCTCAGGCTTCTCAAATAAAGGAATGCCACGAAACAATATTAAACCTTCCAAAAGGGAAATCATACGTAGATTTCAGCTGAAGGGCGCAGAATCCTCAAAGGTGCAAAATAAATGCACTCTCAATCTAGGTTTCACAGCCTAGAGATCCAAACAAATATTGCAGGGGACCAAAGTTCAATCTAGGAACAAGCTGGAGAGAAACGGTCTAACAAGACTCATCCCGAGGAGGAAATATCTCAACTGAGGACTAATTCCATCCAGATAATGAACTGGAGAGGGAACTGAATCAAAATCTTCCACGAGAAATAAACTCAGTGGGGAATTAATAAAGATAGGTGTTTTCCTGCTTACGGATCGACACTCTAAATGGAGAGAGGACATACACGCTCTACGGGGATAACACCACCAGAGAGCAAAGAAGCACCAACACAAATGCAAAATGCAAAATGCAACAACAATATGCTATGCACAACAAATGAATGCGCATGCGATGCTTATGAGTATGAATATGCTGACAAAACAGACATAAAGGATAAACAGAGGGTGGAATAAACATCACAACACCACTGAATACTCGGCTAATCTCAACAAGATGGAGATATCATTAGCAACTCTGCTAGGGATTTAGCTGAAGAAATCATGCAAGAGATAAACAAAAGCCATCAAAGGAAAAATAAATCCTACTACAAGGCTCAAATCTTGCTGGAGAGGAAGTTACTCCTTGGGGAGAAACCCGAATATCAATCTTCTAACATAGATGATCCACAAAGAGGATAACAACATAAACTCTACTTTGAGGATGGCAAGACAGCTGTCGAGGAATCATACGACCTAAATCTTTCTGAATCTTCCCGGGGATCGTAAAAATTCACAGGAACTTCCGCTTCAATAAGATGAGGAGATCTGCTGCAGAAAAATAATGAATCCGCTGGGGATTGCAGACATATAAACATCTACGTAAAATCCACTGGGAATACAAGGCAGATCTGCTGGAGATACAAGAGAAAAGCTCTCTGAGGATTAACCAAATCTGAGCGGGGCATCCTGGACTTGCTGAGGAAAATAACAAAAGGTCAAACTGTGGGGGATTTTAGATCAATACTCATCATGAATGAGAGAAAAATCCAACAGGTGACTAGTATATCAATATTCCTTGAATATAGTTATCATGAGCGACTTTACTGGGGAATAGCCACAATAGTGATGCATAATCTTCACTAGGAGGATAAATCTCTGAAAAATAATCCGGAGAGAAGTACATCTTGGACTTGCCGGGGGAAATGAGAAATTAACCTCACTGCTTTATAATTGGAAACGATAATACACTACCTCCGTTGGAGAATCATCAAGGCTAAATCCCTGGGAAGAACAGCTTGGAGAGAAAAATATCCACAAGACAAGATGAAACACGACAAGCGATCACCACGTCAATGCTTCTTAGAAGAAAAATAACATTGCTCTCTGTTTAGGGATATCCAAAGCAACAACATCACCTCTAGAGGATGAAACTCTGAGTGAGGATTATTTATATGATTTTTGCTGGGGATAGCATAAAAAAAGATTCTCTGCATGGGGATTAACATCGATGAGAGATGATCTTTAAAATTGCTCAACTGCCTGACCGATAACATAATCAGCTGGAGAAGATCTAGATCGAGACATAAGACCTCTGTGGGGAGAATATACCACAGGAGATAAACAAAAGAACAACGGAAGAAAGAAACTCCACCGGGGAAACAGACCACCAACTAGCCGTTGAACATACCGCACAACTACTAGGACTCAGCTGAGGAAAAGATTCAGACTGGGGATAACTGTATATGGAAACAAACCACAACACAACAAGGATATAACTCAACAGGGAAGACTTAGCACAACAGGGCTTCACTAGGGAAAATCAATACCTCAACAATGAACTATCTCTTGCATACGGAGGAGACTAACCATCCATCGGAGTAGAAAACTTCAACAACGAATTGTCCCATCAAACCGAAGAGACTTACCATTCATTGGAGTCACAAAATCTCAACAACGAACTGTACCATATAACCTAAGAGACTTACCATTCATCGGAGTAGAAGAATCTCAATAACAAATTGTCCCAACTAACCGAAGAGACTTACCATTCATCGGAGTAACAAAAATCTCAACAACGAACTGTCCCATCAAACCGAAGAGACTTACCATTCATTGGAGTCACAAAATCTCAACAACGAACTGTCCCATCAAACCGAAGAGACTTACCATTCATTGGAGTCACAAAATCTCAACAACGAACCGTCCCATCAAACCGAAGAGACTTACCATTCATTGGAGTCACAAAATCTCAACAACGAACTGTCTCATCTAACCGAAGAGACTTACCATTCATCGGAGTAACAAAATCTCAACAACGAACTGTCCCGTCTAACCGAAGAGACTTACCATTCATTGGAGTCACAAAAGGTATTAACTGCATCGCCTCAGGCTTCTCAAATAAAGGAATGCCACAAAACAATATTAAACCTTCCAAAAGGGAAATCATACGTAGATTTCAGCTGAAGGGCGCAGAATCCTCAAAGGTGCAAAATAAATGCACTCTCAATCTAGGTTTCACAGCCTAGAGATCCAAACAAATATTGCAGGGGACCAAAGTTCAATCTAGGAACAAGCTGGAGAGAAACGGTCTAACAAGACTCATCCCGAGGAGGAAATATCTCAACTGAGGACTAATTCCATCCAGATAATGAACTGGAGAGGGAACTGAATCAAAATCTTCCACGAGAAATAAACTCAGTGGGGAATTTATAAAGATAGGTGTTTTCCTGCTTACGGATCGACACTCTAAATGGAGAGAGGACATACACGCTCTACGGGGATAACACCACCAGAGAGCAAAGAAGCACCAACACAAATGCAAAATGCAAAATGCAACAACAATATGCTATGCACAACAAATGAATGCGCATGCGATGCTTATGAGTATGAATATGCTGACAAAACAGACATAAAGGATAAACAGAGGGTGGAATAAACATCACAACACCACTGAATACTCGGCTAATCTCAACAAGATGGAGATATCATTAGCAACTCTGCTAGGGATTTAGCTGAAGAAATCATGCAAGAGATAAACAAAAGCCATCAAAGGAAAAATAAATCCTACTACAAGGCTCAAATCTTGCTGGAGAGGAAGTTACTCCTTGGGGAGAAACCCGAATATCAATCTTCTAACATAGATGATCCACAAAGAGGATAACAACATAAACTCTACTTTGAGGATGGCAAGACAGCTGTCGAGGAATCATACGACCTAAATCTTTCTGAATCTTCCCGGGGATCGTAAAAATTCACAGGAACTTCCGCTTCAATAAGATGAGGAGATCTGCTGCAGAAAAATAATGAATCCGCTGGGGATTGCAGACATATAAACATCTACGTAAAATCCACTGGGAATACAAGGCAGATCTGCTGGAGATACAAGAGAAAAGCTCTCTGAGGATTAACCAAATCTGAGCGGGGCATCCTGGACTTGCTGAGGAAAATAACAAAAGGTCAAACTGTGGGGGATTTTAGATCAATACTCATCATGAATGAGAGAAAAATCCAACAGGTGACTAGTATATCAATATTCCTTGAATATAGTTATCATGAGCGACTTTACTGGGGAATAGCCACAATAGTGATGCATAATCTTCACTAGGAGGATAAATCTCTGAAAAATAATCCGGAGAGAAGTACATCTTGGACTTGCCGGGGGAAATGAGAAATTAACCTCACTGCTTTATAATTGGAAACGATAATACACTACCTCCGTTGGAGAATCATCAAGGCTAAATCCCTGGGAAGAACAGCTTGGAGAGAAAAATATCCACAAGACAAGATGAAACACGACAAGCGATCACCACGTCAATGCTTCTTAGAAGAAAAATAACATTGCTCTCTGTTTAGGGATATCCAAAGCAACAACATCACCTCTAGAGGATGAAACTCTGAGTGAGGATTATTTATATGATTTTTGCTGGGGATAGCATAAAAAAAGATTCTCTGCATGGGGATTAACATCGATGAGAGATGATCTTTAAAATTGCTCAACTGCCTGACCGATAACATAATCAGCTGGAGAAGATCTAGATCGAGACATAAGACCTCTGTGGGGAGAATATACCACAGGAGATAAACAAAAGAACAACGGAAGAAAGAAACTCCACCGGGGAAACAGACCACCAACTAGCCGTTGAACATACCGCACAACTACTAGGACTCAGCTGAGGAAAAGATTCAGACTGGGGATAACTGTATATGGAAACAAACCACAACACAACAAGGATATAACTCAACAGGGAAGACTTAGCACAACAGGGCTTCACTAGGGAAAATCAATACCTCAACAATGAACTATCTCTTGCATACGGAAGAGACTAACCATCCATCGGAGTAGAAAACTTCAACAACGAATTGTCCCATCAAACCGAAGAGACTTACCATTCATTGGAGTCACAAAATCTCAACAACGAACTGTACCATATAACCTAAGAGACTTACCATTCATCGGAGTAGAAGAATCTCAATAACAAATTGTCCCAACTAACCGAAGAGACTTACCATTCATCGGAGTAACAAAAATCTCAACAACGAACTGTCCCATCAAACCGAAGAGACTTACCATTCATTGGAGTCACAAAATCTCAACAACGAACTGTCCCATCAAACCGAAGAGACTTACCATTCATTGGAGTCACAAAATCTCAACAACGAACCGTCCCATCAAACCGAAGAGACTTACCATTCATTGGAGTCACAAAATCTCAACAACGAACTGTCTCATCTAACCGAAGAGACTTACCATTCATCGGAGTAACAAAATCTCAACAACGAACTGTCCCGTCTAACCGAAGAGACTTACCATTCATTGGAGTCACAAAAGGTATTAACTGCATCGCCTCAGGCTTCTCAAATAAAGGAATGCCACAAAACAATATTAAACCTTCCAAAAGGGAAATCATACGTAGATTTCAGCTGAAGGGCGCAGAATCCTCAAAGGTGCAAAATAAATGCACTCTCAATCTAGGTTTCACAGCCTAGAGATCCAAACAAATATTGCAGGGGACCAAAGTTCAATCTAGGAACAAGCTGGAGAGAAACGGTCTAACAAGACTCATCCCGAGGAGGAAATATCTCAACTGAGGACTAATTCCATCCAGATAATGAACTGGAGAGGGAACTGAATCAAAATCTTCCACGAGAAATAAACTCAGTGGGGAATTTATAAAGATAGGTGTTTTCCTGCTTACGGATCGACACTCTAAATGGAGAGAGGACATACACGCTCTACGGGGATAACACCACCAGAGAGCAAAGAAGCACCAACACAAATGCAAAATGCAAAATGCAACAACAATATGCTATGCACAACAAATGAATGCGCATGCGATGCTTATGAGTATGAATATGCTGACAAAACAGACATAAAGGATAAACAGAGGGTGGAATAAACATCACAACACCACTGAATACTCGGCTAATCTCAACAAGATGGAGATATCATTAGCAACTCTGCTAGGGATTTAGCTGAAGAAATCATGCAAGAGATAAACAAAAGCCATCAAAGGAAAAATAAATCCTACTACAAGGCTCAAATCTTGCTGGAGAGGAAGTTACTCCTTGGGGAGAAACCCGAATATCAATCTTCTAACATAGATGATCCACAAAGAGGATAACAACATAAACTCTACTTTGAGGATGGCAAGACAGCTGTCGAGGAATCATACGACCTAAATCTTTCTGAATCTTCCCGGGGATCGTAAAAATTCACAGGAACTTCCGCTTCAATAAGATGAGGAGATCTGCTGCAGAAAAATAATGAATCCGCTGGGGATTGCAGACATATAAACATCTACGTAAAATCCACTGGGAATACAAGGCAGATCTGCTGGAGATACAAGAGAAAAGCTCTCTGAGGATTAACCAAATCTGAGCGGGGCATCCTGGACTTGCTGAGGAAAATAACAAAAGGTCAAACTGTGGGGGATTTTAGATCAATACTCATCATGAATGAGAGAAAAATCCAACAGGTGACTAGTATATCAATATTCCTTGAATATAGTTATCATGAGCGACTTTACTGGGGAATAGCCACAATAGTGATGCATAATCTTCACTAGGAGGATAAATCTCTGAAAAATAATCCGGAGAGAAGTACATCTTGGACTTGCCGGGGGAAATGAGAAATTAACCTCACTGCTTTATAATTGGAAACGATAATACACTACCTCCGTTGGAGAATCATCAAGGCTAAATCCCTGGGAAGAACAGCTTGGAGAGAAAAATATCCACAAGACAAGATGAAACACGACAAGCGATCACCACGTCAATGCTTCTTAGAAGAAAAATAACATCGCTCTCTGTTTAGGGATATCCAAAGCAACAACATCACCTCTAGAGGATGAAACTCTGAGTGAGGATTATTCATATGATTTTTGCTGGGGATAGCATAAAAAAAGATTCTCTGCATGGGGATTAACATCGATGAGAGATGATCTTTAAAATTGCTCAACTGCCTGACCGATAACATAATCAGCTGGAGAAGATCTAGATCGAGACATAAGACCTCTGTGGGGAGAATATACCACAGGAGATAAACAAAAGAACAACGGAAGAAAGAAACTCCACCGGGGAAACAGACCACCAACTAGCCGTTGAACATACCGCACAACTACTAGGACTCAGCTGAGGAAAAGATTCAGACTGGGGATAACTGTATATGGAAACAAACCACAACACAACAAGGATATAACTCAACAGGGAAGACTTAGCACAACAGGGCTTCACTAGGGAAAATCAATACCTCAACAATGAACTATCTCTTGCATACGGAAGAGACTAACCATCCATCGGAGTAGAAAACTTCAACAACGAATTGTCCCATCAAACCGAAGAGACTTACCATTCATTGGAGTCACAAAATCTCAACAACGAACCGTACCATATAACCTAAGAGACTTACCATTCATCGGAGTAGAAGAATCTCAATAACAAATTGTCCCATCTAACCGAAGAGACTTACCATTCATCGGAGTAACAAAAATCTCAACAACGAACTGTCCCATCAAACCGAAGAGACTTACCATTCATTGGAGTCACAAAATCTCAACAACGAACTGTCCCATCAAACCGAAGAGACTTACCATTCATTGGAGTCACAAAATCTCAACAACGAACCGTCCCATCAAACCGAAGAGACTTACCATTCATTGGAGTCACAAAATCTCAACAACGAACTGTCTCATCTAACCGAAGAGACTTACCATTCATCGGAGTAACAAAATCTCAACAACGAACTGTCCCGTCTAACCGAAGAGACTTACCATTCATTGGAGTCACAAAAGGTATTAACTGCATCGCCTCAGGCTTCTCAAATAAAGGAATGCCACGAAACAATATTAAACCTTCCAAAAGGGAAATCATACGTAGATTTCAGCTGAAGGGCGCAGAATCCTCAAAGGTGCAAAATAAATGCACTCTCAATCTAGGTTTCACAGCCTAGAGATCCAAACAAATATTGCAGGGGACCAAAGTTCAATCTAGGAACAAGCTGGAGAGAAACGGTCTAACAAGACTCATCCCGAGGAGGAAATATCTCAACTGAGGACTAATTCCATCCAGATAATGAACTGGAGAGGGAACTGAATCAAAATCTTCCACGAGAAATAAACTCAGTGGGGAATTAATAAAGATAGGTGTTTTCCTGCTTACGGATCGACACTCTAAATGGAGAGAGGACATACACGCTCTACGGGGATAACACCACCAGAGAGCAAAGAAGCACCAACACAAATGCAAAATGCAAAATGCAACAACAATATGCTATGCACAACAAATGAATGCGCATGCGATGCTTATGAGTATGAATATGCTGACAAAACAGACATAAAGGATAAACAGAGGGTGGAATAAACATCACAACACCACTGAATACTCGGCTAATCTCAACAAGATGGAGATATCATTAGCAACTCTGCTAGGGATTTAGCTGAAGAAATCATGCAAGAGATAAACAAAAGCCATCAAAGGAAAAATAAATCCTACTACAAGGCTCAAATCTTGCTGGAGAGGAAGTTACTCCTTGGGGAGAAACCCGAATATCAATCTTCTAACATAGATGATCCACAAAGAGGATAACAACATAAACTCTACTTTGAGGATGGCAAGACAGCTGTCGAGGAATCATACGACCTAAATCTTTCTTAATCTTCCCGGGGATCGTAAAAATTCACAGGAACTTCCGCTTCAATAAGATGAGGAGATCTGCTGCAGAAAAATAATGAATCCGCTGGGGATTGCAGACATATAAACATCTACGTAAAATCCACTGGGAATACAAGGCAGATCTGCTGGAGATACAAGAGAAAAGCTCTCTGAGGATTAACCAAATCTGAGCGGGGCATCCTGGACTTGCTGAGGAAAATAACAAAAGGTCAAACTGTGGGGGATTTTAGATCAATACTCATCATGAATGAGAGAAAAACCCAACAGGTGACTAGTATATCAATATTCCTTGAATATAGTTATCATGAGCGACTTTACTGGGGAATAGCCACAACAGTGATGCATAATCTTCATTAGGAGGATAAATCTCTGAAAAATAATCCGGAGAGAAGTACATCTTGGACTTGCCGGGGGAAATGAGAAATTAACCTCACTGCTTTATAATTGGAAACGATAATACACTACCTCCGTTGGAGAATCATCAAGGCTAAATCCCTGGGTAGAACAACTTGGAGAGAAAAATATCCACAAGACAAGATGAAACACGACAAGCGATCACCACGTCAATGCTTCTTAGAAGAAAAATAACATCGCTCTTGGTTTGGGGACATCCAAAGCAACAACATCACCTCTAGAGGATAAAACTCTGAGTGAGGATTATTCAATTGATTTTTGCTGGGGATAGCAAAAAAAAAAGATTCTCTGCATGGGGATTAACACCGATGAGAGATGATCTTTAAAATTGCTCAACTGCCTGACCAATAACATAATCAGCTGGAGAAGAACTAGATCGAGACATAGCTGGGGAAAAAAATTAAACAGCACTCGTCTGGAAAAAACTCAAATAGGTATACCATCAACTTGTCAACAACCGGTTACATAAGCAAAACTTTGCTTGAGGGAATAATAGTTAACTCACTGGAGAAATATCAACAAAACTCTACTGGGGAAATATCAATATGAATAAACTCTGCTGAGGAAATATCAACAAGCTCTACTGGGGAGAACATTAACATGAACAAACTCTGCTTGGGAGCATACCGAGTTCTGTTGTGTTTGATCAACCCCAAATTGCATGATATATAAGAAATTTTCCTCCAGAAAATTTGTACCATAAGGACTTGAAATAATCTGCCCCAGTGTCTTCAAACTCTGAGAGATTCTTCAAATCTCAACGTAACTGCCCCAGATTCATTGAACTTGGCACATTCTTTGATCAATGGAGTATTCAAGCTTTGCCCCTGTGAAAACATCAACTAGGAAAAAAACTTGCTCATGCTCAACAAAATCTTCAGGCAACATGCCCCTGGATATGATCATTTCTTGAAGTGATTTGCCAATTACTCGTCAGAGTTTCAGTCCTCAAAAGATTAAACTCATCACTGATGCTCAAATGTAAGCTTCTATGATGTCAAACAAATGTATCCAAGCAGAAAAATGTTAATTTTGAGAATGATAATTCTAATGCAACAGACATGTTAATCTTGAAGTTTTTATTGAAAAGATGTCGCAGAACCTTGTGAATGAATCACTAGTTTAGATACGACATTCATTTTTGAATGCACATGCAATACCTATAAAGATCTTTTAGCGCAACTCACGGGAGTCAGGAACGCTATCTCGTTTGAAGTACGCTTTCAAAATAAACCATGCTTCAATTAGGTCTTTTGAGGGTTATAACTTGGCCTGGTTCACAGTTTTTAGAAAAAGGATTTTTAGGCTCAAAGTTTATTTGTACCCACCCATTCTCCATGATGTTCTTCAGTCCTATATTCAGATAATTCGACCTGAATGTTCATCTCTCAAAAGGATAAAACTGATGGTTTAAGAACCAATGAGGTTATTTGGGGAATAACAGTCACCCTTTTTGTCTTTTGACTTTGTAGTCACACAGATTTGTTCATGATTTTTCTTTGTAATCCTTTCTTTTTGCTTTTCGCATTTTTCATTCTTTTGTTTTTCCCTAACTTTTGCCTGGACTAATTTTTTTGAATTTGATGTCCAGCGGGATGCCCTAATTTTTGCATAAGTCACTTGTTTTCAATTTTTTCGACTTAGCGGGCTTTTTTTATTTTTGATTTCTTTTTTTTCGAACAAATCATGTGACATTGGCTTATCTGACTTGTTAAAAGGGTTGTGACCGCCTCTTTCCTTTGGAATGAGGGATAACCATTGTGGTTGGTCCCTAGATACACACTCCTTTTGAAATTTGGACACTTGGTCAAATTAACTGAAGACTACCCCGCCCCAGGTTAAATGTAAGGGTTTTTTCATTTAGAAAAGAAACTCCTAATTCAAGGCTCAAAGGGGTTAATCAAGGGACTATCTTCCTTATATCTCCGGTGTTTGGGAATTTGAAACAATGTCTATACATCATCAGCGGGGTCTTATTCAAAGTATACGACCAGAAATTTTGCGTTTTCACTTCATCATCCTCCCTCCAAGAGTTTAAACAATAAGTTGGTATTGCAAATGTAGGAAAAACAATTTATGAGCGAATGTGAATGGATTACTTCAAGACAAACATACTCATTGCATTATGATTAATATTCAAAATCAAACAAGTTTCTACATGCAAACAAAGCATTAACAATCATAAAATATTACAAATAAAATTGCAGTAATAAACTTGAGATTTGAAGAGATTGTCTCAATATGAGCTTGAAAGGACACCTTCAAATCTCTTGGGAGACACAGAAGCAAATGCACGACCGCTGAGGGTCACTCCACTAACATCGGCAATAGGAACCTCCTTGAGTTTTTATCTTCATCATTATAAAGGCGTTCCATCCACAAATGGGATTCCTCCCTTGAAGGTCAATACCTCATCGTCGATCATCTCTGTCACCGGGTGGACATTCTGAGGATTTGGCATATACCTCCAAAATCGAGAATCTTTTTCAACAACTTGACCAACTAGGTCAGGATCGATTAGGAACATCCACTCGTGGAGCACCGTCGTCTGGAGGAAAACCATACATCAGATTGGTCGTCAGTCTAAAGCCTGACATGGGATCAACATTCTATGTTCTCTCCATTGTCCTTCAGTAACTGCTTTGACTTTAGTATTAACGACAGGAATTCAGCTAAATCATCTTCTTTCTTTGATTAGCCCGAGTATTATACTGGTACGACAGCTTGGCTGAATGAAGACCAAAGGGAAACAATAAGACACCTGGAAAAGGCAAGAAACAATGCATAATAATGTGAATGCTAATGAAAAATGCAAATGTTTCATCCAACTTTCAAGGATCTTTAAAATATAAAGCAATTGCAAGCATCGTAATAACTCTTTTTTGAAATACTGATAAACATCTCATTTTATTGAATATTATCTGTGATGTTTGCAAAAGGAAAATCTCTAAAATCCTTGAAAATCGACTGAAACAGAATGTCCATGAGTGCATGTATGCAACAACCACAAACAAGATCACACAAAGCACACGGGTTCAAGGTTCTGAGTCACGAGCATGGAGCCGAGGTTAAGAACCAACCCACAAAGGTATGTACTAAGGGTATAACACCTGCCGAACAAGGTTCTAAAGAAGTTCCCAGAGTCTACAACCCATCTTTCGGATATTATCGATTTCCTGGTAGTCAATAATATTCTCAAGAGAGTCTCGTCTGAGTGTGGTATCGCGTAACAACCGATTCAAGTCTGCACCTGAACAGCCACCGCACCACGTCCTAATAAGGCCAAGATGGGTTAAGGGTACTAAAGTCCTCAGCTTCGGGTCCTCGGATCAAGAAGCATAACGGGTTTGCCATTTCTGGTCTGCCATTACTACCTCTTCGGAGGAGTGCCTCAACTGAGTCCTCGGGAATGGTCTCCAGGGTCGACAGCTCTCTAGATCAACACCCCGAAATACGTAAGACACGCACGTCAGAATATCTCCCAAGAAAACCTCGTCTGGATGTGAATTTCGTGAACACCAAATGTACCAAGACGGCGCGTAGGTCCCACTACTTTCCACCCTAGTCTTAGGTGTATACTCAAGCCTGGGTATTGGGCTTATCTCACCACACAGAAGAATTCCCAAACAGAACAAACAAATAACAAACAAATCAGACAAAAAGCAATAAATAAATTAAAGTAGGCTAAACCCCTCAAGGGATGGACCAGCAAGAGGTCAATCTTTCCCCAGCAGAGTCGCCAATTTTTTGTAGCGGGGAAAATCGTGGGTGTAAGCTATTGATTAACTTAACTCAAGGAAAATAGAGTCGCCACCGCGCTTTTATTTATTCCACAAAGGAAAAGGAAAAAAGAGCGAATAAATCCGAAGAAGTCTAAAAAAAGTAAAAGCTAAAAAAGACAAAGAGAAATGGGTAAAGGGGGTTGGTTACGCAATGGGAAGGTGTTAGCACCCAAAACGTCTATAGTACTCTATAAGAGCCCTTTGATGTATTCATGCTTTTTGGTCTGAAAATGGTTTGCTTGTAAAGAGATTGAGGAGATGAGAAGAGAAATATTTTTTAGATTTTTGTGTTTGGAGAGACTTATCGCCTCATGCCTACGTACCCACGATGTGCAATGTAGGATCAAAACCTCGTAGTTGGTGGTACAAAGAATGAAAATTATTTGTTGTGGTTTATTTTATCTTGAAAAAGACAACCCGTCATTCTCAAGAGAGAAAACTCAACTAATTACCCAAAGGTATGGGAAAGAGGCATTTGCTTCACATTAAGATGGAGGATTTGCTTGGATTAACATCAACAAGACTAATCACTTCAACATCTAAATGGAAAACGACCATACTTTCAACAAAATACCATGGTTAGGAGCTTTACATCTCATCAAAAAAATGACTCATGTCTAATTCTTTTTGAAAGGTTTAACAGAAAAAGGTGCACAAAGCACAAAATTTTTTGGATGAGTTTTGTATTTTTTATGTCTTTTTGAAATGGTCAAAATATGATTAAGATGGATTGTCATTTATTAAAGAAAACAAAGTTTAAAAATCACTTGACCGAAGTCAAGGTTTTATTACGAAAGCGGTTTTAAGTTTGAAAACAAGAAGATTTTGAAAAAGAGAGGAAGTTTTGAAAACTGAAGAAGGGATGGAGAAGAAGTGACTATCCTAGTGCATAAAATAAAAGCTAAGGATAAGAATGATCTAACCACATGGAGACACTCTTCAAAGCACAATAAGAAAAGAATTCCATCCTCTTGAGCCAATAAGCAAGCCAAATAAAGGTTAGAATTTCAAACTCCATAATGGTCAAAAGCATAAGGGAGAGAATCCTAATTCTAAGTCCATAAGTCCAAAATCAAACCAAAAGGGTCCTCCAAAGCAAGGGATAGTGGCCATAGTTCAACATCAAGAGCACAAGTCTTTTAGTGGTTTAATCCTTATTAATGTTTTTGGTCCAAGTGGACAAAGAGAAAAAAAAAAGCGAAAACATAAACATGTGTCCTACGGACAAAGGAAAAATTACGGAAGCATAAACATGTGTCCAACGGACAAAGGAAAAATTGCGGAAACATAAACATGTGTCCAACGGACAAAGGAAAAATTGCGGAAGCATAAACATGTGTCCAACGGACAAAGAAAAAATTGCATAAAAGTAAAAGAGAGATAGGGAGTGAGAAGGAAATATAAAGTTAGAAGTTAGTGGTTAGTAGCACAAGGATCTAGTGCCATAAGCCTTCACCGAGTATTCCATTTCGCATTTTGAACTATAGTGATTAAACAATGCACTTAGGCCAAGATTGATGAACTTGACAGAAGATTGGTAGAACCAAAGCCTCTACAACGCCAAGTTTCAAAGGTTATGGACCTAATGCAAAAAATTAATCAACATTGGGTTAACGCGACCAATCAAGGTCCGGACCACGAAAGTTCAAATTCCGAATTGGATAAAGAGGGACAAATGTTGTGCTATATTAAGCAATCGCCAAGTAATTTACGAAGTAATTACCCTACAATGAGGCCAGTCAATAGCTCTTTGTGCTAATGCATGCTAGATGAATGATATGTAGATCGTCATCCGAAACCAATACCGCACGAAAAGAAAATAGGTAACGATCTAGTCTTGATCAATAATTCAACAAAGAAATTCTAGGATCCATAAGACTTTCATCGATCAAAATAAATAAAAAAAAGAAGAAAGAGGATAAGATGAAAAGAAACATCAACAATTTGAATCTTAAATCGATTAAAAAGAGAAAGAAGAAAATAAAAAGAGATGAGAGAAATTAAAGAAAATTAAAGAAAACTTTATGATAAAGAAAAAGAGGTGTCATTACAAAAAAAAGGAGGTGATTATAATATAGTGATAAAAAAAACGGGCTAGGCCCCATAGCAATACGAAGACCACTTTTAAAAACAAAGAGAAAGAAAAATCTGATTGTCTCCTTCTTCTTCATCACACGGCGGTGAAAATTCTCTCTCAACGGATCATCGCCGGAAAAAAACAGATCCATCTCATTCTCGCGTAGCACCGTCGACGATGACTTCTTCTTCACACCGTATCTCTGTTCCCGTTTTACATCGCCGCGAATCTCGTCGGAACCAAATCAAACATCACCACGCCGTCAACCGGAGATTTTAATGGAGTTCGTAAAATGAAGAAAAATAAGGTTGAAACGGATCACGATTCAGGTATGCAATCGCACAATAAATGCTGCATCGAGTTATGTGGTATGTTGCGAGATGCGAAAACCATGTGGCTTTGTTGTGAGAAGATTGTTGCTACACGAATTGGTGAGTTTATTGGCTGAATGGAGATGATGCGAAGGAGAAGTGGTTGTTAAATTTGCAGTTATGCTTGTTGTGATTTTTTTTTGCAGATGAATGACTTAATTAGATTTGGAAAATTGGAAGGTGATGAATTGAGGATGAAGAATTTATTGAAACTTGGTTTGGTTATATTTTCTGCAAAGTAATTTTGGCTTCACCAAGCTTGAGAGAAAGAAGTGAATTGAGACTCTATTTATAGAGTTGAGGTGAGCGACTTTCGATTTGAAATTGGTTGCCGTTTTGTTTCGTCTTGGTGTGCTGTGTGTGTTACAGATGAAGCTTATGACTCGTGGCTAAACAAACTTGGACGGCTTGGAGTTTTGATGTGTGATGCGTGAACTCTTTGCTGCAGTGTTGTTTTTACTCGCTTGAATGGCGTTTTGATCTTTTGCTCGTGTACTATACGTGATATGCGTGAACTTCTCTTGGCACGCGAGGTTTTGCGCTTGGAGACAGCTTATGGATGGCGCGGCTTCACGTCAATTTCACTTGAAAATATTACTCTGTATCGATATGCTTTTTATCACCTGTTTGCGTTTTGATTTCTGGCTGATGTCGTTTGATGAAGCTGGTGATGCCGTTTTCTCATGAAGGAGCCCTTTCTTTTCTTTTTTTTGTTTATTTGGTCATGAGTTAGTTAAACATAATGGCTATTGGGCTTATTGATGAATGGAATGGGTCGTGTATTCTGACATGAAGTAGTAGCGATTTGGATTCCATGAGTTCATCTCCATATTTTTTGGCAATTTTTTTTGTGAATGGTACATGGGCTTTTCTCATATTTTTGTAAGGCTTTTCTTGTAATATGGATAAAAATAGAAATTGGTATAAATGGATAATGGATTTGGATGTTGAATATGGGTTTAAAATGTTGGTTTAGGAAGTTTTTTTTTAAGAAAGAAAATGGTTTAAGAATTTAGATAATAAATGGATAATTGTAAAAATTGGATATGAATTGAATAACTTGGAAAGAAAGAGAAAGAAAAAAAAAAGGAAATGATTTAGAAATATGAATTAAATTTGAGATGGCCTATAAAAAAAGTGTTTTAAAATGGATAACCAAAAAGTGTTATGGAAATGAAGTGGATATTGAAAAATGGGTATTAATGGATTGGATATTAAATGGATTATTGGAAAATAGATTTGAAGTGGATAACCATGTTTTAGTTATGGATAATGGGTTTAAATGGATATGAAGAATTGGATATGGAAAATGAATATAGATTTTAAGAAGAGAAAAAAAAAGGTTAATGGTTAGGTAATTGGTAATGGATTTGGAAACGATATTGGATAAAGGTTTAGAAAAGAAATGGTTAGGAAAATGGATAAAGGTGAACTTAGGAAAGAAAGGGATTTTGAATCTTTGAAAACACGCCTTAAATTCCAAGCAAGCCATGAACCATGAATCTTCCAACTTGAACCAAACCTTGAATGAAACAAGCTCTTGAGAATTTGATGCCATGATGAATTCAAATAACAACACTTGCATCTTAATCAACAGAATGCCCTGATTTAGCAAAATTGGATATGCACCTCCATCAATATTTTCCACACATGGACATGAAACCTTTCAAATTCTACACCTTGAATCATCACCATCAAAATCCACTAATGCACCAACTGAATAATAAATAATCCCTGATTATAGATAAATCCATATGTGAACCACTGATGAACGGATGGACACTCAATCAAGATAATCTGGACCAAGCTTCTCATAAATCAAAGATTGATAATCTGGTGAATTCCAATACAGGACAACTTGACCTTGAATATTCACTACACAACCAGTTTGCAATTCAAGCAATCCTTTGATGGTTTGACCAAGATTATGTCAAACTTCCATCTGATCTCAATCTTAATGATTTACCACACTTGACTCCAAGTCATACCTTTGCCATCAATCTCCCTGCAAAACCTTAAACACACGGAGAAGAAGAAATAAGCAAATTGCAAAATATTTTTTTGTATTTTGGTTAGAGGTTAGTAAACAGAAACAAACATAAAGCAAGTAATAAAAATACACGGATATTGGTGATCTTGTTTGTGATATGAGATGTGAATGATATGTGGGATCTTAGGGGTAAAAATTATGGTATTACACCAGGAAGAGGAGACCCGAGAAAAAGTTTGACCTCATTCCCACAACTTATGCCAGACTACTATCGTTTTTGCTTAAAGGTTTGTTTGTACAATTGAGAGAGATAAAGGCTCTGCCAGCTACTTTACCTCCTAGTTACGATGCAAACACTCACTGCGAGTTCCACTCTGGAGCTCCCAGGCACAACATCGAGAATTGTAAGGCCCTGAAATACATAGTACAACATCTCATCGATTCGAAGGCCATCAATTTCACCAGAAATACTCCTAATGTTACCAATAACCCAATGTCGGTTCATAACCATGCCACAAATATGATTGATGAGTCAAGAGGAAAGAAGTTGGTGTCGAAGGTTGACAAGATGAAGACTTCCTTTACAATTGTCAAAGAACTACTACTAATGCAAAACATCTTCCCAGGATGTTCTGTGGATTGCCAATACTGTTTGGCAGATCCTCAAAGTTGTGACAACTTAAAGATGGGAATTCAGAAATTTCTAGACCAAGGCGTTCTCTTGGTAGAACAGATATCACCTGCTGAAGAGGTGGCAACTCTGGAAATCACTTATGATCCAGTTGAAATTCTCTATGATGATGAACCATTGAATGTTCCATACAGTCAAGTGCGTGTACCACTAGAGATTCCCTATGATGATGTGCCGTTGGCAATGCCGTATAATCAACCCAGTGTACCCTTGGAGATCTCGTGTGATTGTGATTGGTATCCTGGTCAAATCCCTTGTAATCCAGTGCATGTGCCTCTGGAAATCCCCTATGATTCAATTGAGATTCCAGTATCACCACCTTCATTGGCTCCATTGACAATAATTATGCCTTCTCATTTCCCTTTTGAAAGCACCAAGGTTATGCCTCAGAATTATGATTCAACCGTGTACATCAATGGATAGAAGGTGGAAGAGGAGCCAGTGGTAATTAAAAGTTATGTGGAGAACCTTGCTGGAACTGGAGGAGTGACGAGGAGTGGAAGGATTTTTTCACCTGCACCACCACCAAATAACAATTCTAGAGCTGTGGACAAGACAAATGGAAGGTAGACAATAGTTTAAGAAGGACAATCCTCTACTCAGAAGACCAGTCCTAATGATGAAGCGGAAGAGTTTTTGAGCATTATCAGAAAAAGTGTCTATAAAGTGGTTGACCATCTCAACCAAACACCTTCAGAGATTTCAATGTTTTCATTGCTAATGTGCTCTCCAGCCCATCAGGAGGCGTTGTTAAACTTTTTAAAGGCTGCCCATGTTCCTCAAGAGATTTTCGTTGTCGAGTTTGAAAGAGTTGTGTCAAATATTGCGTTTAAGCATGTTTTGAGCTTCAGTGATGAAGAATTGCCCCCTAAGGGGAAGAGCCACAACAAAGCTTTGCATATCTCCATTGAATGTGTTGATGTTGTTTTGTCGAGGGTTTTGGCGGATACTGGGTCATCACTAAATGTTTTGCCCAAGAATTATTTGTCCAAGTTAACCATTGAGGGGTTAATGATGAAGTCGAGTTCCATGATAGTGAAGGCTTTTGATGGGGCTAGGAAAACTGTGATAGGGGAGGTTGAACTCCCTATCAAAATTGGACCTCACACTTTCATCATCACATTCTATGTGATGGATATTTATCCAGCCTACAGTTGCCTCCTTGGGCGCCTCTGGATCCATGCTGCTGGCGCAGTGACATCCACACTCCATCAGAAACTAAAGTTCATGATCAACAACCAGCTTGTTGTAATTGATAGGGAGGAGGATATACTGGTTAGCCACTTAACCTCATTTTGTTATGTTGAAGTGGGAGGGGAGGTACATGAGACCCCTTTCCAAGCTTTTGAGGTTATAAATGTGGAGATGATTCCTGCTGAGAAGGAAAAGAAGAAATCAGAGAAGATTAGGTCCCAGATGATCACTTGGAAGGATGTGAAGACTGTGATTGAAGCCGGTCACCTTGAAGGTTGGGGAAGAGTGTTGGAGTTACCCGTTAACAGGAACAAAGTTGGCTTGGGATTCCTAAGCAATCAGAAAGCTCAACAGAAGACAACCTCTGACAAAGACAAAGGACTCATCCCTCCTCCTATCTTCACTAGTGGCAGACATCTTGTCGATGTCCAAGTTACCTGCGTAGAAGCTGAAGATGGTATGCCCAATGAAGTCTACATGGTGTATCCAAGAGCACCAAATCAACAACTCAACAACTGGAATGTCGCGGAGATACCAGAAGTCACCTTTGTCGAAGAGTAATTTTCCTTGTTTTCAAGTCATATGCTCTGCCCAAGGCATATGGATTATTTTGTAGGGCCCCCATGTTTTCAATTAATATTTATCATGAATGAAATGAACTTTTTGCATTCAATTGTGTTCCTTATCTTTCCTTTTTACTTTACTTTGGCATAAATAAAATGGCAATGTTTTCTTACATTTTCCCCATTTTTAATCTTCTCAAAATAAAACATAAAATCACCAATCATGCATATCCATTTTGGATTCCATTGATAACGATACTGCTACGGTCCAATATGACTTTGACAACCCAATCTACCACGTCGATGAGGATTGTGAGGAAGATTATGAGCTCCCTGAGGAGTTAGCCAGATTGTTAAAGCAAGAATCAAAGATCATTCAACCGCATCAGGAATTAGTGGAAGTTGTCAATCTTGGAACAGAGGATGACGACAAAGAGGTAAAGATAGGTGCCGCCCTAGAAGAGGATGTGAAGAGAAGACAGATCGAACTCCTTCGCGAGTATACAGATGTGTTCGCTTGGTCATACCAAGACATGCCTGGATTGGATTCTAACATCGTAGTACATAGTCTGCCTCTCAAGGAGGATTGTCCGCCTGTGAAGCAAAAGATGAGACGAACTCGACCCGATATGGGCATAAAGATCAAGGAGGAAGTACAAAAGCAACTGGACACAGGGCTCCTGGCGGTATGTAATTATCCTCAATGGGTCGCTAACATCGTGCCTGTACCCAAAAAAGATGGTAAGGTGCGAATGTGTGTCGACTACAGAGACTTGAACAGAGCCAGCCCAAGAGATGAGTTTCCATTATCTCACATTGATGTGTTAGTGGACAAGAAGGCTCAATTCCATGTGTTCTTCTTCATGGATGGCTTCTCCGGATACAACTAGATTAAAATGACCCCAGAGGACATGGAAAAAATGACCTTCATTACCCCTTGGGGAACCTTCTACTATAAGGTTATGCCATTTGGTCTAAATAACGCTGGTGCAACGTATCAACGAGAGATGGTGACTCTCTTTCATGATATGATTCATAAAGATATTAAAGTCTGCGTCGACAATATGATTGCAAAATCACAAACTTAGGAGGAACATCTCATCCATATAGAAAAGTTGTTAACAAGATTGAGAAAGTTCAGGTTGAGGCTAAATCCCAACAAGTGTACCTTTGGGGTAAGATCTGGAAAATTGCTAGGTTTTATTGTGAGCCAACGAGGGATTGAAGTCGATCCTGACAAAGTAAAAGCTATCCAAGAAATTCCATCACCAAGAACAGAGAAGGAGATTCGTGGTTTCCTAGGGAGATTAAACTATATTTCCCTATTCATATCTCACCTAACGGCCACTTGCGAACCAATATTCAAGTTGCTCCAGAAAGATCAAGCAATCGTGTGGAATGACAACTGCTAGAAAGCATTTGAGAAAATAAAGGAATATCTCTAAGAACCACCGATCTTGATACCTCCCGTACCAGGAAGACCTCTCATTATGTACTTGACCGTTCTGGAAGGATCTATGGAATGTGTATTAGGGCAGTATGACAAAACGGGTAGAAAGGAACACGTTATCTACCACTTAAGCAAAAAGTTCACTGACGGTGAAACGAGGTACTCGATGTTGGAAAAAACATTGTGTGCACTTGCTTGGGCGGCCAAACGCTTAAGGCAATACATGTTGACCCATACAACATTGTTGATATCAAAGATGGATCCGGTCAAGTACATCTTCGAGAAGCCTGTTCTCACAGGACGCGTGGCCCGTTGGCAGATGGTACTGACAAAATATGACACCTAGTACGTCTCGCAGAAAGCCATTAAAAGGAGCGTGTTGTCTGATCATCTTGCCCACCAACCTATGGAAGATTACCAGCCCATGCGCTTTGACTTCCCCGATGAAGATGCCATGTTTGTCAGAGGCTATGAAAAATTAGGACCAGACGACGGACCCGAACCAGGATTGCGATGAACGCTCGTCTTCGATGGTGTCGCGAATGCTCAAGGAAATGGCATAGGGGAAATTATCACATCTCCTACTGGTTTTCATATCCCCTTTACTGTGAGCTTCTGTTTCGAATGCACCAATAACATGGCTGAATATGAAGCATGTATCTTGTAACACCCATTTTAATTATTTAGTCATCTTGTATTAATCTTTAAGTGCGTCCTTGGTTGGGAGAGTGTCTGAGCGCGTTTACTTGTTGACCTTGGCTTAGAGGGTAGATTATTGGAATAAAACCTTAGACTAATAATAATAGAGACATAATTAAATAATAATCATAATTTCAGTAATAATAGAAATATTATTATTATTATTATTATTATTTGGAATTAATTAAAATAAGAAATTAAGGGATTAAGAGAGGTTTAGGGAATTAGGAGAACAGTTTCACGATTAACGAAAAGAGAGAACAAAGGAGAAGAGAAAGAACAAGTGCTAGGGCTTGAACCATCTTCCCCAATTTGTCAATTTTGCTGCAGAATTCGAGGTAAGGGGGGGGAACTGTTAAATATTGGTGATTTACTCATGATAGGGTAGTGGGAATTCCTTAATCCCGTAGGGTTTTATATCCATGATTGTGTTGTGATGAATTGTAGAGTATGTTTGATTTAATTCTGAATTCGTACATGTGTTGATATGTATTTTCTGAATTTCTTGCTGATAATACTGTGGTATTTGAATAGGATCTGGTATGTGGTGTGTTGTTCCTATTTTGGAAGAACAATTCGAAGTGTTGGATCCATAATTGATGTAGTAATCATAGGATGCAAGTGAAAGAAGAAGATTTGAACCTAAAATCAAAGTAGAAGAGACTATAGGACTGGTTGAGAGTGAACAAGTGATGAAAACGCAGCAGAGAGCAGAAAGATGAGCTCACTGGCCGTTCGCGTATGAGATCTGGCCGTACGCGTAACAAAGGAGGTCGTACGCGTATGAGAACAAGGAGGAGGGAGCCTTACGCGTAAGAGAAGTGGGAAAGGAGGGAATTACACGGCCCTCTGCCCGTACGCGTATGGTTTGCGTATGCTTGGCAGGGCAATACGCGTATGGAGTAGCCATACGCGTATGGGTATCTGAAGATGAGATTTTCTTGGAAAGAGAGCCTCTGCTCGTACGCGTATGATAATGGGTAGTACGCGTAGGGTAGAGTAGGGGAGGGTGAGCAATACGCGTATCAGATGGAGCCTTACGTGTATGGGTGAGCGAGGAAATGAGTCATACGCGTATGACCTGGGTCAGTACGCGTATGGACTGGCAGTGTACAGAATTTTACCGTTTAGCGATTTTTTCCCGTTTTCGCATCGGTTTCGATTTCTAATGGATTGAGAGGGTGAGGGTAGAAGTCAATTGCGGAGGAATAATAATTTGGTGATGAAAAGAATAAGTTTAATAATTTTAAATTAATTAATTAATTAATTAAGTATGGTTGTATATGAAGTAACATTGACCATGATGATTGATGATATATGTGGATGTGATCAGTAGGATCGTGTGCATGTAAACATGCTTGAATAGATGTGTTGTTGCGCATAATTGAGTCATGCATATTCATGGTGTTTTGGTGGGATGAATCATTGCTTAGGAGGAGTGTATGTGGTTCATCCGTACTCCTTTAAGGAGAATGCTGGGGATAGATCATTGCCAAGTAGAGGTGTATGTGATCTATCCGGGGTACGATTGAATGAACCAATGAGTCGGTACCGCATTGCATGTGTTGAGTTGCATACATTGTTGATAATGGGCAGTAGGCTGTGTTTGATGATTGATGATGCTTGTGTATGATGACTACCTGCTTATCATGTATTTATTCACCTATAATATTTGAACGTGATTTCTCACCCCTTTGTTGTTGTTGTGTCTGTGCTTCTTCGGAAGTACAGATAACCCAGGTACTTAGGTTGCTCGGATGTTCGTGTTGCCTGTTCGAGTCTATAGGAGTGGGCGGATGGCCGTGAATTTGAAACTATAATAATTATTTCCGCTGATTCTTTATTCAAATTAATACAATAAAGAGCTTATATTGGTTTTGATGATGTGACATTCCACTCTTGGTGAAAAACTCTGATTTTAAAGTATTATTTAGTATTTTATTTTAAATGGGGAAAATTGGGTGTTACAATTGGTATCAGAGCAGGTCGGTCCGTCCGGCCAGGTGTTATAGTTGAGTCTGTCCTTAGAATAGGAGTTGAATTTGTGTTCTGACCTTGTGATGATTGTTGTCCAGTATGGCAGGAAGGAATGATGTTGCTCTTGCTACTGCTATGCAAGCCATGGCACAAGCTGTAGAGAATGCCAACCAGGGTGGAGGTGCTCAATTTCGTGACTTAGCACAGTTTTAGAGCAATAAGCCGCCTACATATGAGGGAGGTATCTTGGACCCAGAGGCTGCACAGAAGTGGCTGAAGGCTGTGGAGAAGATCTTCAGGACCATGGAGTGCAGTGATGCTCAGAAGGTACGGTTTGGTACTCATATGCTGGAAGGAGAGGCTGAGGCTTGGTGGGACAACAGTCGTCAGATATTGGAAGCTGCAGGTACTGAGATTACTTGGGCTGTGTTTCAAGCTGAGTTTCTGGAAAAGTATTTTCCGGAAGACATTCGTAGTGCGAAAGAGGTTGAATTTCTGGAGCTGAAGCAGGGTGATAAGACTGTGGCTGAGTATGCCGCTAAGTTTGAGGAGCTGGTTCAGTATTGTGCTCATTACAATACTGAAGAAGCTATGACGTCGAAGTGTTTGAAGTTTGAGAACGGGCTGCGTACCGAGATCAAATTGGGAATTGCTTGTCAGAAGATAAGAAACTATCCAGAGCTGGTAAGCAGAAGCAGAATTTATGATAATGACAACAGAGCCAGGATTGCTCATTACAAAGCTGTGAATGAGGAGAAAAATAAGCAGAGATTTGGAAGTACTCCTTACAGTGCTCCAGCTGATAAGGGGAAACAGAAAACTGATGTGGGGAAGAAGCCAAAGGAGAAGGAAGCAGGTGCTGATACTCTCAAGTGCTTCAGATGTGGTGGCGCGGGTCACCGTACTAACAACTGTCAGAAGGAGGTGAAGAAGTGTTTCAAGTGTGGCAAAGTAGGTCATGTTATAGCTGATTGCAGAGCCACTATGCCTACTTGTTATAATTATGGAGAGAAGGGTCACATCAGCACTCACTGTGAGAAGCCAAAGAAGTCTCAAGCGTCTCAAACTAGTGGGAAGGTGTTTGCCTTGGTGGGAGCCCAATCCACTGAGGAGGAGCGTTCCGTCAAAGGTACTTGCTTTATTAATGATATTTCTTTGATTGCTATCATTAACACGGGTGCAACACACTCGTTTATTTCTGTTGATTATGTGAAGAGATTAGGGATTGTGCCGTCTACTCTAGAGCAGAGGATGACGATTGAAACTCCATCTATTGGTTCCGTGGTTACTTCTTTGGTGTGTTTGAAGTGTCCACTGACCGTGTTTGGTAGAGATTTCAGAGTGGACTTGATTTGTTTGCCACTCGGTAATCTTGATGTTATTTTGGGGATGAACTGGTTGGAGTTCAACCGGGTGTATATTGATTGCTTCAGGAAGACGTTGATGTTTCTTACTCCTGAAGAGGAAGCATTAGCAGATTCGCTATCTAGCAAGGAGTTGAGGGCGTTGTTGGAAGATGAAGCAAAGCTGTTTGCAGTATTTGCCTCGTTATCTGTGGAAAGCAAGACTTCAGTTAATGAATTGCCAGTAGTTAATGAATTTCCTGAAGTGTTTCCAGATGACATCACAGAATTGCCTCCGACAAGGGAAGTTGAGTTTGCTATTGATCTTGTACTGGGTACCAGACCTATCTCTATGGCACCGTACAGGATGTCTGCATGAGAGTTGGCAGAGTTGAAATCTCAGGTCGGGGAGTTGCTCGATAAGAAGTTTATAAGACCAAGTGTGTCGCCGTGGGGAGCTCCAGTGTTGTTGGTGAAGAAGAAGGATGGTAGTATGCGTCTGTGCATTGATTACCGTCAGTTGAATAAAGTAACCATTAAGAATAAGTATCCACTTCCTAGGATTGATGACTTAATGGATCAGCTGGTAGGAGCTCGAGTCTTCAGCAAAATTGATCTGAGGTCAGGTTACCATCAGATTAGAGTAAAGGAAGGTGATATTCAGAAGACTGCTTTCAAAACTCGCTACGGACATTACGAATATGCAGTGATGCCTTTCAGAGTGTCTAATGCGCCGGGTGTATTTATGGAATATATGAATCATATTTTCCATTCTTATCTGGATCAGTTTATTATGGTATTTATTGATGATATATGATCTATTCTAAGTCTGACGAAGAGCATGCAGGTCACTTGAGAATTGCATTGCAGGTGTTGAAAGATAAAAATTGTTTGCAAAGTTCTCGAAGTGTGAATTTTGGTTGAAGACCGTGAGTTTCTTGGGTCATGTGATTTCTGGTGATGGTATAGCGGTGGATCCCTCTAAAGTAAGTGCATTACTTCAGTGGGAAACTCCGAAGACCGCAACGGAGATTAGAAGCTTTTTGGGTTTAGCAGGTTACTATAGAAGATTCATTGAAGGGTTTTCCAAATTGGCGTTGCCATTGACTCAGTTGATCAGGAAGAATCAAGCTTTTGTCTGGGATGCTGCCTGTGAGGAAAGTTTTGAGGAACTGAAGAAGAAATTGACTACAACACCAGTGTTAATTTTACCAAGTCCGAATGATTCTTTCGTAGTGTATTGTGACGCGTCTAAGATGGGATTATGCGGTGTGTTGATGCAAGGTGGCAAGGTTGTGGCTTATGCTTCAAGACAGCTAAAGGTGCATGAGAGGAACTATCCTACTCATGATCTTGAATTAGCTGCAGTGGTGTTCGTGTTAAAAATTTGGAGACATTACTTGTATGGATCGAGATTTGAAGTGTTTAGTGATCACAAGAGTTTGAAATTTTTGTTCGACCAGAAGGAATTAAATATGAGGCAAAGGAGATGGTTAGAATTCTTGAAGGACTATGACTTTAATTTGAGTTACCATCCAGGAATAGCTAATGTTGTGGCAGATGCTCTGAGTCGGAAGATAATTCATATGTCTGCGTTAATGGTGAAGGAAATGGAATTGATTGAACAGTTCAGAGATTTGAGCATGGTTTGTGAAACTACACCAGGAAGTATCAGATTGGGTATGCTGAAAGTGAATAATGACTTTTTGGATGTGATTAAGGACAATCAGAAACTGGATGTGAAATTAGTAGACTTGATGCCTACAGAAGGAGATGACCCTGATAGTGACTTTAAAGTGGATAATGTTGGTGTGTTGAGATCCGGGGCAGAATTTGTGTACCGGATAACGAAGAATTGAAAAGGGAAATCTTAGAGGAAAGTCATCGGAGTAGCTTGAGCATTCACCCGGGAGCTACAAAGATGTACCATGATTTGAAGAAGTTGTTTTGGTGGTCCGGTATGAAGAGGGACATAGCTCAGTTTGTCTATGCTTATTTGACATGTCAGAAGTCAAAAGTGGAACATCAGAAGCCTTCGGGATTAATGCAACCGTTGGAAATTCCTGAATGGAAATGGGACAATATTTTGATGGATTTTGTTACTGGTTTGCCAAATACGGCGAGGGGCTTTGATGCTATTTGGGTAGTGGTGGATCGACTTACGAAATCCGCACATTTTATACCAATTAACATCAGTTTTCCGTTGTCGAAGCTGGCAGAAATTTATATCAGGATAATTGTGAAGTTGCATGGTGTTCCGTCGAGCATAGTGTCGGATAGAGATCCGAGGTTTACTTCAGAATTTTGGAGGAGTCTGCAGGAAGCCTTGGGTTCTAAGTTGAAGTTGAGCTCGACTTATCATCCACAGATCGATGGTCAGTCAGAGAGGACCATTCAGTCGTTGGAGGATTTGCTGAGAGCCTGTGTATTGGAAAAAGGTGATGCGTGGGATACTCATTTGCCATGGATCGAGTTCACGTATAATAACAGTCACCATTCTAGCATCGGAATGGCACCTTTTGAAGCTTTGTATGGACGGAAGTGTAGGACACCCCTGTGTTGGTATGAAACAGGTGAGAATGTGGTGCTTGGACCAGAAATTGTCCAACAGACTACTGAGACGATTCAAATGATCCGTGAAAAGATGAAAACGTCTCAGAGTAGGCAGAAAAGTTATCACGATAATCGAAGGAAGGAGTTGGAATTCAGTGAAGGTGATCACGTATTCCTAAGAGTTAACCCAGTGACCGGTGTGGGTCGTGCTTTAAAATCCAAGAAGTTAGATCCTAAGTTTATTGGACCGTATCAAATCTTGCAGAGAATTGGTGCAGTTGCTTATAGAGTGGCATTGCCACCGGAGCTTTCGAACTTGCATGATGTGTTTCATGTGTCGCAACTTCGGAAGTATGTTTCAGATCCGTCTCATGTGATTCGGAGGGACGAGGTTCAGATCAGGGAGAACCTTATCGTAGAGACGATGCCGTTGAGGATCGAGGATCGCAAGATGAAACAACTCAGAGGAAAGGAGATACCTCTGGTGAGAGTAGCTTGGGGAGGTGCTGCAGAAGGCAGTGTGACCTGGGAACTGGAAAGCAGGATGCGAGAGTCGTATCCAGATTTGTTTCCATCAGGTAATTTTCGAGGACGAAAATAATTTTAGTGGGGGAGAGTTGTAACACCCATTTTAATTATTTAGTCATCTTGTATTAATCTTTAAGTGCGTCCTTGGTTGGGAGAGTGTCTGAGTGCGTTTACTTGTTGACCTTGGCTTAGAGGGTAGATTATTGGAATAAAACCTTAGACTAATAATAATAGAGACATAATTAAATAATAATCATAATTTCAGTAATAATAGAAATATTATTATTATTATTATTATTATTATTATTATTATTATTATTATTTGGAATTAATTAAAATAAGAAATTAAGGGATTAAGAGAGGTTTAGGGAATTAGGAGAACAGTTTCACGATTAACGAAAAGAGAGAACAAAGGAGAAGAGAAAGAACAAGTGCTAGGGCTTGAACCATCTTCCCCAATTTGTCAATTTTGCTGCAGAATTCGAGGTAAGGAGGGGGGGTGGAACTGTTAAATATTGGTGATTTACTCATGATAGGGTAGTGGGAATTCCTTAATCCCGTAGGGTTTTATATCCATGATTGTGTTGTGATGAATTGTAGAGTATGTTTGATTTAATTCTGAATTCGTACATGTGTTGATATGTATTTTCTGAATTTCTTGCTGATAATACTGTGGTATTTGAATAGGATCTGGTATGTGGTGTGTTGTTCCTATTTTGGAAGAACAATTCGAAGTGTTGGATCCATAATTGATGTAGTAATCATAGGATGCAAGTGAAAGAAGAAGATTTGAACCTAAAATCAAAGTAGAAGAGACTATAGGACTGGTTGAGAGTGAACAAGTGATGAAAACGCAGCAGAGAGCAGAAAGATGAGCTCACTGGCCATTCGCGTATGAGATCTGGCTGTACGCGTAACAAAGGAGGTCGTACGCGTATGAGAACAAGGAGGAGGGAGCCTTACGCGTAAGAGAAGTGGGAAAGGAGGGAATTACACGGCCCTCTGCCTGTACGCGTATGGTTTGCGTATGCTTAGCAGGGCAATACGCGTATGGAGTAGCCATACGCGTATGGGTATCTGAAGATGAGATTTTCTTAGAAAGAGAGCCTCTGCTCGTACACGTATGATAATGGGTAGTACGCGTAGGGTAGAGTAGGGGAGGGTGAGCAATACGCGTATCAGATGGAGCCTTACGTGTATGGGTGAGCGAGGAAATGAGTCATACGCGTATGACCTGGGTCAGTACGCGTATGGACTGGCAGTGTACAGAATTTTACCGTTTAGCGATTTTTTTCCCGTTTTCGCATCGGTTTCGATTTCTAATGGATTGAGAGGGTGAGGGTAGAAGTCAATTGCGGAGGAATAATAATTTGGTGATGAAAAGAATAAGTTTAATAATTTTAAATTAATTAATTGATTAATTAAGTATGGTTGTATATGAAGTAGCATTGACCATGATGATTGATGATATATGTGGATGTGATCAGTAGGATCGTGTGCATGTAAACATGCTTGAATAGATGTGTTGTTGCGCATAATTGAGTCATGCATATTCATGGTGTTTTGGTGGGATGAATCATTGCTCAGGAGGAGTGTATGTGGTTCATCCGTACTCCTTTAAGGAGAATGCTGTGGATAGATCATTGCCAAGTAGAGGTGTATGTGATCTATCCGGGGTTCGATTGAATGAACCAATGAGTCGGTACCGCATTGCATGTGCTGAGTTGCATACATTGTTGATAATGGCCAGTAGGCCGTGTTTGATGATTGATGATGCTTGTGTATGATGACTACATGCTTATCATGTATTTATTTACCTATAATATTTGAACGTGATTTCTCACCCCTTTGTTGTTGTTGTGTCTGTGCTTTTTCGGAAGTACAGATAACCCAGGTACTTAGGTTGCTCGGATGTTCGTGTTGCTTGTTCGAGTCTATAGGAGTGCTCTGATACGTAACACGGGATGTCGGGATATTTTTGTAGTTGTTTGATTTTATTTACATTCTTTGTTACGTATTCTATTTTATTGAATTACTTTATGGAGAACCTTGTATTAAGGAAATATTGGTGTATTTGGGCGGATGGCCGTGAATTTGAAACTATAATAATTATTTCCGCTGATTCTTTATTTAAATTAATACAATAAAGAGCTTATATTGGTTTTGATGATGTGACATTCCACTCTTGGTGAAAAACTCTGATTTTAAAGTATTATTTAGTATTTTATTTTAAATGGGGAAAGTGGGGTGTTACATATCTTCGGAATTGAAACTGTTATCTGTCACAGAATCAAGATTCTAGAAGTGTATGGGGATTCTGCTTTAGTCATCAGTCAGGTCAGAGGCGACTGGGAAGCACATGACAACAAATTAATCCCATATCGAGATCACGTCTTAAAGTTAATCCCATACTTTGATGAGATTACTTTCAACCACGTTCCCAAAGAAAGAAATCAATCGGCAGACTCTCTCTCCACGCTATCATCCATGTTCAAAGTTAAATGGAAAAATGAGGCACCTGCTATCCGTATTGAATATCTTGATGAGCCTTCCTACTGTCTAGTAGCTGAAGTAGAAACTGATGATCAACCTTGGTTATATGATATCAAAAGATATCTAGAAAAGCAAGAATATCCATAAATATTTCCATCACGGATAAGAAGTACCTGAGAAGGCTTTCAGCCAAATTCTTCTTAAGCGGAGATGTGCTTTACAAGCGGAACTATGACTCGGTCTTGCTCAGATGCGTGGATAGACACGAAGCAAGTTGAATTATAAATTAAATCCATGAAGACTCTTTTGGGACATATGCTAGTGGATACACGATGGTTAAAAGATCTTAAGGGTTGGATACTACTAGATGAAGATGGAAACTGATTGTTATCGTCACGTGCAAACATGCCACAAGTGTCAAATCTATGCAGATAAAATACATGTGCCACCAGTTCCTCTTAATGTCTTGACATCACCTTGGCCTTTCGCCATGTGGGGCTGTGATTGGACGCATTGAGTCAACTGCTTCAAACGGTTATCGTTTCATCTTGGTAGCCATCGATTATTTCACTAAATGGGTAAAGGTCGTCTCCTATTCTAATGTCACCAAACAAGTGGTTTCTCGCTTCATCAAGAAGGAGATCATCTGTCGTTATGGGGTCCCTAATAAGATTATTATTAACAATGGCTCAAACCTCAATAACAAGATGATGAAATAATTGTGTGAAAACTTCAAAATCGAGCATCAAAACTCATCGCCATACCGTCCGAAGATGAATGACGTTGTTGAGGCAGCTAATAAGAACATCAAAAAGATTGTTCATAAGATGGTGAAGACATACAAAGTTTGGAACGAAATGCTACCATTTTCCTTGCAAGGCTACCGCACTTCAGTACGCACTTACACTGGGGCAACCTCATTCTCTCTTGTATACAGCATGGATACAGTACTCCCCGTTGAGGTAGAAATTCCCTCCTCTAGAATTCTGACAGATGTCAAGGTCGATGAAGTGGAATGGGTGCAGGCAAGACTTGATCAGCTTAATCTTAACGACAAGAAGCGCATGGCAGCCATCTGTCATGGTCAGCTATACCAGAAGTGGTTGAAACGGGCGTTTGACAAGAAAGTCCGTCCTCGAGACTCGAAGTATGAGACTTGGTATTGAGAAAAAATATGCCAATCCACACAGATCCAAGGGGTAAATGGACACCTAACTATGAAGGTCCATATGTTATGAAGAAAGTATTCTCTGGAGGAGCCCTTATACTCTCGAATATGGACAGTGAAGACCTGTCATCCACTGTGAACGCAGACGCAGTCAAAAAATACTTCACCTGAAAACAAGCCAGGTGGGACACAAAAAGAAAAGGCCCAGGAAAAAGTTAGGGGTAAAAACAAAAGAAATAAAACCTGATAAGTTGAAAACCCTCAAGGGAAACTTAGGCAAAAAAGGGTATCCCGGTAGACCGAAAACCCGAAAGGGCGGTCTAGGAAAAAGTTAGGGACTTTAAAAGGCAAGAGGATGCGGTCTATGAAGAATCTATGAGCTCATCGCTAGAATCGGGGGAACTCCAAATGTGAAGGATCAATCCAACCACCTTCCTCAGAAGCAGTGTACAAAAATCTTCGAGGACATAGGGATCATAGTAGAATTGGAACTTAGTGGAAATCCGAATTTTTCCCATTGCTATTGTATCTTTTTTTTCATATTTTGCAATTACCTCTTTAGGGATTGTTTCCTTATGTAAATTACCCATTTATGGGTCACTTTAGTATCAATAAAATCTCTTTCATCAAATGTGCTCCACTTTTTTTTTACTTTTACTGTTTGTTTGCAAAATTGGAATTTTCATTCTTAATAAACATTGCATTGAGAATTTTGGGATAACAATAATAAACAACAAAATAAAACATGAAGTTACTCTCCGGTTAAGGTGTCTAAAGGATAACCACGGTCTCAAATAGATGCACCGGTACACAGAGCACTATCAAATCACAAAGGTCACCAAGACTCAATAAAGTCAGGGGCAGTCTAACGCCAGACAATTAGCAACTTGTCTCTTAAAACCAGCTTGAGAAGATCTGAATCTTGTCACGAGGATTTCAGGAAGTTAAGCTTTGCACTCCATACCAAAAGCCCAACCATACTTGGTGCAACCATTACCCATAATCCGTATCCTCATATCCCCAGCATTTCGCATACATTTCCGCATCATTTGAATGCTTGTATAGCCGATTCTTGTGGAAGGTAAAGCATTCCTGTGGACTTTGTCTCCCCCATCACTTACCATTTGTAACTCTTTCCATGCCTTTTGCACGGGTTTTTCTTCAACTTACCTTTTGTAAGTCATGTTCGTACTTTTTGCATGAAGTATCTCCTCTCTGCCTTTTGCATAGGAGTCACCTTACCTTTTGTATGTCATGGTCATTTAATTACTCTCACTCCTCAATCACTATCTATACCTCCCTGGCCCGTTTTTCTTTTATTTTAAGCTTCTCCATTCACTTCTTTTATTTTTGCTACTTTTTATTTTAGATTTATTCTTTTAAGAAGTATCTTTTTATTCAAATGTGATTTTTTTTATATTAGTTAGATTAGTTAGTATTTTATTTTAATTTAGTAATTTCAATATTAATAGTTTTTAAATTATTTAGTTTAGTTAAATACAAAAAAAAACATCAAAATATTTTCCCAATTAATTTTGTAGATTAATCTTTTTTAAACTTATTTGACTTCTAACTTGGCGACTTGTGACTTGATTCTATTAGTTAGGAGATTAGGCTTTATTCGTTGTGTTGTTTCTCATTATTTTGTTCTTATCATTATTCATTTGACTCATGCATATTTCGTCTTGTCATAGTATTTCTCTTTTCATTTGATTTTATTTTGTGGTTAATCGTTTCCATGTTTGGTTTTGTTTTCACTTGTTAATTCATTCTTGATACCATGTAATTCTTGATGCCTTTGATTAATTGTTGATGTGCATGATGATTATTCTTGGTACTTGAATTGCGTCTTGATTTATTTGCTAGCTTTACTTTCACATGTTCCCTTAGGATCTCCTAGTTCAACTTAATTTCCGATTAAGATTGAGGTAGGGTAGACATTAGATCTTATCTTTTGCATGATAACTTTAGGTTAGAATTTTCCCTTTCATCCTCAATCTTAGGTTAGAATTTTCTTAATCAAATCCTAAAACACTTGATAAACACGATGCGTGTAGTACGTGGTGGAGAAGGAGTGAGAATGGAGCTTCCCTACACTCACTCCGAGTATTTTGAACACAAGACACTCGGCTTGGTCGTTCGAAATATTCACCTCTACCCATGAACTTTATTACAACACACATCTCAAACTTCTTTTCAAAACCCTAACAAAAACACTCCCACAAATCCAAATCTTTTAATCCTTCAGGATTCCCTCTCAAACCATTTTCATAAAGGACATGTTACTCCCGTTCTACAACAAACGGGTAACGCGTAAGACTCCAGATAACGAGCAGCAATACACCTAACTGCTAGAACGCGAACGTTAGCATCGTCCATAAAAAACACCAATAAACCGTAGTCCGAACTACGGACACTCTGATTTCTCACTGTCGTTGAGAATACTTAGGCATAGGATTGCAACGATCCTAGCGAGCAAACTTCCCATTTTTCACTGTAGTCCCACGAACTCTGGACGCTCTGATTATTCACTTCTTTTAAGTGAGGATACGTAGGCACAAGAGCCACAATCCTTGGCGAGCACCCTAATAAAAAACCAACCCTCTTTCTCTTTAGTAAGTAGACTTTTAGATTAAAACACCCATTCGAGCAAGATAACTTAGATGGTTCCCATCGAGTACGATAGATGTGAGAGGGTGATAATACCTTCCCCTCACATAACCGACTTTCGAGCCCAAAACTTGGTTGCGATGACCATTTTTTCCCCTAAGATTTTATCGATATTTCCCTTTCCCTCTTTGGGATAAATAAAATTCAGTGGCGACTTTGTGTGATTTTTTGCGTTGCGATAAATCTCTTCCCAAGAAGTTTGATATGAAGGTGACAGCCATAGAAGAAGGTCAAGATATAAATACCCTGAAGGTAAATGAACTCATGGGTTCTCTACAGACTTTTGAGATGACCTTGAATGAGAAAACCGAGAAAAAGAAAATTTTAGCCTTGGTGTCTAATCAAGATGAAGGCAAGACAAAGGAAGGATTGTCTAAGGCTGTTGTGATCCTCAGAAAATAGTACAATCAATTACTGAAGAGGATGGAAGGAGAGTCAAGGGCAAATGTCAAGACTCAGTCATCTGACAACCACAAAAGAATGGATTTTGGAAGAAAGTCCAAAAGTGAAGAGAAAGGAGGCAAATGGAAGGGAATCAAGTTCTATGAATGTGAGGGTATTGGACACATTAAATCTGAGTGTCCTACTTTTCTCAAGAAAGAAAAGAAAGGCTTGTCTACATGGTCTGAAGATGATTCTGTAAGTGATGAAGAATCACCTAAACATGTTTCTGCTCTTATAGGGGTATTTGACTCTGATGTAGAATCTAATATTGGAGAACTCTCATATAATGATCTGGTCAACTCCTATAGGGAGCTGTACACCAGAAGTGCAGAAGTTTTTCATCTAGGAGAGGATCAACATGGTGTTATTATGCAACTTAAGGCTGAAAGATTGAGGCACCTTGACATCATCTCTGATCTAAATGAGGAAGTTGTTTTGCTCAACTCCAAACTTGACATTATAACCAAAACTTTTAGAATGCTCAACAATAGTTTTGATGTGCTAGATGAGATCCTTCATTTTGGGAGGGATGCTGGAGATATCAGAGGACTTGGTTACAATGATTAAGTTGTGATGAGCAAAAGAAAGGAGGCAGAATCTAATTTTGCTCAGCCCAAAAGAAGACGGACTCAGAAAATGTCAAAAGGGATGTCTCAACATCAACGAAGACATCCCAAGTATGGTCATTATTTTGGTAAGTATGGTCATATTAAACCCTACTGCTACAAGTTACATGGCTATCCCAAGTCTGGTTCTCAATCCAGAAAGATGCAAGCTGGTAAAACTGGAAGAGAAGTGGTACTTTGATAGTGGGTGTTCAAGACACGTGACTGGTGTCAAAAACTTTTTGGTGAATATAGAATCACATGCCTCCAATTATGTCACTTTTGGAGATGGGTCCAAAGGAAGAATTAAGGGAGTTGGAAAATTGGACCATGCTAGGAAACCTAGACTTGACAATGTGCTACTTGTCGAGGGTCTGACTGCTAATTTAATTAGTAACAGTCAACTTTGTGACCAAGGTCTAATGGTCAACTTTACCAAATCTGAATGTTTGGTTATGAATGATAAAGATAAAGTTATCATGACTGGTTCCAGATCAAAAAATAACTGATATGTATGGACTTCTTTACAGAAAGAATGCTCATCAATGTCAAATGGGAAGCATCAGAAACCTTCCTCAGAACTGAACATTGACAAATGGCAGAGTGGAAGGTTAACCAAGATGTCACACAGGAAGTTGCAACATCAGACTATCTCAAGGATTCAGGATCTTCTTCATAGGGTCTCTATGGTTGACAATCTTAAAGGAAGAATGTGTGCTTTTTCTGTCGTTAATGACTCAACTACAGAAGCTGAAGGCATAGCAACAGGGATTAGTTGCTCTCAGTTCATAGAAATAAGACAGTTTTTGGTTGGGCATAATTTTATATAAGATGTTGGGACATTACTCTGTGACAACTTAAGCCCCACTGGTGATATAAAAAATCAGGTCGAGATATTAAGGGGAAAATTAGGGTTTTGCTTATTGGATGGTTTAGAAAATTTAATTTGTGGGAACACTATTCAAGGGTATGTATGGTTTCAAAAACAATCATTTCAAATTTACCTAAACCGTTGGTGCGCACGTTTTCCCCATACTGCATCATCTCCCACAAACTTCTTCATCAGAGAAAGACAAATTTCTGCCTTCAAGTGCTACAAGATGTCTCAACAACACTCTTCTAGAGGAATAGCCAAGAAGGAAAACGTACCTTCATCATTGGCTAGAGGTAGGTATGAAGAGTTATCTGCTGAAGATGCCATTGATGTTGTCCTCTTGGATGTGGTACCATGCAAGCCTGATAAACTGACTGTAAGAAGATCTAAAAACATTCCCCCAAGTAATCCTTCACATACCTCTGGTGCTTTTTCTAACCCTAGTAAGGAAAAAGAAATTTTTAACACAAATGAGAGGATTGGAAAAATAGTGGATAAGGTCATAAGTCTAGGGGATAGGATGAATGTTGCTAGAATCACTAGACCACTGGCTCAGATACTTCCCACTACTTCTACTCTGGATGGTGAACCGGAGGTGGTGACTGAGAAGAATGTTGATGAAGGAAATGGTCATGAACTGTCAGAAGGGGACCTTCACACCCTTGTTGATCTATTGTAAGAGATGTTGGAACAGATGATGGAACATCTCCATCTGTAGAAGAATCTCAGGAACAGGCATCTAAGGGTACTACTGGAGAGGTTGCTAATAAGGTTATCATTGTTGATGACTTGCCTTCTGATGATGAAATCATTGCCAAGAGTCTCCACCCGGGTGTGGCTAAGAGATTGAAGAGTAGAAAAGGTAAGGGTGTGGATACTGAAAACACCCTTATCAGAAGAACTAAGAAATCTGTGGTTGGACCTCATAAACCTTGGAGCAAGGTTGTTGTTGTGTCAAAAAAGAGAAAGGCTGAGTATGATACTGAGTCAGACTATGATGTTGCAGAAGATGTCCAGGACATCATGCGTGCAAAGAAGCCAGTTTCTAAGAAGAAGGATGTTGTTCTTCCTAAAGTTCCCTTGGACAATGTCTCCTTCCATACTCTTGAAAATGTGGAGAGATGGTCATATGTGTACCAAAGAAGAGTAGCTCTGGAAAGGGAACTGGGGAAGAATGCCTTAGAAGGCCAAGAGATGGTGAAACTGATTGAGGACGCAGGGCTGGTCAAGGAATTTGTAGTAAACATTCCTGAAGGCTGTAATGATGCAACTAGCGAAGACTATAGGAGAGTGTATGTCAGAGGAAATGTTGTGACATTCTCCTCTACTGTGATTAACAGGTTTATGGAAAGATCAGTAGACCCTTAAATTGAATGTGAAGATATTGATGATCAAGTGTGTCAGGAGATCACCTGTAACACTGTGAAGCATTGGCCAAGCAAAGGGAAGCTGTCAGCTGGGAAGCTCAACGTGAAGTATGCAATTATGCATAAAATTGGTACTGTCAACTGGGTGCCCAACAATAATACTTCAACCATATCAGTTGGACTAGGAAGATTCATCTATATTGTTGGTAAAGGGAGAAAGTTCGATTTTGGGACTTATATCTTTGATCAAATTCTAAAGAAATCTTCATCACTACAGTCAAACTTCCTATATCTTTTCCTTCACTTATTTGTGGCATAATTTTGGATCAGTACCCTGGTATTCTAGTATATGCAGATCACGCAATGAAAAGGGAATCCCCCTTGACATTGTATTATAAGTTGTTTGTTGGAAGTCATGTCCCAGATATTGCTTGAATGTCTGCTCCAACATCTGCTCCTACAACTTTAAAGGAGGAAACTACAACTTAGCTGAAGGAGACCTGTAGGGAGCTTGATGCAATCATCAAGTCCAATACATCTAGGAAGGCTAAACTTGATCATTTAATACAAGCCTTGACTACTGAGCAAGACAAGGACACTGAAACTGGCACTGGTGGTGCTGAGAAGAATGTTGCTGGCAATAATGAGGTGAATAATGATGATGATGCTGAAGATGAGGATCATAAAGAAGAGGAAGAAGATGATGAGGAAATTGAAGATGACTATTGAATGTTGTCTTCTTTTTATTTTTTGTGTGGTTATGTAAGGGCTTAATACCCAGGATTATGTTTAACACTTTATGTGCTTGTTTTGTACTCTAATACTTTATGCTTTTGCTTGGTTATTTAGTTAGTTTATCTGCCTTTGTCATATTATGGCTAAAAAGGGGGAGTAATACTAACTTTACTAACCACTGATGTTGCTGCTAACTATTGAGGAGGAGTATGCTATACTACTACTGCTGGCAGAAGAAGGAACTGGTTGAGGAGGAGGCAAGATGTATGATGTTTTTCCACTGCTGATGTTCTGATGTTTTGTTTCTTAGCCTCGGACTCTGGTTTTCTGTATGCAAGTTTCTTTTAGTTAGTTTTATCCAAAATCTGCCAAAGGGGCAGATTAATGAGTCCAAGCCTTTGTGGTTGGCATCAATTTGGGTAAAACTAACTCGATAGTAAGATGTTGGACAAGATGTCCTAACATGAAGAACTAACTGAAGATTAGGATGTTGGACAAGATGTCCTATCATGATGATTTGACATCTTTGTCTGTTACTTTTCAGTTTTAATTATGTTTTTCCAGATTTTAGATTATTATGGGATTATTTATTTTCCTAGGTGGCGTCCAAGATTGAGGAATCAGATATTCTGATTCTAATTCGAAGATGTTGTTTCTAAGTGTGGAGACACTTTAGGAAACTTAGGATTGAAGAATTTATTCTAGAGGAGAATAAGTTACAGATTCTGTGGAGCAGAATTGCTGCGTTTCTGAAGCCCAAATCCAGTCTTGTTTATGGTTATAAATAGGAGGGATTTAACCTAGGAAAAGTGTGGAAAAATACATTGTTGCCTAGTGTGTTTAGGGTTTGTATTTTTTGAGCCTCTCTTGTATTGTGTGACTAATTGAGTTGGACTGTTTTATTGAGTTGTAATTGTTCAGTCACTGCTGTGATTAAAAGGGAATTGAGAAGGGTCTCATACCTAGGAGTGTTTTAGGTAGAAATATTGCACGGGTAGTGATTAGGTGACAAGTTGTAAACATAGGTGTTTAGCTTTGAACTAATACTGCTTAGTGGATTTCATTTCTGGCTTGGAAGCCCCCAGACGTAGGTGAGTTGCACCGAATTGGGTTAACGATTGTTGCGTGTTTTCTTTACTTTTTTGCATTCTATTATTGTCCTTGTTCTTGTCATTGAGAAGCAGATATCAAGTGTCTCGACATCCTATTCGACATCTTTGTGATCTGCTATACCAGAATTTCAATCCGGCTCACCTCAATTTTTATCGGGTCAATTGTAATTACGGTCTTATGATCTTATCGAATTGCTCTACCCTATGGTTTATGGTTTAATCGTTCGATCAACCAGGTTGGTCTAGACTTCAAAACACTGATTAAAAATTTTTAAATGGATATGACACGTTAATAATTACTTAGACTCTGTGGGCCCAATATTAATAGTTTATGTATGGAGCTCTTTGTGACCGTTTCAAGGGCCAATGTCTGGATGTCTTTGGAATTATCTTCAAAGTGAGTCATTCCAAAGGTGTTCTTATCCTCCCTACCCCAAATCGATAACTTGGCTTGAGGCCGTTAGTCTTGATAGTGTGGTCACTTCCACTCTGTGATTGCTAGCTAGCAAAGAAGGTCATATGTTCTTTGTTTGTGCCCCTCCTAAGGGATTAAGAATTGATGTCTTTGTTTGTATGCATTACACAAATTTTGTACTTCTTACTTTGGCTTTCCCTTTGGTTGTCCACCACCCACATATTCGATATTTAGTATTAGATCAGAGAGCTTGAGCTTTACCCTAGTTTCTTTGGCATTTTCTTTTGTTGTTCCACCGCATACGCATTTGAGGTTTAGCACCAACGGGATGCCAGCTTTACCTTGACATTAACAAAGTACCAACCAAATTTCATAGTCAAAATTTCATATATTTATTATAGGCTTATTATATTATTATAACATATTACAAGGTAGAGACTCATACAAAATAAGTTAAGCAATAAAAAGGAACTTTATAGTAATAGTGTTTGAGCTCGGCAACATTCCAAGTTCTTAGGATGAGATCCCCGTGAAAGGTCTTAATTGTTTATGATCCTTTTCTTGTACTCATTCATACCATGTATGGGCATTCCCAATGATTCTAGTATTCCTTCTCAGACATTCTTTTTGTCAGTGTCGACTCTACGAAGGACAAGATTGTCGAGGTGGAATTCTCTGGGATCTTCATGTTATATTTGGCTGCCATAACTGTTGACTAAGTAACTTTAAACACAAGATAAGAGATCAATATTAAAAAATAAGATGAAGTAGAGAATTAGACAGCAAAAGATAAAGTACACAAAAATTAAAGAGAAAATTTAGAGAGATCACTCCATGGTTTATACTGGTTGGACCATAAACCACGAAACCTAATCTAGTCCCCAAGAATTTTCTCTTGAGATTTTCACTAACATTTTTGAGCTTCTACACCGAGTTTAACTTCGAACTTCTTTACACCAAGGTTTTACACTTATTCATCTTGCAACCTTTACATCACATACAATGTTACAACAGGACTAATGTCTTGAATTACAATTACAACACAATATAATCAAAACAACAAATCACACAACTCTTATTTTAGGCCTTTCATTCTCTCAACACTAAGATAATGACAAGTGTATAAAAATAGTCTGTGTGAATAGAGTGAGTGATAAAAAGCGTAGTAAATTAGATTTCTCATGTTTTGGAAGAGTTCACAAGACCCCTTTATATAGAAGAAAAAATTGTCTCGAAAAGGAAATAATCCTTAGGCTTTGGTCGCCCTCTAATCAATTAGCTTGTGGAACTAATCGATTAGATATAGCAAATAAGGATACATTTAAGTCAAGTTCGCATCCTAATAGATAAAAAGGGTTTCTAATCGATTAGGTGGAGAGTGTTGTAGAATTTGGCACCGACGCAACCCAAACATCTCTTATAATAATATCAATTACTTAACCTTAAAAATAATAAATAGTTAAACAAACCTGAGGCGTGTATGAATACCTTCCTTAAGGATTTATCCACCTCGTAAGCACAAATCTTCCACATATTTCAAAAGTTTAGATGAAAAATAAAATAAAATAAAAACTTTTATAGATTAGCACCATGGATGTGATGAATCAAACTGGTGTAGCAAGCTATATGAAACAGTCCTAAAATGATAGTACTTAACACAATGAAATTGGTGTAGCAAGTTATATGAACCAAAGACACTTGTCATATGTTAGAGGTCTCTTACTTACATCACACCCCCACAGTTCTTGTTGTTGATGTTGTGATATGCTAATAAAGATTTTGCCAAGAACTCATACAATAAATTTTACTTAGATAAGACATTAAAACATAAATAAAATGATATTACACTTATGCAATTTCAGACTCCCACTTTTTTATGCTTAGAAAATTTGAATATTCAAGTCACTCTCATTGAGCTATGATCTCCTACATTTGACACTCATTTCGTGAGCAAGTTAAATTTCAAGAATCTCTTTCCTCTTTGACAAAATAAAAAACGAGGAAGGGCAAAAAATAAACAATAACACAACACATCATAACAAAACTGATCTTACCTGGATCAGACAGTTGTTCAGTGGCCAGCAACGTCGTATGGACTTCACCTCCGGTGATGATGATACGGCGGGGGGGGGGGGGGGGGGGGGGGGTGTACCTGCAGGGTACTCCGACGCTCAAGTAAGAAAAGGAGTAAGCAAGTATAGAAAAACAGGTGAGAGTTAGAATATGTTGTGTAGCCTGACCCTCTCAAGTGAGAGGGTATTTATATAGAGCCCCCAGCGCGGGACCAACGGTTACTTGCATTGGGCTTACGTGGCGTAGTGAAGACCAGCATGTGGTCTTCGCCTTGGTGTAACGGTCCCTAAATCTCCGGAAGTAGGGCAGACCGATTCCTTCGGGAGTGGGAAGTTACAAGAGAACGTGTCCTCGCGGGGAGGAGCACGTGGGTGTCGGGGAGAGGTGTGCCCGTAGGACACATGCTCCTGTCCGACAACCTTTACCTCGTGTGCCCGACGTCCGAGAGGACTGGGACGCGCCCGACACGAATGTGGCTTTGGCCTTGTTGGGCATCCGCTGGCCATTGGGTTTGGGCCTGCCCGACAGAGAGTCAGGCGCTGGCCCAGTCCAGAACAAAAACAATAAACAATAACAACTAGGAGCACAAAACACACATATTAGATACATTTACACAAAACAGGGATAAAATGTTATTATCAACATAAATCAATATTAGATACTACAATACTCAAGTAATTTCAAATGAAAAGATAAATAAGATACATACTACAGATAATACAACAAGATCGAATCCAAAAAAATATAACCAAAATAATATCCAAAACATGGACAACCAATATTCCAAAATCACAACCAAAATCATGAAACAGAAGAGTTAAATACACAGGAAATTTAAAAATGCATAGGATGAAATTTCTAATGTTGAGATGTAAATTTTTAATGATCAACTTTAATGCTAAATGAATGAAAAACTATTAATGAGTGAGATGAAATATGATTCAATGTGCACATAAAATGCAAAAAAAATAAATAATATGGCATTTAAAAAGATATTAAATACAAAGATAGTCAATTAATATGTATCAGATAAAAAATTACAAGAGACAAACACACAGATAACAAATTATACAGATTCAACTAACTCGGATAGAATGAAAAAAAAATTGTATTTTAGATATCATACCAATAGTTGATTATTAATTTGAAACTTGCTACACAAGAAAGTTTTATTTTATTGAGAGAAAAAATGCAGTAAAATTAAAATCATAGATAATTTATTATTCAAAGAAAGAAGGATCTAGGATCTTTAATTCTCTTTGAATCTTATGGAAAGATTACAGGGACAACTAGTTGATAAAAATGTCAACATGTTGAGTTTTAATGTCGACATATTCGAAAACTACATCATCTTTTTCAACATGATCTTGAATAAAATGATGTCTAATTTCCATATTTTTAGTGCATGAATGTTAAATTGGATTTTTTTGTTAAACTAATAACGCTAGTGTTATCACATTTGATTGGAACACGATTTTAAATCATAATCCAATAATTATTACTTTACCCAAAGGACATGTGCATAACAATTACCAACAACTACATATTTTTTCTCAGCGATAGAAAGTGCAATTCTATGTTACTTCTTACTATGCCACAAGATCATACATTTTCTAAAAATTTGATATGTGCCACTGGTGCTCTTCATATCTGATATACACCCCGCAAAATCATAATCTGTGAAGTCTAGTAAACTAAATTTACTTCCATTTGAAAATCAAAGACTATGGTTTAAAGTACCATTTAGATATCTTAAAATACCTTTAATGGTGTCTTAAAGTGTGATTCTCTATGAGAAACTTGAAAACTAGTGCACTTACATACACTAAACATGATATCAGAATGACTTACAGTTAAATAAATCAAGATCTGATTATATTTTCATATTTATTTATGTCAATCTCTTTTCTCATTTCATCTTTGTCAATGTGGAAATTTGAAGTCATTGGCATTGAGATGGACTTAGCATCCTTCATATCATGTTTCTTGAGGACTTCTAAGTAGTACTTGCTTTGGCTTACAAAAATTCACTTGTCTGTTTGCTTGATTTGGAGACCCAAGAAGTATGTGAGGTCACTCATTAAGGACAATTCAAACTCAATCTACATAGTATTAGAAAAATTTCTACACACTGATTCATTAGTAGACCCTAATAGGGATGGCAATTTGACCCATCCCCATAGGGTACTCACAAAAATTACCCACAACGGGCAGGGTAAAAACCCGCAAAATGGGTACGGGCATAGACACGGGCAATTGCCCACTAAAATATGCAGGCATGTGTGCGGGTACGGGTACCTTAGTACCCAATCCACCCCATACCCGTACTATATAATTTTTATATTTTTATTTTTATTATTATAAACTCGTGCACGTTTATCAATTTTATTTAATACATCTATATTAAACTTGTACACATTTCAATGTAAGTGTTTCTTTATTTCTTAACTCAATAATAAAATCCTTGAATTTTTTTTAATATTATCAAAATTTTAAAATAACATAATAAACTATAATTGATTGATAATGTTTTATTAGAAATACGAGTAAACGGGTGTGGGTATGAGTACTTAGCTACCCACAGGATACGAGCACGGGTACAAATGTTGGTGTTCACACGGGTATGTGCTCAGGTACAGGAATTTTTAAAAACTGCAGGTATGGGAACGGGTACTATAGTACCCTGCCTAAACTCTACCCATTGTCATTCCTAGACCCAAATATAATGTCATATAAATAAATCTAAACTAAAAGAACAAATTTTTTCTTATGTTTTATAGACAAATTAATGTCTACGATTTCATGATTACTTATTTTCCTAGTACAAAACCACTAAGACACTCATACTAAACTCTAAGTGCTTGTTTAAGGCTATAAAGAATTATTTTTTTAAGTTTGAAAACAAGATTAGAATTTCAGGATATTAAAAATCTGGAGAGTAAAAAACGTATACTTCTTCATTTATAAAACCATAAAGGAAAGCAAATTTAAGGTTTATTTGATATAAATTGAAATCAAGATAGCAATCAAATGCCAAAATAAATCTAATAGTTTCGAGATGAGCTACGAGAGCATAAGCATTATCATAGTCTGTTCCTTCGGCTTGATTATATCCTTTTGTCACATGACTTTTTTTATGTTTTTTTTGTAATTATTCCGTTTTTACCAAATTTGTTATGAAAAAAGCCATTTAGTGCATATATGATTGTTTTATTTTAGGGATGTTGGACCAAATCACATATGTCGTTCATTTTAAATTGATTGACTCCTTCTTACAGTACAAGAAGCCGACCATCATCATTCAAAACATCACTGATAATTTGAGATATGAAAAGCTTTTTAAAATAGAATTATATATTAAACAACACAAAGATAAATGGTAAATACATTTAGAATATTGATTATTTTTTACTAAGTTAATTGATAACTAAACTAATGGATAAAGCTTCTACTAAGTGGCCTAAAATAATTAACAATTATAAAAATAATATTTTTAATTAAATTTAAAAAAATGAAAAAAAATAAAATAAAAAATGATACCTAAATCGATTGTCTCACTTGCAACCCTCTTGAATTCTTCCTTTTAATGTTGAGCTTTGAAGCATAACAATATAATTTCTCAACTCATCTCTTCCATATTCTAAAATCTCTGTTTTTAAAGGATGGATTAAAAAAACATCTAAGAACATCCATAGATAAAAAAAAAAAAAAAAAAGTAGTGTCTACACTCTTACCAACACCATTGTGTTAGGGTGTTTTTGATAATTGGTGTTATTAAGTCATGTCTTAGTTTTGCATTGTTGCCAAGCCAGTGTCTTTTATTTGAATTGAATAAAAATGTCTCTGTAAGTAATATATAAGGTGTTTCGAAAGGTAAAATGATATCTATTTTAATTTTTTTTTATAAAAAATAGGGCATTGATTTTATTAAAAACTAATAATTATTTTTTTATTGTTTTTTTCAACACAGTTTTTATTTTAATTTTTTAATGTGTTTTTATGACATAAGTTAGCATTATTCTAAAAAGAATATAATAAAATAGTTTAAATAATTATGAAGTGGGAAATAATATAATATATTAGGTAGAATTTATGTATATCACTAAATTGAGAGGCATAGTATTGATGTGCCCTTAAGCTGGTTTTTATGGACCAACTAAGATTTTCAGAATTTTCCCAAAACTTTTGGGTGATTACAATTCAGTCGAATGGAAAATAAATAGGTATGGGTCTTGAAGAGTTTTTCAATTCACCCATGTATGTAATATTATATGTCAAAATACATTATTAAAAATATTTTTTAATAATATATTTTCTGTCAAAATTCACTATCAAAAAAGTATTTTTCTTTTTAATTATTGTATTTATGGTAAAAAAAAAATCCTAAATTTTGAGATGTAGATATAGTGTTATGGGTGTTCACGGTGTGGTTTTGACAATAAAAATTATCCGAATTCTAAGAGAAAAAAACATATGGTTTGGTTTGGTAGCATTTAGAAATAAAACTAAATTAAACCAAACCAAATCAGTGTGATTTGGGTTGGTTCAGTTTTTTAGAAGATTTTTATTGAATTATACATACACCTATAGAGAACAACATAACTTTGTGTTTAGTCATTCATACATTACCAAATAACAACAAAACTCATCATATTTAGACAAAAATTTCTCATCCAATATACAAAAATAAGATTAGACAAAAATGGAATAAAAAACATAAAATAGTAGCATAACACAATATAAAAAATATTATATTAAAAAAGAAAAAAAATAGAGGAGAGAAGAGATTAGAGAAGAGGAAAAGGAAAGAACATAATAAATGCGTGATTAGTGAAGAAAGGTGCGATAAAAACGTAACTGGAAGAGAAAACAACAACATAAAAAAGAGAAGATGAAAAATATAAAACATAAGGGAGGAGAGATTAGAGTAGAAGAGGTGATATGTACATAGCAAAGAAGATGAGAAGAATGCACGATACTACTATGAGAGATTTTAGAAGGTTGAAACTAAAACCCTAAGTGTGAGTTAGAGAATATTTGTAAGGTTAAGGCATAATAGGTTTGGATTTTGAGTAGTGTTGTAAAATGATGTCGTCAATAACAAACCAAAATATGAGAAAAATATTTGAGTTTCTTGAACAAACACAAGAAACCCTATTAGGTTTTACTAAAGGGAGAGAAGAAGGAAGAAGAAGAATAAAGAATTTGTTAAATCTGTTTTTCTATTCATTTTCTCAATTGGGTTCAAAGATTACAAGAGAATACTAACAATTAACCTCTCTCAACAACCTAAGAGAACTAGTCTATTTATAGATTATTAAGCTAACATAGGATACAAGTTAACTTAACAATTAAGCTTACAAGCAAGGCCCAATTCGACATGCTAACTTAAACACAAAGCTAACATATTTCGACATCATGCTTGAATAGACTTCGACTACAGGATGCACAACTCCTGTCGAACCATGAAACTACCCTTGTTGACACTAGAGTTCGATCTAAATACCACAAGTTGGATGTGGAATAAGTGAAGTTTGAGTTGTAACATAATACAGTTTGGTTTTGTTTAGTTTGGTTTGCAAAATACAAACCGCAAGCCAAACTGAACTGCACAGTTTTGTTAAAAAATGGGACAAACACATCCAAACCAAATGTTATTTTTTGCAGTTTCGATTTGGTTTGGTTTATGGTGTTCTATTGGGTTGGTTCGGTTTTGAACACTCCTACTAGTGTGTGTAGATCTTACCACAATGATAGGCCTTCTAAGTTAAGAAAATTTAAAGGAGATTATTCTTTCCATTCTTAGATGTGCTTCCCAACCACCGTGAAAAGTCACAAATGCCTCCAGTGTTCTAAGATGCGTTTTCGGACACACCTTTTTTAGACATCCTTCAAAACAAATTGATGAGGCACCCTTTTATGCCAAAATTTAATCCGGAGATACATTTTCGTATGCATAAAAGGTGAGTCAGTGGGTGGTCGAGAGATGCATCTTCGAATGCTTTTGTTTCATATTCTTGCGCCAGACCCTTCCGCCTTCTTACTTCTTCATTTTCCAAAAAAAAACTCAAACAATACCATTTGAGCTCTCATGTCCATTCAAGCTTCTACCATTTGATCTCTTTCTCATCCTTTCAAGCATCTCCTTCATTCAAGCTTATTTTTCTCATCCATTTGATTTGGTAAGTTTTTCAAAACTCTTTCTTTTTTATGTTTTGATTTATAGTTAGTTGTTTAAGCTACATTAATGAAGGTTTTCGGCATCAATGACGCTTTTGTCATTGCTGAGAAAATCACAACTTTGTCCGGAGATTCATCTCTAAATTTTATGTGTTATTTTTGGAGATGTATCTCTGAATTTGTCTCAGGTTGAAATTTGGTTTAATTTGTCTCAGGTTAGAGTCTCATAGTAAAACTCAAAGTGGGTTAGAGTCCCATACGAGAAAAAGGCTCAAAATGGGTTTCGAGTCCCATGGGGAGCGGCGATTCTTGAAGTGGATTATTATCACTTGGAATCTGAAATCCACAAGAAAGTCGAAGTATGTTACAAGGATCTCTGACCCGTGTCGATAATCATGGACGTATGGTTGGCTGAGGAAATATACATTGGTATGGTTTCTAATTAGTGATTGTTTGAGTTAGATGAACTCAAGTGGTAAGTTTCCATACATTGAGAGTTTTCTGTGACTTAAGTCTTTTCCCCTTGTTGACTTAAATAAGAAATTGATTAGAACCTTGTAGAGCCGAGTGGACCCATAAGATAGGGAACCCAGTGAGATTATTATCTCACTCCATATTTTTTTATTATTTTTAGAAAGTTCTAAGCAGGTGATAGGTAAGGACAAGATGACTTGATGTCTTTGCTTACTTGATATTTTGGATGGCATTTCTATTCTGTAAATATTTATTTTGAGATCATTCTGAGAATGATCTAGCTCCTAGTTTTATTTTGGGCACTCTTGTATATTTTGTGCCATAGTTGTATTTTTTTCTGGCATGTAAATATGTACAACATTGTCAGTATGTGCTTATGTATTTCAGTACCAATATCACACTATGTATAATATGTATTTCTAGATATGTATTATATGTGGGTGTTACAAAAAGAGTATAAATATAAGAGTAGTTTTATTTAAAACAATGTATCAACCATAATGGCTTCGATGTGACAATATATTATATATGCTTTTGCAGGAAAAAATATTAAATCAATAAAATATAACAAACAAAAAAGTGAACAATCCAATACCATAAAATGTTATTGGTCATAGTATCCAATACACAATTATATAATGTTAGTTTTTATACATTTAATTAAATTTAAATAAATTTGAATTTTGAATTAATTTTGCAAGAGGCATCAGTAGTCGACATACCCTTCTTTTTAATGAATATCAAATTAAGAACTCTTCAATAAATAAATAAATAGTACATATTTTAACTTATCGAAAACAACAACAAAAATTTACTTCACGGTATATATTTGGTCACAAGATGCATCATGACTGCATACAATTTCTAATATTCATTTGGGTGATCTGTTAAACGATTGTGGCATTCATAAGGAAGACCACGAGCAAAACGTATGAAATCACGACAATAGTCATAAACAATCAATTTTGAATAAATCTCTTTGAGCTTCTTCCTTGATTCATCACTAAGACCTTTATTTTCTCCACCATTGAAACCTGAGCAATTATTTGATGGGCTAGGAATGCATGCATTGACGATGAAGTTTCTAAATCCAGCCGTGAATGGAGCCTTTGACCAATCAATTTTCACTTGTCCCCCTCTTGTTGCCCATGAATCTCCATTCCATAGTGTTGTGTATAATTTCATTGGTTGTCTTGTTGGGAATGAAACACCAACATTTTGTCTATTATGTATCACTCTTATAGGTATGTTATCCACCAATATTCTGCTTAGATGTCAAACACATGATATAGTTATATGTATATATACACTGTTTGTTCCATATATAGAATTATAATTTTTTCATTCTTTTAGAAAGAATTTTTGTTATGGGAATAAAGATATTGTCACTTAGATAAAGGGACATAGATTAATGATAATGATATAATCATGTAATCCTAGGATTTAGGTTATGTGCTATGTGATTGCATGCAATCATTAATTTTGGTTAATTTGTTGAGGTTCTAATTCACATTTAATTTCTAATCGGTATTATTGATTGTTAATGAATTAAAATCTTGTGTAATTTAATCTTGAATTTGTGATATGTGTTAACTTGGATATTAGATCTAGTAGAAATTAAGGTTAGATAGTGATCCAAATTTTGAATTCAGCAATGGGAGGTGCCACATTTTGTGGATGACATATCTTGAATAAAATTATGTACCTTCGGTGAAGGGAAACATGAAAAAAAAAATATATTCCTAATAAATTTTATGAAAATTTAGTTAAACAATGAAAAACTAACATTATGCGCTGAGGATTCCAATCAATAGAGTAAGTATGAAAGTCTTTTGTGGGGTCAAACCAAAGATAGAATTGCATCTCACGACCTCCACTACCATTGGCATATAAATTGGTTGAGAGAATATATGGATGACCAGACAAGTTGCCCAAAAATTCCATATCAATCTCATCATGGTGTGTTCCTTGAGAACTTAGCTGCATATATACATACATGTGAAATTAAATAGTCATACAATAAGTAAAAGTTTCTTAAATTATGCAATATGTTATATGTGTGTGAAACCATAATAATATTAACTTGTTTTCCATAGTTATAATTGTTGCCACAGTATGACGATTTAAATTGGCTATTGTTATAAATCTTACACATTCATGTGGTTAGCTCATTGATGACAGTCGGATCAAGATCAAATAATATATATTTCAAACTCGGTATTTTTAGAGTTTAAAACATCAAAATCTATTTGATTCATGCGTTGTTTGATCTCGATCTAAGGGTCACCGATGTGTCAATTGTTTGAATTTTTAATTATAGCAAGTCCAAATATGCAATATAATGGTTTTAGAAGTCTCTCCAACTACATCACAAACGTAATTTTGACTTCATCAATCATATTTACCGAGATATAAAGATTTGCAGTACAACTGCAATTGTAATTTAAAACAACTACAAATGTGAATTAAAAGTTTGCATATATGAATGTAATTTTGGAACAAAGTGCATACATAATATGCAGTGACAGTGCCTGCAGAGTTTCCTGGCACAAGTTTTATTTGCATATCAAATCTTCCAAACAAATATTCATTCTTGGTACCAATGCCAGAGCCAGAATATTTATCCATTGTAAGTGTCATACAATTGCCACCATCTTGTATGTTAGCCCTTTTATCTCCAAATAGAATGTTAAAATCAGTGTTAAAATTTCCTCCAAATGCAATTGTACTAAAGGTTAAGCATAAACAAAGCAAGAGAAAAACAAAGTTATTAGCATTTGAAGAAGCCATAACTAACTAATGTTTCACTTTGCGTAAATTGATAAATTAAAATTATGAAAAGGGGTATTTAAATTGAAGTTTGTATTTACAGATATTGTCATAATTATTGTAAAACGCAGTGGATTTAGATCAATTTAGTTGTCTAAAGCTCAATGTTATAATGACAACTCACAAGTAACTGTTATTGTTGAAAGTTACACCTCAATTTTATTAGCAAAGTTTTTTTATGACAAAAATATTTGTTCTTTTTTTAGCTTTGTTTGAATGCTTAATGTTGAAAAGTTGGATTCAAGTTAAAATCCTTAAATAGGACAATATTATACTTGAAAGGGAAATATTATGGAATGCGTTCTTAACATCAGAGACGCAACTAACACATTAAAATAAAATAAATGTACATGTTGAGAAATCGTTCTCCAAATAGAGATTTTTCAAATGAAATATTAATAACAAAGACCGGTTCGTTGGTACGTGCATAATCTAAAAGATGTTATTTCTTAACATAGTTATTAAAACAGTGGTACAAAGATTAAAAAAAAAAGTATAGTCCAAAAAATGTCTTTTTACTTATATATGGTTAAGTAAAATTTATGTTTACCTACAACAAAAAAATATAGTTAGTTACTCTAAATAAATTTAGTTGCATAAAATTAAGAGAAATATAATAATAAAAACATTATTACTTGTTCGATACATTAATTTCGTCTTATGTTAGCACTTATGACATCCTTCATATTTACATTGAAATTTTTGATAACAAAGAAAATTGTAATAACACACTAAAAAAAAAAAATGTACAATAAATTTCTTGCAAATGACTTAGTTGTTTTTAATGAAAATTAGATTAGGACCCGCGCGATGCGTGGGTGTGCATTAATTTATTTTTTGTATTGAAATGTTAATTGTAGTTAATATATTTTATTTTAATAAATATGATTTGTCAACTTATATTTATAATGTTTTATTTCAAGCACCATATTTAGGATAATCAAGTAAAGTAAACATCAATATGTTGAATTTTAAAAAAATAAATCTCTTCTATTTTTTATCCACATAGTTTCAAATACATTTAATTTTTCTATGTGAATTTATGTAATGTTATTGTTTTGGACTGGGTCGGCGCCTGCCCATTAGTCGAGCAGGCCCAACCCAATACTGATGTGGCCCAATATGGCCCAAGTCTACCCAGCGCCGAGCATGCTCGAACCTCCTTCTCGTCGAGCACACGCTGGCCAGATACTGTCGAGCAGGGGTCTCACGTCTCGGGGTACGCGTCATGTCTCTCCTCGATCTCCACGTGCTCCTCCTCGCGAGGACACATAATCATGTAACCTCCCACCTCCGAAAGAGTCGGTCTGCCCATCTTTCGGAGATCTCGAGACCGTTACCCCAGGGTGAAGACCACGTACTGGTCTTCCTTACGCCACGTAAGCCCTGGCAGTCACCTGTATTGGGCCTTGCAATCCATCCCAGTGCAGGTGACCGTTGGCCCCGCGCTGGGGGTAGCCTATAAATACCCTCTCACTTGAGAGGGTCAGGTTACATTACATTCTAACTCACTTTCACTTTCTGTACTTGCTTACTCCTTTTTCCTGACTTTGGCATCGGAGTACCTTGCAGGTACACCCCCCTCCCCCGCGCCGTTTCATCACCACTGGAGTTGCGGAGCTCACGACGTTGCTGGCCACTAATCTCCTTTCTGATCAGGTACGATCAGTGGCGCCGTCTGTGGGAACTCTTTGCTTCCCCGTTTTCCTCCTCGTAAAACCATAGCAACATTTACTTTTCTGACAACCATGGCCAGCTCCCAGCCTGAGAACAAGACTCCGGACACCGCCTTTGCGCAGTTCAACAACAAAAACGGCCGCGAGGATAATGTGGTCGTCCACGTAGAAGAAGGCGATGAAAGGGACATGAAGACTGCCTCCCCTTCCTCTAACGGCGCGGCATACCACGCCGCCCAACAGGACAGCGCTCCCGCTGTCTACCAGCCAATTGCTGCGCCACCAAATGCTGACCCGAACACGGTGGCCTTGTTCACATTAATCAATCAGACCAACTAACTGATCTCCCAGCAGAACGTGAGGATTGAAGTGCTCAAAAGTGGACGACCATGACGCTTTCCCCCGCAGAGACATCGTCGCCCTTGATCTCTCAGTCGTTCCCCTTCCTCGCGAAGGACACCACCAGTCGACTCCAGAAGCCTGATACCCCCACCTGCGGGATGTCGCCCGCACCTGGAATGTCCCCAGCCTGTGGTCGCCCAGAAGCGCCATCGATCACCTCCTCCGAAGGAACAAGGACGCTCCCCTGCCCAGAAGAGGAGCAAAGCTGATGGTGAAAAATCGAAGAGCTATTCGAGGAACTCTCCCCGACGACACGGACCTGGTCGGGGCCATCACTCCCTATCACGTTCACCAGTTAGGAGTGATAAGGACGACCAGCGGACCCCTCTGTCTAGGGAGATTATGGAGACCCCTATACCTGTAGGGATGGAAATGCCTCCACCCTTGGGGACATACGACGGCACCGCCGACCCCGACAATCATGTCGAGAGCTTCGAGGCTATGCTCGACTATAGGAATGTTCGGGGAGCCATTAAGTGCAGACTTTTCCCGACCACCCTCAGAAAAGGCGCCATGACTTGGTACAAAATCCTGGCACCAGAATCCATCACGTCCTGGAAGCAACTGAAGAGCAGTTCTCCGGGCATTTTACTGCATCTCGCCGCCATTCGAAGACGGTGGCCTCATTAAAAGCCATCCTCCAAGGGAGGAACGAATCTCTCAGAGAATACATCGAGAGATTCAACCGGGAAGCTGTCGAGGTCCCCACCACCGAAGACATGAAGAAGTTCCTGATCGAGCGGGGACTGCGTCACGGGACCGAGTTCGCCAAGTCTTTCGGCATCCATAGACCCCTCAACTTGGAAGACCTCCTCCACCGAGCCCAGTCATACATCCACTTCAAAGACTCGGAGGTCGCCCACGTTTCCCGAGACTCACGACACCAAGAGGGCTCCCGCAGCTCCAAGGATGAAGACTCTACTACTCCCCGGTGCGGGGGAGAGAGAGAAGACGCGAAGGCCGTCCCAGGGACTCTCGCGAGCTGAGAGGTCCATCTGGCCGGTTCACGGAGTACACTCCATTCAACACTCCCCGCCAGCAAATTCTCAACAAGTGCGCCAACTCGGAATTTCATAAAGGGGGTGTCTGCTTTCCAAAGCCGACACCCCCCAAATCAAACACTGACAGGTCCAAATACTGCAGGTTCCATCGGAGCCAAGGACATGTCACCGAAGATTGCATCCACCTCAAGGATGCAATTGAGATCCTCATCAAGGAGGGCATCTCAAGCAGTATACCAAGAGGAATGACGCTCCTCGCCCAGATGCCCGGGACACACAAAGCATCGAGGAGACGACACCTCCCTCTGGGGAAAACAGACTGCAAGTCTCCCTGAGCGTCACTCGACCAGAGGACTTTTACGTCTCCGAAGGAATCGAGGACCCCGAGGCAGTTCGCAGCATGTGGGCGAGCTTCCCCCTTGAAGACCCTGTCACAGCCCACAGCACATGGGAAAGCTTCCCCACGGTAATGGTTATATCCGGCAGAGGCTTCAGCAAGGTCTCTGTCGGGTCGATCAAGCAGAAATTCGACGAGATGGAATTCGCGACCTCGGCTCAAACTGCCATCATTAAGAAGGTGCAAGGGAGGTCAAACCCCATCATCTTCTACCTCGAATAATTGCCTGGCGGGGCGCCCAACTCCACCATCCCTCTCTTGATTCGGGCGTAGATGGCGAATTTTGATGTCCGCAGAATCCTGGTCGACCAAGGGAGTTCGGTGGACATCATGTACGGCCACCTCTTCGAGACCCTCCAGCTCGACGAAAAGCATCTGACCCCTTACGTGGGCTCGGATCTACAAGGGTTCAACGTCACCACCACCAGACCATGGGGCTATGTCGAACTAATGGTCACCTTCAGAAACGAGGACACTTCCCGACAAGTCAAGAACCGCTTCCTAGTGGTGGATTGCCCTTCCCTATACAATTACATCATGGGGAGGACTACTTTGGCCGAACTCAGGGCAGTACCATCTACAGTCCACCTGAAGATGAAGTACTATACTGCTAGAGGTCGGGTCCTCACCATGCACGTGGACATTGAAGCTGCTAGGAAATGCTTCGAAGCTGCAACCAAGGGCCTGAGCTCGATCAACGTCAAGCCCAAGGCCGGAGAGAAGTCAACCCCGGACGCAATGCAGAAGCCACTCTCTAGGGTCAACGCTGTGGATCTCGACATTCGTGTCTCCGCCGAGCAGGAAGAAGCCGAGCAGTGGGCAACGACCTCCCTGTTGAAGGCAGCGGGCAGCTTCTCCATCCAACGCGCCCCATCCCAGATGAAGACTTCGAGCTCGTTGCCCTCAGAGACGATCCAGATCGGAGCGTGAAGATCGTCAGCGGGCTCCCCGACCTGGCGAAGAAGCAGCTGAAGGCATGCCTCCGGGAGAACGTTGATCTGTTGGCGTGGAGCGCATCAGAGATGCCTGGCCTCGACCCAGAGGTGGCCTGTCACCAACTCACTGTAGATCCGGCCGCTAAGGCCATAGTACAATGTAGGCGTAGGCAGTCTCCCGAAAAAGCAGAGGCTGCTGAAAAAAGCTATAAAAGACCTCTTAGAGGCAAATTTTATTTTGGAGGCCAGGTACATAACCTGGCTGTCCAACGTTGTATTTGTCAAAAAGAATAATGGAAAATGGAACAATTCTGCAGGTTTCAAACTATTATCCTTCATGGAAGCCTACCCAGTGTACAATCAAATCCCCATGTCGAAGGCCGACAAGCAGCACACCGCCTTCATGACTGAGTCGGGCAATTACTGCTACAATGTAATTCCCTTCGGCCTGAAGAACGCCGGCGCGACCTACCAGCGGATGATGAACAAAGTATTCCGGGGAGAGATCGGAGACATGCTCGACGTCTACATGGACGACATAATCATCAAATCCGCAGAAGAAGTCGACCACGCTGCCCATCTCACGAAAGTCTTCGACACGGCGAGAAAATGCAGGATGACGTTCAACCCCGACAAATGCAACTTCGGCGTTCAGGCGGGAAAATTCTTAGGTTTCTACCTCACAGAGCGAGGAATCGAGGCAAACCCCGACAAGTTCTGGGCTTTCTCCGAGATCCCGACCCCGAACTCTAAGAAGTCGATACAATCGCTGAACGGGATGTTGGCCGCGTTTTCCCGCTTCGTCGCTAAGTCCTTACAATACGCACTCTCATTTTTCAAACTTCTACGCCAGAAAGCCACGTTCAAATGGATTGAGGAATGCGAGCAAGCGCTCCTCCACCTTAAACAAGTCATTTCGCAACCCCCGGTCCTCTCACGACCAGAGTGCGGGGAGACGTTATTCCTATACCTCGCCATCATGGACGAAGCAGTCAGCGCGGTCCTAATCCGAGAAACCACCGACGGGCAGAAGCCAATTTACTTCACCACCAAAGCCCTCCAAGGTCCGAAACTTAGGTACCAGCAAATCGAGAAGGTCTCCCTGGCTCTCGTCACCGCGACCAGAAGACTGCGACATTACTTCCTGGCCAACACGATAGTGGTGAGGACCGAGCAACCCATACGACAGCTCCTCGGTCGGCCAGACATGGCGGGGAGGATGGTCAGATGGTCGCTTGAACTCACTGAGTTCGACATCCAATACGAGGGCAGGAAGGCCCTGAAAGCTCAAGTACTGGCCGACTTCGTGGCGGAGATGACCCTCCCGGAGCCTTCGACCAACGGGTCCTAAAAGTGGACGATCTACGTCGACGGGGTATCCAGCTCGAAAGGCAGCAAAGCAGGCATCATCCTCGAGAACGGGGAAGGCATCCTGATCGAAGTCTCCCTCACATTGTCTTTCCCAACGTCGAACAATCAGGCCGAGTACGAGGCCTTCCTTGCCGGTTTACACTTAGCAGAAAACCTCGGAGCCAAAGAGGTCAAATTTTCACTGACTCCCAGCTCGTGGCCTCCCAGGTACGGGGAGAGTGCCAAGCCAAGAACGACAGCCTTATCGAATACTTGACTCTGGTGAAGGAAACGATGAAGAAGTTCTCCTCGGAGGAAGTGAGGCACGTCCCGCACAAACACAATACTCGAGCAGACGTTCTATCGAAACTCCCGAGCATAAGGAAGAAGGGTGGGAACAAATTTGTCATTCAAAAGGTGGTCTCTCGTCTGAGCATCGAGAAAACTGTCCCCGCAGCCGACGTGAACGCCATTGGAGATAGCCATAGCTGGATGACCCCGGTATACGAGTACCTCAGCTCGGGCAAGCTACCCGACTACCTTAAAGACGCCGGAGTCGTTAGGCGACGTGCCTGCTCCTACACCATCGTCGAGGACAAGTTATATCGACGCAGCTTCTTGATCCCTCTTCTCAGATGCGTCAAGGATTCTAAGGTCTCTGGCATACTCTAGAAGATCCACGAGGGGATTAATGCACAACACCTCGGCGAACGGTCACTAGCCCGCAAAGCGCTACGAGCAGGGTACTACTGGCCCACCATGCAGCAGGATGCCAAGGAACACGTCAAGAAGTGCGACAGATGCCAACGACACGGGGACACACACCTGGCCCCACCCAGCGAGCTCAAAACGCTCTCGTCCCCGTGGTCGTTCACATGGTGGGGGATGGATATCCTCGTGCCCTTCGTCGTAGGATCGTACCAAAACAAGTACCTGATCGTCGGCATAGATTATTTCACGAAGTGGATCGAGGCAAAAGCCCTGGCCAGAATCACGGCTCACAACATACTATGTTTCTACAAGAGGAACATACTCGCCCGATTCGGCGTACCCCAAGCAATTGTCACCGACAACGGAACACAATTCACCGACAAGAACTTCCAAGACTTTGTCACCAAGCTGGGCACGAAGCAACACTTCACGTTGGTCGAGCATCCCCAAACAAATAGGCAAGCCGAAGCGGAGAACAGAGTGATCCTGCGAGGACTGAAACGGCGACTAGGCGACACCAAGAAAAGATGGGTCGAGGAGCTGCACAGCGTCCTCTGGGCCTACAGAACAACCCCTCACTCCACTACCGGGGAGACCCCCTTCCGCTTGACTTACGGAATGGAGGCGATGATCCCCATGGAAATAAGAGAACCCTCGAGAAGAACGGAGTCTCCCCACGACGAGGAGACGAACGATGAGGCCCTCAGGGAGAAGCTCGACTTCGTCAAAGAGATAAGGTCGGGCGCGTCCCTCTGCGAAGCCTCACTTAAACAGAAGATGACTCTACTTTATAACAACAAAGTTATTAAGTGTGATTTTCAGGTGGGCACCCTCGTCCTACGAAGGAACCAGAAAGATTCCCGAGAAGGCAAGCTCACGGTGAACTGGGAGGGCCCCTACCGCATCCGCTCGAAAACGGGGACAGGAGCCTACTGTAGCGAGCGATTTTGGATGTGGTTGCGAAGCACTACCGCTTTTTGGTATCTACAGCTCGATTCATTTTTTATCCTATTGAAGCTGATGAAGGAAGGGAAATAGATGTCTCAAATTAATCCTGCTTGCAAACTGAGGTTAAACTGTCAAAACTGTTGGTTTACAGATGCTACAAAGATTCGGGGTCTCTATTAGGTTTATTTTGTTAAAAGTATGAAAGTATGGGATTTTGGGTTTATGTTTAGTGTGGTCGCTAATATTTTTCTTTCAATCTTATGCCTACGTATTCCCGTTTACCGAAACAGGGAAATCAGAACGATCGTAGTTCCTCCTATTCTACGGGAGGAAATGGTGTTTTGGTGTCTTGTTCAAAGCCCAAGACGCGAAGCTAAAGGTGGTTTGTATCTTGTTCAAAGCCCAAGATGTGAAGCTGAAGGGTCTATTTGTATCTTGTTCGAAGCCCAAGATGTGAAGCTGAAGGTGGTTTGTATCTTGTTCAAAGCCCAAGATGTGAAGCTAAAGGTAGTTTGACTTTAGAGAGAATTTGTCATCTCTAAAGAGGTTTGTTTGTCACAACTGTTGGGTGACTGGTTTATAAAGGAGGATTACTTTAACTGGGATATGTGAATCCAGCAATGCCATAATCTCCTTTATAAGGGTTTTTGACCTGAATGAGAAGACTTTAACTCAGTGTAGAGCAATGTCATCTTTCCTTAGGAATTTCTCATGCTAAAAGAGGGACAGTGGCATGGATGTAGATGATCCAGAGGCTTGCCGCTTACAGCGATTAGATGAAGGGAAAGGAGTTGTTAATGTTTGTGTACTGTGAATGAGGCACAACTTTGATACTAAAAGGTTGATTGGATCAACCAGTGGTTTTCTTATACAAAGCCTAAGAGGAGGCTATTATGTGTCTCGTACAAAGCCCGAGAGAGAGGCTAAAAGGTTTTGACTCAACGAGGGAGTCCTTTGGTATCTCGTATAAAGCCCGAGATGAAGGCTGAAAAAGGGATTGACTCAACAAGAGAGAGTCTTTTATACTCAACAAGAGAGTGTTTTTGTATCTCGTACGAAGCCCGAGATGGAGGCTAAAGATGGTGATTGACTCGATGAGGGAGTCTTTTAGTATCTCGTATGAAGCCCGAGATGGAGGCTAAAATTGTTTAGCTCCGCTGGGGAGAATCATTGTACAAAGCCCAAGAGGAGGCTACGGCGCTGTTTCAGTTGAGTGACAAGTCCAGTATGCTGATTTAAAGAGAAAATCAGTTCTTATATGAGTAATGTTGGCACTCAGGGATTTGATTCGAGGATCAGGGTTATTTCTTGTTCTTTAAGGAAATGGGAAATCCAAGGGTATTGAGACTGTCCGAGTCTACGGGTTTCATCTCCTAGTTTTGGAAGGAGCTTGAGAATGTCTTTTAAGACTCAAGGTAATTAGACTGTCCAAGTCTAGAGTTTCATCTTTCGTACTATGCTTTGAGAAATAGTAGTAGACTCTTGGAAAGACTGTTCTATTAAGATGACGGATTTCTGTTCCTATACCTTTAGGAGGTCGTCGGGACAATTTGTACAAAGCCCAAGAGAAAGCTGGAAACTTTTAAGAAGCCAATAGGTCCTTGTATGAAGCCCAAGAGGAGGCTATCATTCCCGGAGGAAGAATCATTAAACGAAGCCTAAGAGGAGGTTGTGAATACTTCTAAGAAGCCGACGTGTCCTTGTACTAAGCCCAAGAGGAGGCGGAGATGCCTTTAGGAAGCCTGTGGGTCCTTGAACAATGCCCAAGAGGAGGCCGATGCTTTTAAGAAGTCGATGGGTCCCCAAACCCCGAGAAATTCAACACAGGCTATTCACGAGGAATAGATCAAGCCAGGAAAGTTCGAGAATTTGGAAGAAACTCAAGAGATGCCATTCACGGAGAAAAGATCATCTCTGGGGAGTAGAGTTTCTTGACAAGTGCTTTTAAGAAGCCTTTGGGTCCCCAAACCCCGAGAAATTCAAGACAGGTTATTCACGAGGAATAGATCAAGCCAGGAAAGTCTGAGAATTTGGAAGAAACTCAAGAGATGCAATTCACGGAGAAGAGATCATCTCTGGGGAATAGAGTTTCTTGACAACTTCTACGAGTGACAGTCTATGAAAGGGTTCACCGAGAATGCTGCCTTTTATATCTCCATATTGTTTAACCCCAAGAGGAGGGAAGACTGTGTCTGGTAATCCTATGGGGATCTAGTTTTGACTATTTAAGAGTGATCAACGGGCTTAATGCTAGACGTAGTTTCCGGGGAAACTCTAAATATTTATACTATTATTACACAGTTGATATGAGTTTATGAAAGAAGACTTACAGCGAAACAGTCCCACAATACAGTTATATGTATATGAAAGCGGTAAATGAAAGCATGTAAACACTTACTCGGTTGTAGAGCTTCCATGCTGTTTGGTTAGTTGTTCAACAAAGAAAGATTGAAAACAACAGTATATTTCAAAATCAAAGGAGAAAGTGCTTTGAAAAAGAAAGATTTGGGGCTTACAGCTCAAGGAGAGGCCCAGGGTTTTATCAGTGATCGCACTGTCGAATTTGTACAGAGGGACTTATACAAGTGACTGAGGCCCAGAAATTGTTTTCTGTACAAAGGGATGGGTCTTACACTCTCTCAAGAGGCCCAAAAGGTTTAAAGAAAAAGAGTGGGGCTTATAACACGAGGGTAGGCCCAAGATTTGTTTTTCAACGGATGATGATCGCGTCGAACTTTTTGAAATACAACGGGACTTATACCATAAGTGAGGCCCAAAATAGGTTGTATTTACAAAGGGTTGGGTCTTACACTCTATTAGAGGCCCAAAAGAAAAAGAGTGGGGCTTATAACACGAGGGTAGGCCCAGATGATTTTCGTTTAAAATGGCGATCGCGCCGAGATTTTCTTTTAACGCAAAGGGGCTTATACAATATCTGAGGCCTAAAATGGTTTTGGTTAAAAGGGGATTGGGTCTTACACTCTATTAGAGGCCCAAAAGTTTTGAATGGGTCTTATAGCTCGAGGAGAGACCCAATTAATTTTTTTTAAAAGGCGACGATCGCGCCGTTTACTTGTACAGAGGGACTTATACAATAAGTGAGGCCCAAAATGGTTTGTACAAGGGGGTTTGGGTCTTACACTCTATTAAGAGGCCCAAAAAGTTTTGAAAATGATTTATGAGGGTTGAATTAATCCAAAAACCCTAATTTGTTTTCAAAATGTATTTTAATTGAATAAAAATTCAATTAAAATGTTCAAAATTGTTTAACATATGGAAAACAAATTGTGATCTTGGATTAATGCTTCAAAAATTAAGTATTGACCTACAAAATAATTAGAAGTCATTAAAAGTTGCAAAATCAAGATGGAAAAAATATTCAAAATGTCAAAAATAATTAAAACATTAATTCTTTGCAAAAATATCAATTATATGAAATTAATAATATTTTTGGGATTTTTTCATAAAATAAAATATTTTAACATTTTTGTGAATTATCAAAAAAAGAATCAACTCAAAATCATTAAAACTCAGAGAGAAATTAATTTTTGAATCAATTAAATAAAATCACAAAATTCAAATATTTGAATTTGTGAAAATGGCGCCAAGAACATGGACCAAGAACACGCGCGTTTTCTGCCTTGCCCGGATTTGCATTTTCTATCCAATCTCACTAAATACTTGATTATATTAGGCATGGCAACGGGGCGGGTCGGGGCGGGTTTAGCTAGCCCCGCACCCGCACCCGCCTCCTTGTTATAGACCCGCCCCCCGCCCCCAAACCCAGTCGGGGGTGAAAATTTACCACCCAGACCCGCCCCCGATAGAAACGGGTTTGCCCGCACCCGCACCCGCCCCCCACCCGCAAAAAAATATTTTTTTTAAATAGTAATAAAAATTAACAATTTTATTAAAAACTTAACCATTTTAATAATAAACTTGTTTCTAAAGATCTGAGTTTTAGTGAATTGTGAGAAATGACTAATGAGGATTTTTAATTACTTCTTCAAAAGTGAATAAATGTGATATAAAATAATTTAAATATGGGTATTAAAGTCAATATTATAAGACCGGGCGGGGGAGGGGCGGGTGCGGGCGGGTAGTAGCATCCCCCCGCCCCCGCACCCGCACCCGCAATTACAAACCGGGTTTTACCCGCACCCGCACCCAATCAAATCGGGTTTCCCCCGTTAATTTCAGGGCGGGTCCGGGCGGACCCCGGCGGGCCCGGGTTTTCCTGCCATGCCTAGATTATATCATGCAATCCACATACCAATCAACTCGTTTCAACCTCACGGTCATGTCTATGGCAATTAATTTCATTTAAATTAAGCATAAAACAAGAAATCACGAAAAATCCTCAAGAACCCTAAATTCTGCATGAAGGCTGGGATTTTTAATACATGATTCAAACAAAGCAATTACTTGAGGGGAAACATTCCATGCATGATTATGAACATTTGGCAAAAGTATTGTGCGAGGAAATATGCATAGATTGAGAGATGACCAAGTTTAGGCTTACCTCTAGGTCGTGACAGCAAGAGCAAATTGATTTCTGAGTTGGAGGTGTTACAAATGAGTTGTGATGATCTGGACAGCTTCTCTACACCCTATGGAGTGTGTTTGAATGCTTGGACTTGATGGAAATTGGCTGGATCACTTCATGGCATCTCAACTGCACTTTGGTTAAAACCTTGAGCAATTGACTGGTGATTCTGAGAAATCAGTGTTCCAGATGTTGTTTAAGTGTTTGATCAGCTCACATATGATATATATGAGGTGTGAGTGTGATTGGTTTGAGTGGAATTGCTCTCTAATGAAAAACCCGATAGTGACTTGCTAAGAAAGGCATTTTTGAGAGTGAGAAGTGGATTTTGAGAAAGGCAAGTGTTGTAGGCCTTTGGTGTAATTAAATTGATCACAATTGAGCTCTATTTATAGTAGAGCAAGTTTGTTTTGCAAGGAATAGTGAATGGCAACTGCTGAGTAGGTTTGGCCAATGTTGGCAAATGAAAATCCGAGTCTCCTCTAGCCATTGACTAGAGGTTAGGGCACAGGCTGCTGGTCCCCTTGGTCTTGGATAAGTCTTGACTGAATTCAGTTGAGAATGGCTCAGTCCATGCCACCTTGATGCTTCCATTGAATGCTCCAATCCAAAATTGGAGTCTAGTCCCTATTTTGGGCAATTCTAGGTTTAGCATGTTATTTCTTGTTCCAAGGACTTTGGAGGCTTGGCTCAGTGATTGTCCCCTTTAGATTCAATCCTCAGATGTGTCCAAAGTGATGACAAGGCTTGGAATTGGTTGATTTTGGCAAATCGAGCAAAAGTGCAAAAATCTGCCTTGCCTTGGCAGATTTCAGCAAGGCAACTTGGCAATGTCATATCTCATAGCTCAAATTGAATTTGGTGATGTTCTTGGCCATTTTGGAAAGCCCTTACATGATACAACAACTGTTTGATCATATTTGGTTTTGATACTTTTTGGATCCAAGTGAAAAATGCCCCTACATTTGGAAAAAAGTAAGGCAAAATCTGACTTAGTGAAATTTTCACTAAGTGTTGGAACAAAGTGACTTTTCTTGATTTTGATCACTCCATAACTCAAAATTCATGAGGAATTTGGACATAGGTCAGTATGAAGCTTTTGTAGAGGGCAATGAGATCTACAAATCAAGCTTTGGATGGAAAAAAATGGCTTTGTGGTTTAGGAGTTATGATCCTCCAAAGTTGGTACCTTTGTCACTTTTTCCCATAACTTAGAAAATTTTCTAAGTTTTTATGGTTACCCCTTTTACAAGTTATCCCATTTTCTTTGATTTTTCTTGATGAATGATAATTCAAATCATACATAAACATCATTTTAGGGTTAAAAATCCATTTTTGTGAAAAATCTCAAAAAGTCAAAGTTGACTTTTGTGCACAGTTGACTTTTTATCCGATGAATTCCAAATTGTGCAATTCTTCAGGAAATCATGTCCTTGATCTAAATCAAACTTGATGGATATGTTCCATGGGTGGTATAGAGGATATTGAATCATGTCTTAGGGCTTGGGAGCATGTCCTGGTCAAAAGTCAAAGTTACAGTTGACTTTTCCCGCGAAACCCTAACTGTGGTTCAGATGAAATTGAAACTTGTTGCTCAAGCTTCTTGCATCAATCCATTGTTCCAAATGGATAAATATGGCATATTGGAGATCCTCAAATCCTCTCTTGAGGTCTTGGTTCATAATTGGTCCCAAAAGTCAACTTAGGGGTGAATTAGGTCAAGAAACCCTAATTCCTGGTTTTTGATGAATGCAGCCCCTGAGGCAAAATTGACTGGATGATTGAGTTTATGAGGTTCCATGGAGCATATTAGGTTATGTTTTGGATCTTTGGCTCATGCCCAGAGGAAAATTTCCATCTGGAGGCCCTGGTCGATCAAAACCCTAATTTGGTGACACTGGCGATCTTGAGGCTTGATCCACCTAGAAGGGAGCATCCTTGTGCTTAATCCTTGAAGTGGGAGTCCTTTTTTATCCTTTGTGTATGTTTGAGGGTGTAGACAAGTTGAAGATCATGTCATTCCTTGATTGATTCTTTGTCTAAAAGCTCTGAGATGGCTTGAAACCCTAATTTTGATAGTAGTGAATACTCACCCATCTTTGGGGAGACTGATGAGGCATAATGACACACCCATATTGTGATGATGATTTGCACAGTAATGGGAAATCTTAGTGGTCAAAATTTGGGGTATGACACCTACTACCTAGAAAATCTACACGGGGAGGAACTTGCTCGACCATGGAATGCTGAGAAGCTTAAACAGTACTGCAGTTAAACACTGCCCGCGACACAGCTACGTCGCGACCACGGGGGAGTACTAAGGTACAAGTGCGACTCCCCTTCATGAAACACGAAGACAAGGGCCCGCATTATGTAAGCGCAAGGACCCTTGATCCGACGAGGATACCTTGACCGAGCTCCATCATCGTCGTACAAATTAGGCAGAACACCTAGCTCGCAATGGGAAGTTCACGCCACGAAGCTAAGACCTCGACCGAGCTCTTAGCTTCAACGAAGGTCGGAATACAGCTCCGACCACTCGACCAGTTCCCTACACTGTCGAGGATCAACAAAGTCGAGCAAAACCTCCAAATTACTTACACAAAAATAAAACAGATATATCATCAAACATACGAACATCACACACACAGATAAACAAAAGGCAAAGCATTAAACCAGGCAGAAGGTCATTGTGCAAATTGTACAAGAATGTCGTAAAGCCCTTGGCACGCAGGCCGGGCAATCACAAAAATCACGGCACACAGGCCGAAACAAACAAATTTAAAAGAAAATTGGTGCGCAGGCCAAACAAGCTAAACAAAGAAAAGCTAAGCATCCACGTCCCCGTCGGGACGCCCTTCCTCTGCGTTCTCGTCATCATCGTCACCCTCGAACGCGGGTGGGACAATCTGACTGTCGATAACCTCGTGATAAGGGCTAGTTCCCTCAGAGATGAGGTCAGGATTCAGCACCTGGAGCTGCTTCAAGGCTTTAGCAAAGCCCAACTCAATAGACTGGAGGACATCCTGCTCGGTCTGCCTGAGCTTTGAGATTAACTCGGCTCGAGAGGTCAGTAGCTTGTCGTCCTCAGTTTCCTCTTCAGCGGGTCAGACAGCCTACTCCAGCTCGGCGATCTTCGCCGGGAGATTTTTCCTCTCCTCAGCAGCTTTCTCCAACCTCTCTTCCAACTGCCCCTGAAGCTCGACCTGGGCCTCGTTCTGTTTCTTGCACTCCGCGAGATCCTTGCTAAGTTTTTTCATTTCGGCCTCAAAGGATTTGAAGCTATTCTGCAACCTAGTCAGCTCCGACGAAGGACAGGTTTCGTCGTTCAGGACCAGCGCGATAGCGCATACCCGCATCATCGCGGCCATGTCCTCCACCAGGGATTTCCTCCTCGAAACCCGGTCAGCACCCAAGACGGCCTGGGCCTCGTAGGCAAGGATGGACGGGGAGTTGTCCCCCGAGAAAAAGTTAGGCCACAAATAACAGGGTGGAAACACAAACTTGTCACGGGGAGGACTCTCAGTGAGATCCACATGCGTCTGCTCGACGGTTCTCTACCTCTTCGGGGACCCTTGCGAGTTCGGAAATGGATTGCCCTGCGGGGAACTGGAGGAGTCCTCGGGGTGGGAATGGGGTCCTGCACCTGCTGGCGAAGCTGCTCGATGTTATACCCCAAATTTGTCCTACCTATTGCATAATTTCTTATACCGAGATTTTGTGTTGACTCTAAGATTCAGGTCATTGAGGATCTTGTATGCGTTTGCAAGGGTTGCTAGCACTTGTTGGGTTGCTTTGATTTCAAGAAGAGATAAAGGAGGATTGCTACTCATTTTATGATTATTCAGTCAAGACATGATCAATTGGTTTCAAACTGAGCTTAAGCCATGTTTAAGAAGATTTTTAACCATATTCCGAGTGTGACACTGAGGTTATATAGTTAAACAAGCTAAGGAATGGCCCTTCTCGGTTCAAGGAAAAGATGATTTATCTTTAGGCCATGTTTTCTTTCAATCCAAGTTTGTATTTGTTTTCAAGGTTAATGGGGAATTGTAACTTGAGAGCGAATCATATCTCAAGAGGCTCCTGTGCAAGTTTGGGTGGTGTTCAAGTGAGAATTATCTTAAGGCAAACATAGATACCCATTATTCAAATATTCAAGTTGTCTTAGATATTATTGAGCTCGTCAAATTATTCCAAAATGAAACCGTAGCTTTCTAAATTATGCAAAAACCAAGATATGAGTTTATCCATTTCCGAGTTTCAAATAAAGGTTGGTTTCAAGAATCCACATGTAGCAAGAATTGGCATAATTAGCTTCAAGTTATTTTCAAGTAGTGATTAAAGTAGTCAAACTTTGGTTCAATTTATTATAAGAATTTTCAAGCCACAAGCAAACTAAATCGATGGAGTTATTTCATAAGTCAAGCCATGTTTAGACCTTAATCAAGTCATAATCTAAGCTATATTCCAGGGCGTTGGCCCAAATTGATAGCCTAACAAAATTTCAACCAATGTTATTTTAAGATATGTGGGAGTGATCTCAAGGATATTTTTCCAGTAGTCCCAAGACATGATCGGACCTTATTCTCACCACACAAAAAATTTAAAGCTTAAAGTGCCATTTCACTTAAATATTGTAGGTCTCGTTTGAATTATTATGAGCATGATTTCAAGTTCTGTCTGTTACAAGAAGGAATAGGCTAAATGCATGAGGCTATTTCACAACCAAAACTGGTGTTATTACTTACTCCAAGTCACAATTAAAACATAACAAGCCATGAAGGCTATCATGATAAAGCAACATACAATAACAGCAGCAGACCAAAGTTCATATACAATCCGCAGCATCATAATTCAAAGGTTCCTAAGTAATTGATTCAAGAGTACAATTCCAAATTACAATACCAAGCTTGTTTGTACAAGTCATAAAACCTAAGGGACTAAGTGCAAGCTCTATGAACTAAAATTCAAGCTGTCAAACTTTTCATCACACTGCCAAAAAGACCAAGACATTCTAAGGCTTCATGACAAGCCCCAAGAATGACCTTTGAACCTTTCTCTCCCATGTCAAGTAGCTCCACCAAGGCCTCATGAATAATCTCATCAAATTGCTTAATCTTGAGCCAAAGACATGCCAAATTCTTACCTCCTCATCACATAGCATACAAATAATCCAAGAATGATTAATGAGTGGATTTAAATGACAAGGAAAATCACATAAACATAAGAACACTTCAAGTTACTCTTTACCTTCTTGCCAAGATCAACAAAGAGGATTAGTACAATAGACAATTTGAAGGCTTTCTCAAATGTTTAACTCGCATGAAATTTTGTTGAGCATAAAGAACCAATGCACAATTCACATTACCATGCTAACATCAACAACAACATCGTCTCGAGCAGATGTATCCTGAAAAAGATCAGACTATGTTAACAGCCATCTTTCATGCCAAGGTTGTAAGATAAACATGAAACATGGTTAAATGACAGCAAAAAGAGACATTTTGCTCATGGTTTCCTCACCTTAGTACATACCCTGTTTTATTATGCTCAAACCAAAGCCATCTCCATGCCAAGCTGCTCCTTTAGACCAGACAATGTCTCATCACAGGTGTACATGAAACAAAAATGAAATGAAGAAATTAAATGAACAGCAAGGATAAAGTCTAACAGCAAGAATGAAGCAGGATTCGTAATAAGTGAAACCATTGATTTCAAGCCTTCACAAGAAAGCCTCATACTAATAGAAAACGCTTTGTGCAATGAAAAGTTTTATACCTGTTATACAATAAGGAGGTCTGTGACAAGTGAGAAGCATTGTGGAACTTGGTGAGTGATGAGGTCGACCTTAGTCTCGTTTGCCAAAAAACCAGTGAGTTCCATCAAACGACCTTTAAACATTACTCAGGAGAACAGCTACATCACCTCCCTGACCAAGCAAGAGTCAACTTGAGTCAAATGAAGCCACATCACCAAAGCAAGAGTAGTGAAAAGTTTCAAAAAACAATAACTTTACAGCAGTGAAAATCACAAATTCGCGCAGTGAAAAATCAAATAAAAATACACGTTCTAGAAGCAGTTTTCAGGCACCACAGACAAAATAACAGATATTTTCACAATCTCACTTTTTCAATATCCCACAGAATCAGGATTCACACCACCACCCTCTAACGGTTTGATTCTCTGAAATTTCCACCTCATCATTCCCTTTAACAAACTTCACACAAACCTCCTTTCACACGTACCCAAAAATCAAATTCACATACCTCACACGAATTTGGTTTCATTCCCACACGTACCTCACTCACCAATTCTAAGCCTATAAATACACCTCACTATTCACTCATGAGATCACCCAAGAAAACCCTAACGAAGTTCTGCTGAAATCCACCTCAACCCTCACTAAAGCTCAAATTTCTGAAAACTTCTTAGAGTTTCACATCGAAACTCTGAGATAGTGAGCTTAACTACCATTTCCACAACAAATAGTTACGGAGAAGAAGCTAAGGAAGAAGAGGATTCAAAGAAGCAGACCAGAAGAGAAGAAGGAGCAGAAAAGCGAAAACGTGAGAAAGAGGAGTTACGTTACCTTGCCGGATTTACCATCGAACTAGCTCCGATCTTGTAAGTCCCTTCCTTTTATACTTGATTTCTGCTTGCATTGTGTTGTTGTTCAAAATCCCCTTTCTACGTGTTTGATGTGATGCACTGTTAAATCTGGATTGAGTCTAGGGTTTCATACTGTGAATCACGATTCGTGTGTTTTAGGACGTTATTTGTAAAAACGAAGGTCAGATTTATGGTTTACGGCCAAAATAAGGGGGCTTGGGTATAAGGTTTATCGTTTTGTGGTGGTTGTCCGCCAGAGAAGGCAGAGGCGCCACCGCTGGCCGCCACGCTTCTCCGGCCATGATGATTTAGATGGACGAGAGAGAGATTTTGAAAGAAGTTGCAACGTTATTGCTCGTTCAATTGATTATGGAATGACTAGTTATTTTAGAATTATTAGGATTTAATGGGCATCTTGAATAAATTACCACTGATGACTCACTGCCCAAAGTTTGGAGACTTTATTTTATGTGTGAATCAATGCACCGTTTCATTTGCTGGCTATAGGGCTGGACAAACGGGTGGGTTGGGTCGGATTCGGGTCCAAACTTTCAATCCGGCCCAATCCATGGGTGCAAAATAAAGATCCACTTTCGACCGCTTTTCTTACGGTTTCGACGGTTTTCGGTTTTTCGGATTTTGCGGTTTTTCGGATCGGATTATTCGGTGAACTTGTTCAAGCAAAAAAATTATTTAAAATACAAAAATCAAGAATATAAAAGAGAAATTCATAGATTGATTTCTATCTAAAATAATCTGAACATTTACAAAGAAAGTTTGATAGATGAAATAAATTGTTTTAAGATAAATAATTTGTGAAATCTGTATATGCAGTGCCGTTGATAAAACAACCAGATCTTGTGATATCTGCATGTGGGTTGTTCATGTATTCTTCTTCTTCTTCATTGAGAAAAAAACCAGATCTTGTGTTGTTGATTCGTCTCTCCCATTTAGCCCAGAAAATGAATCTCATAAAGTGATTGAAGGTTACAATAGAAAGAGTTTATTTGCTCTGAAAAATAAAGACCGAAGAACAAAGATTGAAAGATCTGGAAATAAAGAAAGATTGAAAGAATTTTTTTTTAGAAGAAAGTACCATAGAAAGAGAAAAGGAAAAGTTGAAAGAGAAACAAAATCTAGAAGAAGCGGCGGCTAGGGTTGATGTATACGCTTCTAAGCTCACAATTTATTTGTTTCAATTAAACAAATATAAAAATAATATTGTTATTTCGGGTGGGTTCAGTTTTGAATGGATCAATTTTATTCAACCGATCCGATCCAATTATAACCGTGTGGAACTGCATCTTTAACCCGTATAACCCATGACCCGTATGAATCCACCCACAAGTCATTTTTTTATTCCGGTTTCACCGGTTTACGGACGGGCCGGATTGTTTTGTCCAGCCCTAGCTGGCTATGGTTGTTTAGAGATTTTAATGTAGCAATAACAATAATTATACATCAATTCGCACTGCCCAAGAGACAGGTGGTCTATAGCCTGTCTTTCTTTTTATGATAGCATGCCATCGAAGTAAGAATAGAGACGTTGTAAAAGCTTACTAGCTGATAGGATTTGCTTTTTCATATTCTTAATAATTCAATTAAGCATGTACTCCCTCCGTTCTATATTATAAGAAAATTTCACCTTTTTAAATTTATTGAATAATTAATGTATCTGGTTTATATATGAACCAGATACATTAATTATTTAATGAATCTAAAAAGGTGAAATTTGCTTATAATATGAAACGGAGGGAGTATTAGTGAAAGTGGAAGGGCGCATAGTGAGATAAATGAAATCACTTAAAATTTATTTACTTGGTTGGACCGAATATTTAGTTTAATATTTAAGTACAATTACCTTACATTATATGATATTTATAAGACTAATGGATAACAAACCATGATTAGTTAAGTAATTGAATTAGGAAATTTTGGATTCATTCCAATGTCAACATTTATAAATCTTAATTATTTAGTCCTCCCTCATTTGAATGCTCATTCAACATTAAGAAAAATTCTTAATTAAATTAAACCACCTCTAAAATGTGATTAGATAATTCAAAACATTTTTTCTAACTAATTACGAAAGTAGTGGGCTCTTGGGGTCTAGCACTCCTTGGATCCTTGAATGAATGCTCTTGAGACGCACGCTTTGAGTTGTGTTCATTTCGTCTTTCGTTTAAAAAATACATAAAACGATTAACTATTGCTTAATTAAAAATACTATTTAACCTATAGTCAAAATACTTAATTAAGTTAAGAAAATCATAATCTTAAAATTCTAATCCAATTAAAACACTTAACTCTTAAAAATAAAAATCTTTTCTCAAATTAAAATACCTAATCTAATTAATTTCTTAACCTTAAAAAAAACAACAATTTTCTTAAAATCAAATTAAATCATGAACCATTTAGGTTAATATCTCTAAAACTTTTTCTTAATTTAATTATGGAAGTAGTGGGCTTTTGGGGTCTAGCACTCCTTGGGTCCTTGAACAAACGCTCTTGAGGCGCACGTTTTGTGTTGTGTTCGTTCCGTCTTTCATTTCTAAAAAACTTAAAAACTTCTAATCTTTCTAAAATACTTAATCCTCCTTAAAACTCTTAACAAGTTCAAACCCTAAGCCGATTAGCACGTCTATTAAGATACATCAAATTAAAATCTTTTTCTAATTAAATTACGAAAGTAGTGGACTCTTGAGGTCTAGCACTTCTTGGGCCCTTGAATGAATGCTCTTGAGGTGCACACTGTCGCACCCTAATTTTTGACCCTAAGATTCCTCGTCCTTTGCATAGCATCTTTGGGCCTGGTGTGCGTGTTTATTATGACTAACCAGCTTGTGCAGGTGCTTTAAATTTCAAGTGAAGATAATACTCACCCTCACAAATACTTAAAGACGTGACTAATTGATTATAATCCTAAGTTTTACTGGTTCATTTCCCTCAAGGTTTCTCAAAGTTTCAGGGTATACCTTGGGGATTAGGGTTTCTGTCCATTGGTGTTGAGCATGGTCAGATCACCATGCAAGAAAATCAGAGGCTAGAAGACTAGGTGGTTGAGTCTTCATTCTAAAATTCGTCTCCTTCAGAGATCCTCCAGAACAGGAGTTAGAGTGGTGAAACCGCGAGTTCAAATCAAAGGCACATCTTCACAATTTATTTCACAATCAAGATGTCATTCTGAAATTCGAATTCTTTCACAAACGGATGTTCATTGATTCTAAAAAATTCAAGAGCAATCCGAAATGATTCCATGCTGTATACTGGTGTTAATTTGAGTAGCCAAGGCAATCATTCCTTTTTCAAAGGGATCATTGGTTGGTGCAGTACTTTATTCACACTATTCTCGAGGTCTATGCAAGGGATATTTGAGCTTGGCAAGCTTGCAAAAATATTATAATGCTTTCTCTTCAAGAACGAACAATGGACATACAGAAAAACTGGAAATTGTTAAATTACGCAATAACAGCATATGCAGTTCCAAGGCTCATCCTAATTTAAGAATAATTTCTATAAGATCAAAGGGGGAATGAGTTTCAAAAGCCTTTTCCAAATGAAACGATTGAAGCTCGCAATTTAAGAAGTGATTCCTATTGCACCATAAAAGTTCGCCAAGTTCAAGCCACTCATAATATTCAAGATACAAAGTTATTGCAATTCAAGTTAAAATACAACAAGGCTCAAGTTCACATCATCAGGAGGAGCAAGTATCCAAGTTCAAGAATTCATTACACAACCAAAATTAGAAGTACGGTAAAAGAAAAAGAAGGACATTGTTTTAACACTCCTAAAATCTAGTTACATCTCTTTATCCTCCAAATCTTACATCATACGAACAACACTCGGTTGTTCTTGCCTTATGTATATACTTGGTAGAGGATACATGGGAGTTCTTTCAGGATGTTGATCTTCTACAAATTATACCTAACCAGGCATATGATGGTGGTATTATGGCCATATTGAATTCTTTAGACGCTGATTTGATTTTGGCTACTAACGGTCAGAGAGTGGATATTATTAGCAAACAAGGGGACCTGAACAGGATGAAAGAAGGAAGCACATCAGTCCACAATTCACAAAATCAATCACTTTAACGACTTTTCAATCGAACTACAAAAATGGAATCACAAACTAACGGAGTTTCTAAAGGAAAGATGTGAGTGACCTGTGAGTTCTCAGGTGCTGGTGATGAAGAACGGTCGACTTCGACGCGAAGAGCTTTTGATAGCAGTGCTCCACACGTTACGCCGTCAAGATTACATCTGCAAAATACCATCAATAAGACACCATTTGCAGAAGAGTTAATAATTGTTATGCTTGTAGAGATCGCGAGGTAAACCGCGAGCACAAAGGAGGACTAATTAACAGAAAGTCGTGGTTCCGACAGTTAAATACTTACATGAACTGAGAGAGGAAGCTATGCCAAGTACACACCACACGGGTTCACCGCCCGTTTTTACACCTGCATCATCACAGCCACTGAAGATCAAAAGTAGCTATTAAAGTCTTAAGACACGGTTAAATGCAAAGCAAGAAGGTCCTTGGCTTAGTCAGTAGCAAACATAACAACCTTAACATGGAGAGGAAGTGTTAAACCACCAGCCTCAGATTCACATCCAACGGATCTCCCATGATGCAATACCTCACAAATTTCGGTCACTGCAATCAGAGCGCCATCCATACCTATAAGCAAGCTTTACAATACTACAGGGTGATTCCCGAACAGAACATGTGATCTACTCGGAGCTTATTATCGTCAAATAGACACCTGCAATGTAGCAGTAGTTAATGAAAATGAGGCAAAGTTCAAAAGTTGCATCGTGTCACTGTCTTCTAAATAAGAACAAAGTTGCTTTAATTGAGATGGAAGGAATTCCAAGCAAAGCTCTAAGTTTACCGGTGAATTTGCTACATCTACTAGACATGGTCAGGCTACTGTGCTATTTACGAAGAATGCCAAAGACATTGCTCTTTTGTACTCGATGCTATCAACGTTTTATCAGAACTGGGATCTACTGCGAAGGACATCATTGTTTCCTCAAACTCTAAATAGAACTGGGAAGACTCCATTTGATCACGCCGACTCGAGTCTTTGGTTTCCATGCTATGCTGAAGCTCAGTACTGCATCTCCTCAAATGATTACAAATATTCACCTTAGCTTACAATCATTAATTATCGCAAAGTCAATTCCAAATCACATCATAGTGCCAGATTTTGAGAAGAAAAGTTGTGGTTTTGGAACTTTGGAAAGCAAACACAACAAGCTGTTAGCATGAAGGATCAGCTCTTACCAAAACCTCTAAATCTGTGAGTTAAACTCCGTCGCCCTCCCTTCACATTGCCCCATACGATTCAAACCTGTCAAAAGCAAAAGTAGCAGGTCAAAATTGTGCGTTGTTGGTGTGCTTTATTGTTAGTGTGCATGATATTGTTTATTCTCTAAAATCAAGAAAGAAGTGTATAGAATTTTGGAAACCAATCACCTAGCCAGGAAAAACAGCCAAATCATTATTAATAAGCTAGCCAAGACAACTTTGCAATTCGTTTCCAAAATCAAACCAAATATGTTCAAGACCAATTCCAAACGCATTAAATTCCTTCCTAGACCACAAAACAATATCAGACAATATTTGAAACTCTCCCAAACGTAGAGATATACACTCCTAACACAATTTTTTAAGATTTCCTACTTTGGCCTCAGATCTGTTTTTAAATCAGGAGTTTACTATTCATTATTTTTGGATTGATGGGCAACATCGTAAAGACGCCGCCAACACCTTTTCCTTCCATTTTGGATTAATCAGAGCATTCAACTCAACGATTACAAAGAGATCATATCAAAAGCGGACTCTTTTTTGGATCTTCCAGATTAAAACCATATCACAAATTCAAACTTCAAATTCAAAAAAAACTTTCCAAAATCATTCACTAAATACGTTGGAAAACAGTCAGCAACAGAGCGTCCAAAAAACCAAATCTCTTTTTTTTGAAATCGAATTTATCACTATAATGAGAGGCAGCCAAACCTTCCAAAATTAAAACCAGATCGTATCACAATCAGATCAGATCCTATCAGAAATCAAAAACAAATCAAATCATATCAGGATTCATTGACAACACAGCTTTTCCTTCTAAACTCGTTTCAATCAGCATTCAAGAGTCTTCAAAATCATTTATTCATCATTGGCCTATATAAAGGGGCAAAGTTTTGGAGATGAGATACGAAAAAAATTCAGCCAAAAACCAACGACAATAATTCGAAAGAATACCAAAATACCCAGCAAATTCCATCACAAAAAAACGGAATCGATAGCAACGCAAGGGAGGCTCAGAGCACCGGAAGTACTCATCATCGCCCAGAGAACCCAGAAATCACGACAAACATACTCGAAAGCGCGGAGAAGGGAGGATATCACTTGGAACGCAAAGACTAAGTCCTATTTCACGCGCCGCCGTTGAAGCCCCATCGGAGGGTCTCCGATAGGTAACCATAAAACACTCTTTTGCCTTCGTTTTCCGTATACATGTTTGAATCGCCATGCATTTTCTGAAATCTTGTTTTGTGACGTTTATTCCCGTCGAATTGCGCCTGATTTCGCTGTTAGGGTTCCGAAAAGGGTTTTTCCACTAAAATTGTTTGTGTGAGAAAGATGAAATGAGGGTGGGTATGAACGAGAGAGAGAGAGTGATCGTTTTTGTTCATTTTGTTTTTTGCTTTTTTTTTCTGAATGTCGTGCTTGTTGTTTTTAACCAATTAATCTTTTTTTTTTAATCAATTAATCTTTTAAAATAAAATATCAAATCTGTCTTTTTACATAATCATAATCGCCTAAAAAAAATATAACATAACCCTTTTTGTTGTTTTGTTAAAATAGAGGTTAATTTGTTAAAAATTAATTTTAATTCGCTGAAAATGAATAATGAAGTATAATTTATATCTTGCTGTGAAAATAACATAATTTGTTTTGTTACAATAACTTAATAATTTGGTTCCTTTTATAATTTAATTCACCTTGTATAAAATAACTTTTAATAATAACTTAGTTTTTTTTTAAATATATCACCAAAATAATTTTCATAATAAATTGTCCAGCGCAAATTCCTTTTGTTAATAAACCTTTTATAAGGTCATTTAGAATCAGTCCTCTTATCAATTAAAAATAATAATAAAATAATAATCCCTTTGATTTTTATCATGTTCTATTCTTAATTAAAATAAGCTTATAACCTTTTATACCATGTTCGTCTCTAATTTTCTAAGTGCATGCTTAAATCTCGTTGATTCCGCAAATATATATATATATATATGATGCATGATTTGAGTGTCTTGTTTGAATATTATTTGTTTGCCATATATGTTGAGGTTTAAACCATGATTTTATGTTTTATCTTATGATCATATTGCATGCATTATTATATCTTATTTTGCTATTAACTTTTAAATTATTTATATTGGTTATATCCCCCCTTTAATCCAAAGGAGGGTCACTAATATTGACTAAACCGTCATAAGACTAACTCTTAGATCCCTTGGCCCTAAATCCGGAGTTTTCGTACTCCATGTCTCGTTGTAGACACTAAAAAACCTTAGCTTTAGGATCGGAGTTTTTATACTCCGAGTAAATGTCCTCCATGAACATTTATAAACCTACCCCTCTTGGACCATCCTACAACTTTAGAGTCACCGTACTCTATGTAGGGTTTTGCCCAAAACCTTACTTCCCTCTTGGAACCTTGACCCCGTCAGGAAGTTCCTCTTCTTAGAACTACGCATACTCTGATTCTACACCCGAGGATACGTAGGCGTAAGGTGCGATGCCTTATCGAGTATACTTAGATACTAACCCCTAGGGTTCTCAACCTTTAGCATAGTACCCTTAGCAAGCGGAAAAAATAACATAATAAACGAGAGGTTCCCGTAGAGTACTACAGACGTTTAGGATGCTAACACCTTCCCTAGGCGTAACCAACCCCCGAACCTTAGATCTCCCCTTTTAGGTTTTTGACCTTGAACCCTTCCTTTGGAAAAATCAAAGTCGGTGTCGAAATAAATGTGATCCTAGTTCATTAATAACTATGGTATTTAATTTTCACCGCGACACACACTTTGGGTTGTGTTCATTCCGATCTTTCGTTCCTAAAACACTTGCCCTAATTACGTGGACAAAGAAGCCCATTGTCCAACAAACACGATTTCATAATTAATAGAATGAAAAAGGTGTCGTTGAGATCTAGCATCTCAGTAATGCCCAGATTAATTGGTTGCGAGGCCGACGTCTCGTTTATCGAATAATCGTCATTCTTCCTCTAAAATGCTTAATAAACCAAACATTTCCCATGCAACCAAAACCCTAAAAACACATTCAAATCAAACTCTTTTCTCAATCAAATCCTTAACACACTTAATCCAATTCAAACAAATTTTCATAAAGAACATTGTTTAGTCCATTCTTCCACGGATATAAACTAGTGCTTCAGCCTCCCCTAGCGAGCAGACAAGCCAACATTTAGCAGTTAGAATGCGAATTAAACACTCGTTCGTTTAAAAAACATCAACCAACCGTAGTCCCACGAACTACAAATGCTCTGACTTTCCCATTGCACGAGGGAATACGTTGGCACAAGGGCCCCAATCCTTGGCGAGCACCCTCATAAAAAACCATCAATTTTCCCCTTAGAAAACAAATCATACTACCTTAGAAGAAAACAAACAAACCTAGCTAAATTTTTCTCACGAATCGATTCAAGAGGTTCCCGTTGAGTACAACGGACGTAGAGGGTGCTAACACCTTCCCTTTGCGTAATCACTCCCGAACCTAGAATTTGGTTGCGATGACCATTTTCTTATCCTTTAAAGGTTTTATCGATATTTTCCTATTCCTCCCTTGAAATGAATAAAGTTCGGTGGCGACTCTGTTTGAACGTTTTTTCCTCATCCATCGCGAGGATCGTATTTTTCGAGGTACGACACTCGACCCGCCCTTTGCCGGCTATCTTCGAACCTCGAGTTGATGTCAGCTTCTTCACGCGTTCCTTCAAGGTCGACATGGCGCCTATGAAAAAAGAGAGCAAACATCAGTAAACTAACAGTAGAAATGATAACGGACCCCAAGTCAAGGGTGTGCCCACTACCAAAGAACTGGAGAGCCTCCTCCTCGGTATCACACTCGAGGAGGGCCTTTGTGTTTATGAGTCGGGCTTTGGTAAGGGTCTCTCCGCGGGCGTTGGTTATGAAGTTTCCGTCCGGGGTCACCAACTTCGCTTTGCTGAAACCTTGGACAAATTTCACTATCTTCTCGTAGGCCTACTGGTCTTCCTCGCCCAATGCACTTGGACTAACGATATAGCTCTCAGTGCTCAGCTTGAAGTGCTCCTCTGTCCATTCCAGAGGGCACTTCGATTTGAGGACCTACTTCTGTCTACCAACTTCCACCTTACCGTTCTACAGTTGTACAAGGTGTCGGTGGTTGCACGGGTGAGAGGGTTGATTACGAACCACCGGGTTTTAAAGTTTCGGACATAGTCCATATATGCCTGAAACAGCCTCCTCGGCTGTTTAAATGACACCCAGCTGTGACGGCCCTCCGCCGTTTGTCGTTGTAGGTGGAAGATCCGGAAATAGAGGGGGAAGGTGGCCTCGACGTCGAGATATTTACAAACGAGTTCGTAGGCCCGCACAAAGGCAATGGCGTTTGGATGGAGTTGGGAAGGCGCCAGGTGCAACCAAGAGAACACTCCCATTTGGAAACCGCTGAAGGGCAGGTGTATGCCCGCCACCTAAAATGCGAACTCATACATGGGAAATCGTGTCCTCCTGAACGTCGAGCATATCCGGTGATGCTCTAGTGTCCTGTACACCCGCCAACTCAGCGGGGAACCTGCGCAGACATCCTCGATAGTGTTGAAGGCGTCGGGACCACCGGGAAAAAATAGCAAAGGAAAGCCCAGAGGCTCATCCCCAACCCAGTCCTCGGGCGATCGAGCACCGCTCTCCAGCGCCACGGGGGAGTCGGGCTCATCGTCCGTTTCAATATTCCCTTCAATCCACTCGGCAGCCATTTTTACCTGAAAAGCAGAGGAAACCAGTGAATTCGATATCCTATATCAAATTCACCCTTCCACCGCTGATCAAGTGAAAGGGCAAAAAGGGGATGCGAGGAACTACTCAGTGGAACGACCCTCTGACCACGATGATTGGGGAAGCGCGCATGTGTGTTCGGTATCCCTGCCACATGTCCCTGAAACACTCACCCCGTGTGCTCGGGGTATTCATCGAACGTCCCTGGGACCTTCATCAGGTCCCCGACGTCGTCGTCCCGTGACCCCGGGAAATTCATCGCGTCTCCTCGAGATCTTCAACGGGTCTCCGGGATATTCGTCCCAACTCCCCGCGGCATTCATCAAAAACCTAAAGAAGCTCCGCCGTTTTCGCCGGAAACTTTGTGGCCTCCCCGGGGACTTCATCAGTTCACCGGAGGAACCACCATAGAAAACGTAAAATGGAAAGAAAGGGATAGAAACTTACTTGAGACGGTGGTTGCGAGTTTCCGGTACGACGACGTTCGGCGGCAAGACGGTGGCGAAAGATAGAAGAAGGGGAGAGAAATTCGGAACGGAAAAGAAGGAAACGTGCAAATAGCACGGACTGACTCCTATTTATAAGGCCATCATAGGACTCGAGTCCCGCGCGCACGGATTCCCGCGCGCGTCCTTTCGCTTGCCTTGGTGCCCGAGTCTACGTCTTCTCATCTCCCCTCTAATCACGATGTTTTGAGGATATATACATAAGTGTATAAAACAATTATGCTCAATCCAATAACTTGAAATATATATATCATAATTATTGAGATGATTTGAGAGTACATATGTTAAAATAGTATATATGAGATGACATTATACAAAGAACGTAATTCTTAAATTTCATAATTATAGTTAATAATATAAGTTTATGGTATGAAACTAAATAAAGAATGAGACGGAATAATTTAAAATTTTGTGATTATAATTAAGTAATGAAAAGTAATTGTGCAAATTTGTTATTAGATTCAATTCTAAGAGTGACACATTGGATTTTAGTTGATGTGGCAAAAATAGATTGATAATTCTATGTAATTAGGGATAAATCTATGTAATTAGATATAACTCATTTTAGTTCTATTATATTATTTTTTTAATTTTAATTATTTGGTTAGTTAATTGATTTTATTAATCTAAAACACATTTGTTATTTATAGATTTTAGGGATAGTGCAAATAAATAAGGTGTAAGTATAGTATTTTATGTTTGTCCATAGAGATAACCTCTTATAATTTGGGATAATCTATTTTTTTTTCTTAAATTTTTTATTAATTAGCAATGTTTGCGTAATTTAAAATATTTATTATTGTTGTTATTAAGTTTTATAAGAATTTTACATATTTTTAATATAATTATCTTGTTAGTCATTAATTAGTTATTTTATTTCATTTTTGAATTGTCGATTTATTTTTGTGCTAAATATTTTTTTTATTTATTTAAATCAAAATAGTGTTATTTTGTTTAGATATTAGACTCTATAAAAAAAGAAATAAAGGATATGCGATAAAGTTTGGAGGGAAGGTGAGAAGTTTGAATAAAACAATTGAGAGAGAATAAAAAAATTATAAAAATTAAATTAGGAATTTAAGGTTGATGATAATTGTGTTTAATTATGAGTAACTCTTGCGGGGTAAGATTGTTGTTGTTGAGGAAGATTTTTTTCAACTAGGGAGCATTGAACATTGTGGGACTTTCTTTCTTGAGCAACACCTTTGTGAGGACACGCCACATATTCACCCAAAACCTTAAGGTGATACGTGTATGGGTTCTCCCACTTATAAATGCTCAAGTCTCCACATTCCTATCCAATGTGGAACTATTACCCATATTAATCACACTTGTTATACTTAACACTCCCCCTCAAGTATGAGTCTATCCACAATGCTTCCACAATGTTCCCCCTTAAGCGAAAGCTCTTTTCATCTACATACACTTGTATCGCTGTTGACACTCTTCAATGGGACACTCAACCCACCGCCTGTGGGGATACTTTTGATACAAGTGAGTCGGTCCCTTCCTCGAACCAAAGGCTCGTGATACCACTGTTGAGGAAGATTTTTTTAACTATGGAGCATTGAACATTGTGGGACTTTCTTTCTTGAGCAAAACCTTTGTGAGAGACACACCACATATTCACCCAAAACCTTAACGTGATAGGTGTATGGGTTCTCCCACTTATAAATGCTCAAGTCTCCACATTGTCTAATGGTTTTAGAAGTCTCTTTCGACTGCATCAATCATATTAACCGAGATATAAACGTAATTTCGACTGCATCACAAACGTAATTCGCGACTAATGGTGATAATTTTTTTACAGGAGAGTCTGTGTTTGAAATTGGTAAACCACAATTTGAAGATATTGGAGTTAAAATTTCCCACAATTGATTGGTTCAGGGATGTTCTCCGTTATTTCAGTTTTGCCAGATTATGTGTTGTTATGTACATAACGATGTCATTGCATGCAGGCGGAATTTGTAGAGAGATGGCATTCAGAGACGTCATATTTCCACCTTTCTATAGGCAAGATGACCATCACCCTGGATGACGTCTCATGCCTCCTACATCTTCCCATCAGGGGAAATTACTTGGCCACAGAAAGATCGGTCGAGAGGAAGTCGTCGAGATGATGGTCGCCCATTTAGGGGCTGATCTATTTAAGGCCTCAAATGAGATAGCTGACACAAGAGGTGCTTATGCTAGATTTAGTTTTTCATAACAACTTTATAAAGAGCACCTGCAGTGGGCTGGGGATGCTGAAGATGATGCTATGCAGGTTGAGTACCATTGGACTTGTGCATTGAGGTCTTACCTCTTATTCTTGGTTGGCACGTCTATTTTTGTGGACAAAAGTGCAACCTACGTCGAAGTTGTCTACCTTCGATACTTTATCAAGCCATTCAGACTGTATCTTGACTGTCATGCACCAGATGACATTTCTTTTTTCCCATACGGGGGTCACCGTAAGACGCGTCCACTGGACGTCATTTCCTTATACTACGGATGGCTGACATATGGGTCATCTCTTATGTATCCTTATCTGCATAAGCGAGTGATGCACCAGTTTGACTATTTGCAAATTATTCTGAAACACCTTATGAGTCTGCTCCTCCCACCGTTCGTCCAGAGATCTTGATGCGATACTGGAGGATTTTGACAGTCACTTGGTACCAGAGGAGTATCGCAGGGTGTCAGCTCCTTTTTAGTGAACATATGTTATACTAGAGACTACATGACATAATTCTATAGGGTATCACCCCCTATCATGACATCAGACGCTCCTGGATTACCACCTAGGCTAGCTAATCATGAGGTACTTGAGGCTAGGGATGACCACATCGAAGACGTGTTGACGGTCTGTCAACATATTATAGAGATGGGGAGATCAGGCATAGAGACATGACTTTTGAGGATTACAGTTCCCAATTGACCCTCATGGAAGGGATGATACCAGTATAGACAAAAGAGAAGGTAAAGGGTTTGCTCTTTTCGGTTGATCAGAACCTAAAGTGGGACATAGACTTCGTCTGCGACGCTAGATTCCAAGGATGAGGAGGGGGTGTACCTGCAAGGCACTCCGATGTTAAAGTGAGAATCGGGAGAAGAGAAGGCAAGTACAAAGTGAGTATGTCTTAGGATGATTTTAGAATACCTGACCCTCTCAAATGAGAGGGTTTTTATAATGCCCCCAGCGCTGGGCCATTGGTCCCTATTTTCGGGGCGAGATATTCACTCCCCCAAAGTAGGTAACTGCCAGAAACTAGCCATTGAGACGAGCAGACATGCTCGGAACTAGCCGTTGTTGCGGGCAAGGGCGTCGTGACTGTTCCTGGAGGGTGGAACCGTGCGTGACGGGCAGAAATGTGACGAAGGGCAGCTAATCCTGGAGATCAGCTGGCCAGCCTTCCTCAGCAGAAGTGGATTGGGCCATGCCTAGCCATTTGGTCAGTCCGGAACAAGAGCCCCCCCAAGTCGTTGCTCTTGAGAATATGAGTGATGACTTAAGGGAAGCCAGCGGTCCCGAGGAGGAATAACATAGTCGACGCTTGTTACTGAGACAGAGTCGTTTTGTGGTGCTCGAGGGTACCTGTGCCCAAGGAACCTGAAACGTTGTCCTGCGTTCCTGACGAGCGGGGAGCCCCACGGTTGATGGGACTTGAAGGGATGGAGTGCCACGCGTGTATCGACCCACGTGCCGCATTTAATGCGTAATGATGGTTGTACTTGGGTCATGATGATGCCTCTACGTCGCGCGTGCTCGTGCACGTACCTCTGATATGTCCATAAATAGAGGGAGGAAGCGTTCCTTTTCACTTTTTGCTTCTCTCTGTTCTCTTGTTGTTGTCTCAGTCTTCTTCATCTACCGTCGTAAGCCATCGCACGAGCACCGACCAGGCTTCGTCGACCACCTTTTTTCTCTCTTCGACCACATAAGTTTTCATATCCTTCTCTATTTTACGCGTTTCAACCTTGTTATACTTAGATTGCAAGCGGTTAGGATGAAAACTGGGTAGAGTAGGGGTGCATTCCGGCGAATATTGGTGTCTGGCGGTGGTTAAGCCATTTTTTGCCGCCGGCACCGTCGTCGGAGCGTTAGAAACTTAGGTTTTTTGTCGATTATGGCACCGTTGCGGCGATAAATGAGTTTGTCGCCGGTGAAGCTTATCAATTTTCCGATGTGCTCATGAGTTTTTCGATAGACCTTCAACGAAATTCTAGGTAACTCGCCGGGGAGGATCTCCCTGTGGGGGTTTAAGGGATTGCAATGAGAATCTCTTCGCATCGTTGTTGTGCTATTTGAGTAAGGGATTAGGTCGAGGACGTTGTCCTCGGGCCTTCGCGCGCCATTTCACTTGACTAGCTGTGGAAGGGTGGATTTGATTTGGTCATCAAATTCACTTTTGTCCTCTGCTTTTCAGGTAAAGGAGATGTCGTGCAATCCCGAGAACAAATTTATGCTAGAGCGGGAGCTGTCCGAGGAGAGCTCTTCGGAGGATAGCGCGCTGACGAAACTACTGCTCCCAGGAATACCGACGAGACCTTCGCTCCCAATAGTACCGAAGAAGAGTGGATTGTTGCTGAGCCTCGGGAGCATGCCTCCCTCTTTTCCTTCCATACTCAGGACGTCTTTACGACGGTAGGGGTCGAGGGAGACTGAAAGGTCAATTTTCCTGAGGAGAACGAACGAATATGCTCGACTTACGGAGAGAGGTTCCCCATGTACGAGTTCGTTTTCAAGGAGATCTGGTTAAGGCAGCCCTTCACGGATTTTCAAGTGGCAGTTTTCAAAAACCTAGAATTGTCGCCCTCCCAACTACACCCGAACTCGATTATCTTCATTCGGGCATTCGAGATTACATGCAAATTTTTGAAGATTGGAGCCACTCTCCCCCTCTTCTTCACTGTTTTCCATCTCCAACGCCAGGTCGTGAGAAGGCAGTTCGGATGAGTTTCTCTGAAGCAGGGGAGAAAATTGTTCAAGGCCTTCTCCAAGTCCATTAGGACGTTTAAGGAGAGGTATTATATATTGGAGCCTGTGTCGGAGAGGGCTAAAGACTCCACGTTCGCCTGGGAGATCCTTGCGGATGAGAGTGGGGGGCACCTCATCGACGAGTAGGGTAAGATAAACAGCCGTTGGGTGCTAAAGTTACGTTTCTCCTGGAGTGAAGACTACTTCACTAGGGAGACGGGGACTACATAGCCAAGCCACCTATGCTGGGGGAGGATGATTGGGGCGGCTACAACAAGCTGGTGGCCTTTGTTGATGGCTTCCACCTTGCCCAGTGCATGACCAGGGACGCGGATATTCTTTATGAAGAAGACAGGGTTCCTAAGGTGGAGACCCGATACATTAATACGAAAGAGCTCCTCGAGTGCGGCACGCGCGAGGAGACTCTGGAACTTTTGGGTAGCCCTTTATTTCTTCTTAGCTTGTTCGTATTGTTGTTGTTCGTTTACTAACGTGTGTTCGTTGTTTTGCAGGCAAAATGTCCTTGGCCTAGGAGCGTTTGGTGAAGAGTGCCCAGGCCAAGCTCAAGCTAGGGAAGAAATAGGGAAAAACCGCCTTGACGAGCAAGTGGTTCCGCCCCCGATGGGGTCGGGGACCTCATCATCCGGAGTCATTGCCACACAGACCCCCCTCTGCTGGTAACCTCAAGGCCCAAGCGCCCCCGGACGGAGAAGGTCCTCGACCTTACCAACGAGGGAGAGAAGAGCAAATATGAGATGCCTCCTTACTTCAATAATATGAGTTTCTTCGAAGGCTCCTCCCTCGCACTCCATCGGGCAGAGTCCTTGGCGCTCGAGGATCTGGATCGTCCAAGCAAGAGGACGTTGTTGGCCCAAGACACCGCTGGCCTAATGAGGGTCTTGGGCATGGCGGTGGTCTACACCGAGGAAGGGGGCCTTCAAGAGGCGGAGATGAAGAAGACCCATGCCGTTATGGAGGTCCTGAAGGATGAGCTGAAGGATGCAAAGGAGGCAGCGAAAAAATCTAAGGAAGAGCTGGTTGCGGTTACATGGGAGAGGGATATCCTAGCCGCAGAGATGAAAGTCGCGGAGGACATGGTCGTTTCATTGAGGGATGCCGATGCTCCTACTGAGGACGAAAGCGATGAGGTGCAGAGTCTAAAGACTCGAGCCGAGCTTGTTGATCGGATCGGTCAGGCTGAGGAGGATTGCTTGGGGGCCGTCGAGGACGCCTTCAATAATGCGGTGGAGCAGACGAAGGTTGCGAACCCCGGGGTCGAGCTGTCTACCGAGGGGACCAGGTTCCTCAACAGTGTGGTGTACAGCCAGATTATCGTCCCGGACTTCCTTAGATTTGGCGAGGAGCCTGAGCAGCCTGCCCGCTAGGAGCCTCAGCCTATGGCCGACTAATTTTCTCTTTTTTGTACTTCCGGTTTGCATGTCGTACATTGTAATTTTTCTTTTTGGATGGGCTTGGCCCATTTTTAATGTAATTAGTACAATTGCAGTCCTCGTGGCCGTTTTATATTATAATATTTATTTTCGACCATGGTGGTCGGTTAGGTATGAATTTTTTTCGATGTTTGTGCATGCATGATTTTACTTTGCTTAATTTTGCTAAGTGTCACACATTGCTCATCACGCATGCCCGTTGTATGGGCTATTTTTGTGAATGATTTTCATTATGTTTCGGGGTTTGCTCGACAAATTGGTGTTCGACGGTGAGGGGAACTGGTCAAAAGGCCTGGGCAATTTTGGGGCAAGAGAGCGGAGCTCAGGTCGCGTTTGTGGCCTGAGTTCGTGGCGTGAACTTCCCATCGCGAGCTGGGTGTTCTGCCTCTCATGGTACGTTGCCGACGGCGGGCTCGGTCGAGAGACCGCTGTCGGGCAGGGATTTTGCTCGTTCTAGAGTAAAAGCCTGCCTTGATTCATTTTAGTATGCAGCGCTTGCACCGGGGCGCGCACTTCTGGTCAGTGTGTTATGCTCGTCGTGTAGACGGAGCATGCCAAGAGTTCTGGCCTTAGTTATAATATTGTTTTAGCTTTTCGGCGTTCCATGGTCGAGCGAGTTCTTCCCTGTTGAGATGTTCTAGGTAGTAGGCCCCATTGTTTATTTTTGCTCGAACGCGATAGGGTTCTTCCTAGTTTGCGCCGAGTTTGCCTTCACGGGAATCTTTGTGATTTTTCCTTAAGACGAGACTGCCCAAATGGAAGTCTCGTCGTATGGCCTTGGAGTTATGCCTAATTGCGATTTTATGTTTTAACGAGGCCTCGCGGAGGGCTGCTCTTAATCATACCTCTTCAACGAGATCGAGCTCCTCCCTTAGTGCCTCGTTGTTTGCCTCCTCGTCCAAGGGAGCTTCAGTCCGCCTGGAAGGCACATGTATTTCGATTGGGATCACCGTCTCGGTCCCGTATGCTAAACGGAAAGGGGTTTCCCTGGTCGAAGAGTGGGCGTAGTTCGGTAAGCCCAGAGCACGGTGTGCAGCTCTTCGACCCACTGTTTCTTGGTTTCGTTTAGTCTTCATTTGAGACCTCGCAGGATTACCCTATTTGCTGCCTCGGCTTGCCCGTTCAATTGCGGGTGTTCGACGGACGCGAAGTGTTGTTTGGTGTCCAGTTGTGCGACGAACTCCTGGAATTTTTTGTCTGTGATCTGTGTCTCGTTGTCGGTGACGATTTCCTGGGGAATGCAAAAGCGAGCAAGAATGTTTCGCTTGTAGAAGCGGAGTATGTTTTGGGCCGTTATTTTGGCCAGAGCCTCTGCTTCTATCCACTTTGTAAAAAATTCCACGCCTACTATCAGGTATTTGTTTTGATTTGACCCTACGATGAATGGTCCTAGGATGTCCAGGCCCCACCATGTGAAGGGCCACGGGGAGGGCATTGTTTTGAGCTTATTGGGCGGTGCCAAGTGCATGTCCCCGTGACGTTGGCATTTGTCACATATTTTAAGATGCTCGTTCACGTCAAGCTGCATAGTTGGCCAGTAATATCCTGCTCGCAAAGCTTTCCTGACGAGGGATCTTCCTCCGAGGTGCAGGGGGTTAATTCCTTCGTGGATTTCACGCAGAACGTGGGCGACCATTTCTTCCTCCACGCGTTTGAGGAGAGGAATGGAGAACCTTCGCCTGTAGAGCTTATTTTTTACCATGACATAGGAACAGGCTTTGTGCCTGACCACGCTGGCTCCCTTTGGGTCGGATGGTAGTTCGTCCTTGGCAAGGTAGTTGTAGACTGGGGTCATCCAACAGTTGTTGTCGCCAATGATGTTCACGTCGAGGGTCGGGGGAGTTCTCTCGATGCTTGGTCAAGGAAGTACCTCCTGGATGACAGATTTGTTTCCTCCCTTCTTTTTTGTGCTCGCCAGCTTTGACAGGACAATTGCCTGGACATTTCGGACATTGTGTTCACGGGGAACATGCTTTACCTCCACCGATGTGAAATTTGTCATATTTTCCTTAACCAAGGTCAAGTATTCTGATAGGTTGTCGTTCTTGACCTGATACTCTCCTCGAACCTGGAGAGCCACGAGCTGGGAATTTGTGCAAATTACGACTTCCTCGGCTCCCAGGTCTTTAGCGAGGTGTAGACCTGCGAGGAAAGCCTCATACTCTGCCTGATTTTTGGAGGTGTGGAAAGATAGGGTGAGCGAGATCTCGGCGAGGATACCTTCCTCCTTTTCTAGGATGATACCCGCTCCGCTCCCTGCCGAACTGGATGCTTCATCGACGAAGATTGTCCACTTGCGGGCTCCGCAAGTCTGGGAGGAGGGCAAAGTCATCTCCGCCACGAAGTTGGTCAGTGCCTGAGCTTTGAGGGTTTTCCTGCTCTCGTACTGGATGTCGAACTCAGACAGTTCCAGCAACCATTTGAGCATTATTTCGGCCATGTCTGGGCGGCCATATAGTTGTCTCACGGGCTGGTCTGTGCGCACCACGATGGTGTGGGCTAGAAAATATTGCCTCAGCCTCCTCGCTGCGTTGATGAGGGCCAGGGCGAATTTTTTTATCTTCTGGTATCTAAGCTTCGGTCCTTGTAGCGCCTTGCTCGTGAAGTATATGGGCTTCTGCCCTTCAAGGGTTTCACGAACCAGGGCGGCGTTGACAGCCTCGGTGGCGACAGCGAGATAGAGATAGAGGGTATCCCCGTTATCTGGCTGGGAGAGAACCGGCGGCTCCGATAGTGCTTGTTTTAGGTGGAGGAGGGCTTTGTCGCATTCCTCCGTCCATTCAAAAGCTGCCTCTTTGCGGAGGAGTTTGAAAAAGAGGGGTGCGTGCTGAGCAGATTTGGCCACGAACCGGGATAGAGAAGAGAGCGTCCCATTTGGGGCTTGGATTGATTTTTTCGAATTCGGCATGGGGAATTCGGAGAAGGCTCTGCATTTGTCGGGGTTGGCTTTGATTCCTCATTTTGTTAGGTAGAAACCGAGGAACTTGTCTGCCCATACTCTGAACGTGCATTTTTCTGTGTTGAAGCGCATCTTATACTTCTTGGCCTGCTCGAAGACCTTCTTTAGATGGAGCATTGGTAAAATTCCTCTTGGGATTTCACGGTCATGTTGTCCATGTTGACTTCGAGCATATCCCCGATTTCTCCTCGGAAGACTTTCTTTATCATTCTTTGGTAGGTAGCGCCAGCGTTTTTTTAGCCGAAGGGCATTACATTGTAGTAATAGTTGCCTGATTCGGTCATGAAAGTTGTGTACCTTTTATCGTTTTTGGCCATGGGTATTTGGTTATAGCCCGAATACGCATCCATGAAAGACAATAATTTAAAACCGGCAGAATTATCAACTAATTTGTCTATGTTGGGGAGGGGATATGCGTCTTTAGGGCAGGCCCTATTAAGATCAGTATAGTCAACACACATTCTCCATTTTCCATTTAATTTCTTTAGAAGTACAACGTTGGACAGCCAAGTAGTGTACTTGGCTTCCAAAATGAAATTTGCCTCTATGAGGTCTTTTACAGCTTGTTCGGCAGCCACCATTTTTTTCGGAGACTGCTTTTGCCTGCGTTGAGCTACTGCCCTAACGGCGGGGTCGATGGTGAGCTAGTGGCAGGCCACCTCTAGATCAAGCTCGGACATCTCTGAGGCGCTCCACACGAACAGATATGCATTCTCCCGAAGACAGGCTTCCATCTGCTTCCTCGCAAGGTAGGGGAGGTCGGTCTCGATCTTTACCCCCTTTTGGGGGTCGTCACCGAGGAGGACTAGTTCGGACTTGCCATCCGGAATTGGCCGCATCGGATGGGCGGTCTCACCGTTGCTGGTTGATGTGGAAGGGTTGCTTGTGCTTGGCTGGATCTCCTTCCCTTTCTTTTCCTGGTCCCTCAAGTCGTCCTTGGAGAAACAGTTGTCGAGGTCGATGGAGTCTACGCGGGGCAGCGATTTCGCCTCTTTGGAGCTGCAAGGCAGAGCAGGCATGTTAGGAGTCTTTGGTCGGGGCGGCGATGGTGTTCAGCCCTTTTGAGGCTGCCTTGAAACACCTTCTCGCTGCTTCTATGTCTCCGTGCAGGGTGGAGACGAGCCCTTTTGAAGTGTAATACTTCATCTTCAGGTGCACGGTGGAGGGCACGACTAACAATTCGGCCAGAGTTGGTCGTTCGAAGATGCATTGGTAGAGGGATGGGTAGTGAATGACCAGGAACTGGACTTTGATGGATCTTACTGTTTCCGCTGCCCCGAATGTGACGATCAGCTCCAAGTACCCTCACGGCTTCATGACTGACTCGTTGAAACCTTGTAGATCAGAGCCTACGTAGGGGGTCAGGTGTGTCTCGTCCAGCTGAAGTGTGGAGAACAGTTGGGAATACATGATGTCGACCGAGCTCCCCTGGTCGACCAGAATTCTCCGAACGTCGAAGTTGGTCATTTGGGCCCTTACGAGCATAGGAATGTTGGAGTTGGGAGCTCCGCCGAGGAGTTCTTCGCGGTAGAAGGTGATGGGAACCGACTCTCCCCAGACCTTATCAAGGGTGGAACTCCAGTTCGAGCTTGTGTTGATGAGATGTAGAGATGGCAACGGGGCGGGTCGGGTGCGGGTTTCGCACTACCCAAACCCGCACCCGAAATCACCACCCGAACCCGAACCCGAACCCAAAGACTATTCGGGTGGCAAAATAACACCCACGCCCACACCCGTTGGGTTCGGGTTTTTTCACCCAAACCCGAATCCGTAGCAAATATATATATAAATATATATATATATATATATATATATATATATATATATATATATATATATATATATATAATGATTCGGGTGTGGTTTCGGGTTTCGGGCTCGGGTTTCACACTACCCAAACCCGCACCCGAAATATCGGGTGGCACCCGAACCCAAACCCAGTCAATTCGGGTTTTCACCCGTTGACTCGGGTTCGGGTGCGGGTGGGCCCCGCGGGTTTGGGTCTGCTTGTCATCCCTAATGAGATGCTCGAACTTTCTTTTTACGGATCCCATGGTCACCTTGTTGAATCCCCCTCCTAAGATGACCATGGTGGAGGGGAAGGTTTTCCATGGGCTGTGTGCAACGATGTAAGGAGGGGCGTTGAGCCCATCTGGGACATAGAAGTATTTCGGACGTGAGATGCTCATAGCGACCTAAAGACTGGTCTCGTCCGAGGAAGGCACCTCCTCTTCAACCTTCTTTGATTCCTGGGCGTCCTGCCGAGGAGCGTCCTTCTTCTTCGCGAACTGTTTCAGATGCCCATCCCTGATCAAGATCTCAATTTCATCCTTGAGATGGATGAAGTCATATATCATGTGCCTGTGGCTCTTGTAGAACCGGTAGTACTTCGTTTTATTTGTGTTTGGCTTGGCCGGTATCTGCTTCGGGAAACAGACCCCTGTGTGCCGAAACTCCGAGTTCGCGCATTCGGAGAGAATCTTCTCGCGAAAGACGGCCAGCGGAGTGTATTCGTGAAAATGGCCAGACGTCCCTCTATGATCTCGAGATTCCCGGGGGCGGTCATCCCTCCTTTTCTCCGTTACCCGACGAGTTGACGAGGAGTCATCGTGCTTGGAGGACCTGGCGCCCTCTTGGTGCCTCGATTCCCGGGCGGTGTTTGCAGCTTCCTTTTCTTTGTACTGGATGTACGCCCGAGCCTTGAGGAGGAGGGCATCCAGTTTTGCTAGAGTCTCGCAAACCGCCATGGCAAAGTCGCTGCGGGGACGGAGTCCTCGTTCGAGCAAGTACTTCTTCATGGCGTCGGTTGTGGAGACCTGGACGGCTTCTTTATTAAATCTTTCGATATATGCTCGAAGAGATTCGTCTTTCCCTTGAATGATGGCCTCAAGGGAGGCTTCCGTCTTCGGGTAACGACGAGAGGCCGTGAAGTGTCTGGAGAACATCCTTTCCAACTGCCTCCACGATGTGATAGATTCGAAGGGGAGGCTCTTGTACCATGACATTGCTCACTTCCTCAGTGTAGTCGGAAACAATATGCATTTGATGGCACCTCTGACGCCACGGTAGTCGAGCAGGGATCGATGTTCTCAATGTGCTCGTCGGGATCTATAGTGCCATCGTATGTGCCCAGAGGCGGGGGTTTCTCCACCCTTTTGAGTAGGCGTGTGGCCATAATTTCTTGGGACAAAGGGCCTCGAGGCTCGTCGTCGCTGCTGCTGCTCGACCGCGAACGAGAGCGGGTGCTTCTCCAGGGAGAGGACCGCGATCTCGACGGGGAGAAGAAGTTTGTGCCCGGCCCTTGGATATGGGCGGAGCCAAACGCTGGTGCTCTATCCATAGATCCTTTATGGTTCTCTTAGCCTCTGGGGAGTGCTGGCTCTGGGGAGGAGTATGGTCGCGTTTTCTTACTGCCGGAGATTCTGGGTCCGCTGGCACCTCGCGGTCTCTTCCTCGTCTGGGAGAAGGACTCTGAGATCTTTGGCGCTCTCGCCTCGGCGGAGGAGATCTTGGACAGCGGGTCTCTTCTAAGGTTCCAATTCTTGCATTCTGCTGGAGGATCAGAAGGTTCATTTTGTTGAGGGCCTCGAGCAAGGCTGTCATGGCTGGATCAGCGTTCGGCAGAACTGGGACGGGCTGATGGTCCTCTGAGGGCTGGACCTCAACGTTGTTAGCGCGATCCTGGGAGGGAGACACAGTGGCTCGATCCCTCTGCTGATGAACGTCGTTCCCAAGAAAAGGGGTTGCCTCGTTAGTGTCTGTCTTGCTGACAGAGAGAACGATGGTATTGCAAGCATCGTTAACGTTGTCATGGCTGGCCATGATCGGAATCTTGAAAGAACTGCTTTGGTCTTGGATTTACGGAAAAAGAAAGACAGGGAGAACAGAGTTTCCCACAGACGGTGCCACTGATCTTTCCGGTTGATCAGAACCTGAAGTGGGTCAGAGATTTCGTATGCGATGCTGGATTCCAAGGATGAGGAGGGGGTGTACCTGCAAGGCACTCCGATGCTAAAGTGAGAATCGGGAGAAGAGAAGGCAAGTACAAAGTAAGTATGTCTTAGGATGATTTTAGAATACCTGACCCTCTCAAATGAGAGAGTTTTTATAATGCCCACAACGCTTGGCCATTGGTCCCTATTTTCGGGGCGAGATATTCGTTCCCCGAAAGTAGGTAACTGGCATACATGCTCGGAATTAGCCGTTGTTGCGGGCAAGGGCGTTATGACTGTTCCTGTAGGGTGGAACCGTACGTGACGGGCAGAAATGTGACGAAGGACAGCTGATCCCGGAGGTCAACTGGCCAGCCTTCCTCAGCGGAGGGGCAGAGGAGAGAATGCTTCCTTTTTCCCTTAACTGGCAGGGCTTAGGCTATTGGACCGTCCTGAGAGCAGAAGTGGATTGGGTCATGCCTAACCATTAGACCAGTCCAGAACAGGGTTATACATACCTAATAGATTTTTGTTTGGTTGTATTATTTTGTATTTTCGAAACAACTTATATATAGTCGATACATTTTGATAATTGTATGACTTAATTCATAATTGTGAACTATATATTCGATACTTTTGATAATTGTATGACTTATTTCATAATTGTATACTATGTTTGAATCACTTAATATGTGTGTTTTTCTAAAAAATTAAGTATACATAATATTTCGAAGATGCATCTTTAAACTATACTTTATAAAAATAGAGTGAATACCAGAAAGATAAAGATTTGTATGATTTTTTTAGTGCATTCGAAAGAACGACTTTAAATTTCCAGAAGTGTGAATCGTACACCCTAAAGGTCAAAATAGCATTGCAAAAAAAAATTATACTTGACACCCTACAACTACTTAAACTCCAGAAATACTGAGTCATCAATTACTTTTCAACATCCAGATCTTGCATGTTAGTGTCAACTCCCATACTCACTCCGTATCAATTCATAAGAAAACACTTTTAAACAAATATTTTCACATCAACTTTATTCCATTTAACCATTTTATTCTAAAAAAATCCATCTTTTCCATCCAACATAAGTCTTCTCCATTCAACATTCTTGAAGACATTTTCTTGAAGACAAATTATAAACCCAATTTTATTAAAAAAAAAACACATTTTAAAAACTTTAAGACACATTCGCCGTTCTTGAGTTCACCAAGAATGATCCATTTGGTATGTTCAACTAACAAATCCAATCCTTTAAACTAATTTTGATCCATTTGAGTCAACTTCTTTCAATATTATTGTTAAATATGCAGAATAAAATTTCCAAAATAGGGAAGGATATTGCTTGGACAAGTGATGATAATTTGAAAAATAAAAATTGAATTGACGAAGAGTCATCGAATGACAAGTAGTCAAAAACAACTAAATTAACTAAATTAAGGAAACAAAATTTGGTAAAGTTGATCTAAATGCCGCTAAGTCTGGGTAGGAAATAAAAATCCCAAGTCCAACAAAAGCATTTACAGTTTGCGACCAAAATGTATGTACATCTACCGCGCCAACTTCCTGCATTAGTCTTAACTTAATCTTCTACAGTCTGGATCTCACCCATCATGATCCGGTTACTCACAACATTAAATCCCAAAACTAAAGGGCTAACCTTCTTCCCTTTTTTGCCTTTCTTCTTCCCACCTCCTTTGGAGGATCCTTCAGTTTGGTCCACCTCCTGTATATCTGCATTAGTTGAAGCCATGGGAGCAGCGCCAAGCCCGTTAACTTTCTTACCGTGCTTGCTCTGGAAAGCTATGTCCAACACATCTGATGGTAACATCTCCTTGTAATTGAGGAATTTGTCAATGAATTGATGGTCAGGGTCAAACGATCCAAGATTTTCTTTTAGAAGCATCTCAGCTTCTGATCTGGATTGCTTCAAGCAAAATTCAAGGAAACTTGTATCTGCCACACTCACCCAAAAAAGTTGCCACATTTAATTGTGCATCAAGAATAACAGACTCTAAACGATAAATCCATTAGCTGTGGTAGGTTATGCAAATGATAATAATAAACAAGAAGCCATTATACTTGAACATTGCAAACATATGTATCATACCTCCGTAAATATTTGACGGTTAAATTTTAAAATTAATGTGGCTTGACATACCTTTTGTCCCAATAAGCCTAACACACTCATTCTCACACCAATCTTTGAAGCCCGTGGCCTCTGAAAATTTACAGAACAAATTATGTATAAGTAATTTAGAGAATCGTCAATTGATCTAGTTAAGTGGACCAAACAAAAGGACTCAATTACATGGAACTAAGAAAGTGGGAGCAATGTGTCTTTTCTTACCAGAATGCTTAGTCATAGCATCTTTTTTCAGTTTCAGCACCGTTTGAGAAGAGGCCGGTGATGATGATAGAGGTCGCTCAGTTGGCTTGCCACTTGCTGATTTCTGCCGGGTTAATAATCCTGGAGAGTTACCTTTCAATGGTACATTTTTTGATCCCCGGCTTCCTTGACTAGCCAGCTGAGGGAAATCGGTCCTGCTCACAAATAAAACACACAAATCAATCAAACTATCTATCTACATCAAAACTAACTAACAACAATTAACGATTAGCCATCTACACTTAAATTGGAGAGACAGAAGCCATACTGCTTAGTTTCTTGCTTGGAATGTTCAATTGGACCCCAAAACAAGTCATCATCCCCTTTATATTTTGATTGGTTGGAAGCATGTGAGTTTATCGGAAGTGGTGAGGCAGCTTTAGATGGAGAGGAAGCTGAGATTGGCCGAGAAGAAGCACTATTCCAATTAGCCTGGGCAGGCTGAGCTTTCTGAGGCGTAGGCACTGGACTTGCAGGCACGGCAAAAGAAGCCTTTTTCTCCTGCTCCTTCAGAATGTCCCTTAAAGAAGTTGGTTTAGGGACTCTACCAGAATCAGAAGACCATGCTGGAGAAGGAGATGGGATGGGTTGATCTCGCTCTCCTTTCCAAAGAACAAAGTCTCCCAGAGAGGGTCCTGCTGGGATTGAAGGCAATGCTTCTTTTTCTTGCTGTGCAGATCGAGAACTTTTACCTTTTTCAATAGGGCTTGAAGACATGGGTACTTCAGCAGACACAGCAGAAACTGGGGCTTTAACTCCCGAACCCTTTTTTGCTGACTTCTTGCGGCTTCTTTTAGTATCTTTTGCCTCAATGAAGTTACTACCATTTATTGACTCTGATTGCACAGCAATATCATTCAAAGACAATGTGCTATCTGGAACCTCCGCATCTGTTTCATTAGATTTTTTCAAAACTTCTTCAGCTAATAGATCATGCAGCTGACTTTTTTTGCTCTTCACATTCTGAGAAGTTTGAGAATTAACAGGATATTCTGTATTGTCTCCTGCGTGACTTTCACTAGATACCTTAACCAAGTCAGGATATGATACAACCCCAGCCCAGGGCGTTGCCAAACTCATGGAATTGACAGAAGCAGCAACATCAGATACAAGTGTTTCTGTCTGTGCCTTTCTCTGTTCTTCCAGCTGAATTTCTAATAAAGACTTGGCCTTGACACTTGGAGCAGGTTTCCAAGCTCGTCCAGCAGGAACTTCGGCATTGTGAGTAGAAACAGAACCAACTGCCACAGAATCGCCTGAAAAGATTGTTTCACTGATGCTTCTAGTAACACTGACATCGTGATGACCAGCTGTCTCTAGTACAGCATTTTCTTCAATCTGACTAGCCTTACTTCTGGATTTTTGCAGATATGTTTCATGTGATCCACCGTTGTTTATTTCCTCCAACTCATTAAAATGTGGTATTTCACTTTCTGACTGCTTTGATGGCTGCAGAGTCGTGTTTTTAAGCAATCCCTTTGCTTGGTCAGAAGACTGAGATTTGTTAGATTTTTGCTTCTTAGATTTCTTCTCGGTAGTCTTTTTGGGTTCATGTGTTTCAACATGCACTGCATTGGAGCTGTCTATTTCAGCCAGTCTAGCAGGGGGTAACTCAATCCCACGAGATCCTGTTGAAGATTTATCAACAGAAGGTGCATCATGTTGTAAATGTACAGAAGGCATAGATATTGCCGGTATGGCAACACCATCAGATCTTAAAGCGCTGTCCGGTACCTGCTTCAATGACTTAGAAGTATAGTCAAAAACAGAATCCTGCACAATGTGGGATTCCTCTTTGGAGCTGTTCAGGTCATGCACAAGTGAACTCTCAACATAAGGAGCTGGAGGTTCTTTTTTATGACTTTCATTAATTTGCTCGGCGGGAGTGGGAGCCCAGTTATTCTGAGGACTAGTATCCCCAAATACCTGATGAGGCAGACGCACGGTAGACCCTTGACTGCCAACTGTATAGCTTGCGTCTTGGCTGACTTTAAGATGCAAATTCATAGACTCAGTACCAAGTTCATTATGCACACTAGGAATTGGTATCTGAGAGCTCATGGAAAAAGCATCTTGTGGGGTTTGAAGTTGAGAAGGATCAACACGCAAATTTCCCATTGGTAATGAACTTTGCAACTGTCCATAAGTTGAATTGCCAAAGAGCTGGTTAGACTGTTGGTCCTGCAACATTTTGGAAAGCAGTTGTTGCTGTTGTTGCCGTAAGAACAGCTGCTGCTCCTCCTGCATCTGCTGCTGCTTTAGCATAAGGAGTTTATCTAACAGGGGCAGCTGCGGTGCTGAAGCAGCTGCTTGAGAATGTAACTGCAACAAGTATTGCTGTTGCAACAGGTTCATTATTTGTGGATCTTGAGCTAAACCAGAAGAAAGTAGCTTCTCTGCTGTCAAGGAACTAGCTGGGTTATCCCCAGCTAGAGCCAGTAAATTGCTTAAGGAGAGCTGATTTTGCAGTGTCGGCCTTTGCTGCTGAATTCCAAATGGCATTTGAGAGAAATTCTGATCATGAACTGAGTCAACTTTATTCTGAATGAGATCCAATCCACCTTGTATGGGATTATTTGGCCATCCAACAGCACCATTATTTATGCTTGCAGATGTTCTGTCAGATAACCCTTGGATTATCGACAATAACTCAGAATTTTGAGACTGAGATTGACGTGAATTGTCACTCACTGAAGACAAGAGCTTTGAATGCAGCGACACATCTGGGACATCTGATTTTGGAGCAAGGGATGCTGCATCCTGCCCCGGCCAATATGGATATGAATTCGGTAAGGACATCTGGCGTTCAAGCTCCATCCTCTTGGCAAGCAAGTAAATGTTGTTACCATTATCTACTCCCGTTGGGCCCAGATTACCAGAATTATTTCCAGCAAACCCTTTAAAACCTGAATAGCATACAAGGTAACGTTGTCAAACCTCGTTTTCTCAACATATTAGAAATACAGAGTTGCAGAAGAAAAAGAAAAATCATAATCACATGGAAAAAAAGTTTACATCTAAATAATCAAAAGAAAAGGAAATAAATAAATATAACAGGTAAGAACCTTCTGATAACGCGAGGTTGTTAATTGTAGGACCGCTTCTGTTACCAGACATGAGTGACTCCAAATACCTACTTTCAACTCCGGTACCAGAACCCTGCCGATGCCTAGAATCACTTTTTAACATCTCAACCTCACTCAAACCAGTGAGGGCATTTCCAAATGTAGTAGGATTTTGGCGGCCAGTCATATCTGCCAATTCATTCGGTTGTGGTGCAGAAAATCCAGGTGGTGGTCGGGCTTTAGCTCGTAAATGCGGCATGACATCACCAAGAGAAAACCATGGTGAGTCAGCAGCTGAACTTTCCAGACGAACAGGCAAATCAATACCAAAATATCCAGCCTCAAACCATCCAATAATGTCAATTCCTTTAAATGGACCTTGGATAAGACCCTTGGGATCTTTATACAAAAGGGATAACTCCTCTGGAGCAGTTGGAGGAACTCTTCTGGTTCCATGTTCACTTTCCAAAACACCAGATAGCTGCCTCTTAACAATGGGATCTTCACTACTTGCGTGCCACTTACCTACTTCTTTGGACTCGGATACAAAACCCAACTTACTTTCCCATGAACTATGAGGATCTTTTGGCTGGTGTGAACTCACATCTGATTTCCTTAATCTAGCATCACTAGATGCATCCCTGCTATTGTGCAATAGAGCACTCGTATGTTCGCCGCCTGCTGGCATTGCTCGCCATGCAGCACCAGGATGAGGAGAACTATTTCCTTCAAAGGATGAATCTCTATTACTGGACAATTCATCAGCCACTTTGTAAGAACCTCCATCTTCACTTCTATCTGTGCATAAAATATTTTAGAAAAACTCACAGAATATGTAGAAAAAGGAAATTATATTTATGAAATGCCAAAATAATTATAGCACACAATCAAGGCTGAGTTTTATTAGATTTAGACACACAGATGAGATATGAAAGAACCAATATCAACATGATAATATAGTTAGACATGAAGACATGGTGGACACGGGAGAAAGAAAGTGTGAGGGAAATTCATGAACTAAGTTTGTTTGTGATGTAAGGAAACTCATCAAACCTATTTATCTTTAAAATTGAGGTTTCCTTAATTTGCACTGTGTTTATAAAACAAATGACACTTCGAAACTGAGAGAGATAACTGAGATATTGTTTGATGATATCAAAAGTACCCTAATTCCAAGGTTTTATTATCACCAGTTATGCCTTTATTTTTAACCATTTGGAGGACATCCGAAAGCGGAAGATACCTGAATTTTTTTCAAATTAATTAGTTAGGAAGCTATAACTGTGTTTACTTTAGAGCAATACATATAAACAATTTAACAGTCAAATGAACAACGGATTATAGCAGCAACAAAAAAACCACAGTACAAATATGGGGTTGCAGCCTATAGAAGAAACGTAATGCATATAACAGGTGTTGCAGCCTATAGAAGATGGCACACAATCTGCCATGTCATAATGCCATGGCGCTCCATGGCGACAATTCAACAACACTGAAACTTAGAAGCCAAAATCATAATCTCTGAACTTATCCCCATAGCAAAACAAAACAATTCATTTCAGGCAGTGTTGCTATAGCCTATAAAATAGCAGAATTTGGACAAATCCCTATTAATTTATGATAGGCTATTTTGTTAAAAGTGTTTGCAAAAAGAGACTATAGGGGTGTGATAGCTGTATAGAATGGCAGAATTTGAGCAGACAGCTATTTTCCACAATTGACAACACTAATTTCAGAAAGCTATTCGGCAACTGAAACTATCCATAAGTAATATATCCCAAGTGTACCTTGAAGAGGAGTGATTCCAGGCTTCATTCGTCTAGTCTGAGTAAAATCTGTTGAGCCCCTTCCTTCTTTGGCCACTTGAGGTGCATTACTACTAACTATTTCCCCTTTTTCAATGCCATTTAAGACAGACTGTTCAAACAGAAAAGCAGTATATTAAGCCACAAGAATAAACAAAGGCATCCAGTTAAATATAAACAAAGAGACTATGTACCAGTTCCTCAGAATTTGGTGTCGTAAGAGCAAGAGGCTCCAATGACTCATCATGTGTAAGACTTGGAACCTGCACAAAATCATCAACAAGATTTCTGTTTCTACCCATATTAGTCACTCTGAATATATCAAGCAATTTTGTCCTGTTATATCTGAAAGGTTCTTCATGTTCACTTTCGACTTTGTTGAATGCAGTTCCAGTATATGTGCTATTCAAAGAGCTACCACCACGGCCTAGTCCAGGACTGTAGACTGGCAGGGGTGTATTCTCCCCACGACCACGACCATAGGAAAATGTAGAGGCCTGTTTGTTTGGTGGTGTGCTTTGGGAATGAGGAGGCTCTACCCTTCCACGGCTTTGTGCGAAGTTAGGTCTCCATGGTCGAACTTGATCTCCTTCCTTCTCATCCTTCCCATGAGACAAACCTTTATCCAGATGTATATCACCGTCTTTTCCTGAGTCACTCCATTTTTCACGAAGACCTTCTGGCTCCTTCTCATTAGGACCCCAGCGTGTGTTCCACTTGCTCTCACGCCGCTGATCAAAGTTAGCTTCTCTGCTTCCTAAATCATTCCATCTATGAGTATCAGATGTAACACGACGTGTTTCTCCAAAATTCTTTGGAGCTGGATTCTCTCCCCATCGATCCACCTTCCGTGAGTCACCTAGGTCTTTGTCCCCATCCCTCCAACGATCCTTACGGATGGAGGACTTCGTGTCTCTCTCAGTGTCTCTCTCTTCATCGCGCCAACGATCACGACGTCCACTTTCTGAGTCAAACATGGATGGCCTAAAGACATCCTTTCTCTTCTGTGCATCTTCTCCATCACCAGATGTCTTAACAGTCTCTGAGCGGCTGCCATGTGATGGGTTTGAGATCGCATGATTTTCCTGAGTCATAAGAGACATATAAGGAAGAGGAGAAGCTAAAAACATAGAATCAGTAATAAATTATTTTAGGAATGTTATGGCTGAACTCAAATCTTATTTACATAAAAACATTCCACAAAACTATAGACAAATAGTAAATACAGACCATAGGTCCTGTTCCAGATTTACTCTCCCCTGGCTTTGGCAGAAGCCATTGTGGTGAAAGTGGGATAGGATTGTCAGAACCTTGGACATCTGTACAAAAGGAAAAGAAATTCCAATTAATGAAAAAAAATGTTAGAAGGTATTAAAAACTGCTTCAGCAAAAAAAAAATGCATTTGAAGCATGTAAAACCATAGCCTTTGACAATTGTAAAAGTTAGAAAAAAAGGTATATCGGTCACTTAACTTTCACGGGTAAAAACACCTTTCAGCATTGCCATAACATAACCAATTAATGGACTGTTCTAACACACACTAAACCCAGTATCATATCAAGAAAACAGAGATAAAGAACCATTGTAATTTTTAAAAAGACAAATCTTTATAAAATGTATGCATTGCTAGTTTCTAGCAGTAAAAAGCTGAAACCAACTGGTTGAATAGGATCAAGCCAATAAATGTTGATTATGTGTAAAGCATTAACACTTACACCAAGCCAATAGATGATGATTATGGGTAAAGCATTAACACTTACACCGTGAAAATACGCCAAATAACAATTAAGGATACACAAACAGGAGTTGATATATATAAAGAAGCAGAAAACACATCATCTCAATACCATGCAAGACATTTCATGGAAACTCCAACCAAATACTAGTAGCTACATTTCATGAAAATACTCAATATTTTCAAATTACATCCATAAGAAACCAATATCCCCAAAATACAATCTCAAATTCTGAGCAGTGAAATCTTCGTAGCTCTTCAAAAAAAATTAAAATAAATAAATCTAAAAACAGTGACACTCACTGCACTGAAAAGTAGTAAGCTTGAAAAACGCAGCACATGCGAAAATAAATTGATATAAAAACGAAAAAAAACGGTACTTTACAATTCACATAGTATGAAACTCAAAGACGAAATGCAACGTGTAAAAAACACTGACAAACGTGACGAATTCATCAATGTCAATTACCGTATAAAAATAACAATCCAAAACCCTAAAAAAACACTGACAAAAGTGAACCGCATTTCGGTTATTATCAAGCCAAAACCCTAAGTTTAAACGGAGCTAAAGGAAGTGATAAATCAGAACGAAGACGAATAAGATGAATAAGAGGAATGATTGAAAATAAAATTGGGAATGGTAAAACCTTTGGAGATCTGCAATGGAGTTGCAGCGTTAGCGTGAAAGCGAGTATCGGAAGTTGAGTTTTGAGCCATTGATGATGAACGAACGAGAATGAACACTGAGCGAAAACACTGTTTGCAACGATGAAAGGGTGTGCGAGGGAGAACGTAGGTTAAGTCTGAAACACAATATAAAAGGGTAGTGTGCACGATAACACTGTGTAACCTCCTATGCGCACGTTAGTGAGGGCCTTTGTGATTCTCGGTGAGAAATCAACACGCGCGTTAAGTAGACAGTGTGTGGCACGTGATTGGGTTTGGGTCTCCGTGTTTTACACGCGCGTTGGTGGTGAAAATTGGGAAGGGTTTATTTTTGTGTTATTAGAATTTTCCCTCGTCTATAGATTTTAGTGGTGCTCCCTTTTCTAAGAGTACTTAACTTTGTTTTTGAGATTGGAAGATTCATCGATTCTTTGGTGATTAAATTTATTGAACTCAAAATATATAAATCATTTATTTGTAAAGGAAAATACTTTACTAATCTTTCAAAATAACCGATTTAAATCTAAAATAATTTGTCTTGAAATAATTTATTATTTAATTTTTTTATATATAATATTAATTATTTTTTATAAAATTTGTTTTTAATTAATATTGATAGCATAATCTCAATTAATATTGTTTTAAATTTAAAACCAAATGTTAGCTTTGTTATACATAGTTTGTCTCAAGTCCGGATAAAAGAATAAAGTTGTGTTAGGCAATCGATAGCCAACGTAAAACTTTGTTGAATCTTTGTGAGAAGGGTCACCTACGAAATAATGGGAATGTTAAGTCGTTTCCCGGAAGCAACGCGCTGTATGGCTCGAGTACAGTGTCAAATGAGTAAGGGTTAGTGCATCGCCGCCTGAATGCAGTGAAAAAGAAGCAATGATTTCCACATTTTCGTGAATGGTTGTGGGTAAAGAAGTTAGTTCAAGAGAGTATGATTCGTTTTGGATCATGGAATATAGGCACGCTTACTGGAAAATTTATGGAAATAATGGACATTATGATTAGGAGGAAGATCAATTTTATGTGCCTACAAGAAACAAAGTGAATGCGTGAAAAAGCAAAAGAATTGGACAACTCGGGAAATAAGTTTTCGTACAGTGAAAAAGTTAGATTGAGAAATAGGGTAGGGATTATTGTGGATAAGAAGTGGAAGAAGGATATTGTGGATGTGAAAAAAGTAGGAGATCGGAACATAGCCTTTAAAAAATTTATAGTGGAACAAAATATATTTAATGCTATTAGTGCTTATGCACCGCATATTGGATTAGCAGAACACCTTAAGGTGCAATTTTGGGAGGATTTAAAAGGCCTAATTCAGGATATACCCCAATGAGATAAGTTTTTTCTATAAGTTTATTTTAATGGTCGTGTAGGGAACGTAACAAGGGGTTTTGAAAGCATGCATGGGGGGTATGGTATATGGAAGGTGAATACGGATGGTAAATCCATCTTAGAGTTTTCGTCGACTTTGGATCTTACTATAGCAAGTATCTGGTTTATGAAAAGAGATAAGCATCTTATCACATATAAAAGTGGGGTGACATGTTCTCAGATATATTTCTTTCTTATTAGGAAGTCGGGTAGAAAGATTTGCTTGGACTTTAAAGTTATTCTGGGAGAGAGCTTGACTACCCTGCATAGAGTATTGGTTATGGAGATAAGAGTAAAGGGGAAGCAAAGAGAATAAGTTATATGGGAGTGTCACTGATTAAGTGTTGGCATTTGAAGGAAGAAAAACAATAAAGTTTTCAGCACAGGATCTTGAAGGGGGTTTGGGTAATTGAAATAAGGTGCAAATAATATGTGGAATATGATGGCCAAATAGATTAGAGAAGTGGCCAGAGATGCGTTGGGAGAATCAAGAGGTTTTTGACCTAGGGGTAAAGAATCGTGGTGGTGGAATGAAAGTGATTAAAGTAAAGTTATAGTAAAAAATTATTATTTTAAAGAATGGTCTAGGTGTTAAAATGTTGAAACTTGAGAAAAAATAAGAAAGCTAAGAATGACACCAAGAAGGCGGTGACTGAAGCAGGAACTCAAGCTTTCGACAGATTATACCAAACTTTAGAAATCAATGAGGGAAAAAATCTATATACAGGCTTGCTATTGGAAGAGAAAGAAAGACAAGACATTTGAATCAAGTGAAGTGTGTTAAAGATGAAGAAGATAAAGTTTTGGTTTAGGCAAAATATATAAAGGATATGTGGAAGACATATTTCTATAATATATTTAATGAAGGATTTTATATCTCACTGAGTCTTGGCAGACTCGGCATTAGAGAAGAAGACTGAAACTATAATTACTACCGTCGGATTCAAAAGCAAGAGGTAAAAGAAAAGTTGAAAAGGATACGTAACAGTAAGGCGGTTGGGACAGACAATATACTGATTGAAGTATGGAAAATTCATGGAGAGAAAGGTATGAGTGGCTCACAAAATTCTTTAATGAAATGATGAGGTAAAAGAAAGCGTTCGATGAATAGAGAAGAAGAACTTTAATTTCAATATATAATTGTAAGATAATGGAATATTTGTCTTTATCATTCACGTCAATAGAATATATATATATATATATATGTGTGTGTGTGTGTGTGTGTGTGAGAGAGAGAGAGAGTGTGAGTGTGTGTGTGTGTGTGTGTGTGTGTGTGTGAGTGTGTGTGTGTGTGTGTGTGTGTGTGCGTGCGCGTGTGTGTGTGTGTGTTTTGTGTAAGGTTTGGTCAGCCGTCTAATTATGGTACAACATAATTGTCGAAAATTAATAATGATAAATTATTACAAAATATTATATTCTATCACCCCCCCCCCCAAGCAGTCGAAGCGAGAGGTCCGCGGACGCTTAGACTAGTCCGAAAATCATCAAAGAGAATACGAGGAATCCCTTTAGTGAAGATGTCCGCTATCTGATGTTGAGATGGATCGTGAAGAACATGTGCCTGACCACAAGCTACTTTTTCCTGAACAAAATGAATATCCATTTCAATATGCTTTGTACACTGATGTTGCACGGGATTACCAAAGAGATGAATGGCACTAACATTGACACTATACACCAAAGTGGCATGAGGAATAGGAATATTAAGCTCTAGAAGAAGATTGGGAATTCAACATGACTCAGATACAATATTAGCAACACCTCTATGTTCGACTTCAATAGTATAAGGAGAGGGAATGGGTTTCCTTTTGAAATACCAATAGATAAGTTTGTCACTTAGAAAAACACATTAGTCATACGTGGAGCGTCTGGTGCATGCATGTGAAAACAAACTTGTTTAACTGCATATGATATGTCAGGTCAAGTAAATGTGAGATATTGTAAAGCTTCTACAAGACTCTGATATAGAGATGGGTCCTTGTAAAGTTTTTGCTTAGTGTCAACAGAAGTGGCAGATGGTTTGCAAAATGCCATGCCAACATGTTTGATGATCTTTGAGGCATAAATGCTTTGATTTATAAAGATGCCAATAGGGTGACGAGATACAACAATACCCAAAATATAACTCAGGGGACCCAAGTCCTTTATCCCGAACTTAGATGCTAAGAGTGACATAATTGATTTGCGAAGGGCAGGAGTCACTACTACAAAATTCCCAAATAACAACGTCAAGTTTACAACGGCATCCTATACACCGTTCTTATAGTGCGTACTGGATGCGCGCGCATTATTTTAATTAGAAATCTCAAGGGTATAATAACGGTTGTTATAAAAACGGTGGTGATACAATCTAGCTATCATGGGTTCGAACTTCATCGCCCTCAAATAGTTTATCTTTTTGACGTAAATGCTCCCTTTTTAAGTTTTATTAATATTTAACTAAAAAATAATAATGATATCACGACGGCTTTTTCTTAAAACCGTTGTTATAAACTGTTATGTATTTTAAATACCAAGTATATATTAATTTATCCATTGAAAAAAGAAACAAGACGAAACAAACCTAACACCAACGTCGTCACCATTGTCGGGAAGAAGACAACAACAACAAGAAAGTGTTCTACTTTAAGGTGTTGCAATGTCACATTTGAAGACAAAATCATCCAAAGGTGTTTCTACGTCTTCTTCTAGTGTAAAATCTCGATCTGGAAATTTTTGTGGTTGTGATGGTCGTATGGTTTCGTATCAATGCAAGAAGGGACAAAATAAAGGAAGGCTTTTTTGGAGATGTCCATTTTGGAGGAGCGATGAAGCATGTAGTTTGTTCATATGGGATGAAGACGTGGAAGAAAGAGATGGAAATGACGATGAGAGCATTATAAAGTCAGAATTAGAAGTTGTGGGCTATCTGAAGGTTTTGTATGAGGATTTAAAGAAAAAGAACAAGAATTTGAAGAACAAACTGAAATCAGAGATATTTTCTAGAAATATCAAGATGTTATGTTTTCTTGTCTCCTTTATGTTTAATGTTTACTTTGTTATGAAATGTAATAGTTGAATTAGGGTTTGAATTACATTGTTGATGTTTAAACTGCAGATGCATTGTGAATTACATTGTTGATGTTTAAACTGCAGATGCATTAAGTGAGAAGTTAAGGCGCACCTTTTATTTTTTATTTATTTTAAAATTAAAAAATAAAAGGGTTATCACTACGGTTCTCCTGGTTAACCGTAGTGATATATTTATAATAAATAAATACCTATCTATACGGTTTTTATTTATTTTAAAATTCACAGATAAAATGGTTATCACAACGGTTATTCTAGTTAACCGTAGTGATATATTTATAATAAATAAATACCTATCTATACGGTTGTTATTGTTAATGGTTGTGAAATAGTTTACCCATATATAAGCGAAATAACTTTCACTTAATTGACAGTTGTAATACCCCAAAATTTGCTCTTCCCTTTTGGCATCATAGCTTGGCATTATCATTTATCATATCATATCCATCTCATTAGCATTGCATTGCATTTAACATAGAAAAATGAAGCATGGCATCCTTCTTACCATCAGGGCATGTGATCAGGTGGAAGGTGGACAATCAAGGGATCATTCAAAGCACAAAAAGGTCAATCAAGTTGGCTCTAGGCAAGCCAAGAGGTCTCTCATGTCTCATACTATCTCAATTGATCTTCCAAAACCTCAAGGAAGTGAGATTCAATGGAAGATTGAAGCACTACATATTTCACTATGCAAGAGATTCAAAAATTGAAGGAAAACCCTCAAAAGAGATAGCTCATTGATTCAAAATCATTCTCAAGTGGCATTTCTCATCATCCTTTAAGAGGATACACAACATACTCTGAGGAATTTGGATTTGGAAGATGTGCAATTTCCTCCTAACCAAAGGGGGTCAAAACTAGGGTTTCCCATTAAATCAGGGAATCTTTGATTTTTTGGACAAAGCTTGTTGTCATGGTATTCTACATGTTCTTAAGTGTATATGTGTGGAAGATTGCATCTCAATTGGTTTTAGAAGTGGTTCAATTGGAAGAAAGATCAAGAATCAGAGAAATTGGGGCAAAGTCAAATAATCAGAGGAAAAAGTCAACTCTTGACTTTTTGAGGCCAAATTCATGAAATTCATGTTGCATATGTCCAATGTACAAAATTTGGTCAAGAAACTCCAAAGGAATCATGAAAAAATCAAGATGTGGAAAGTTGCCATTTTTGGATGAAGTAGGGTTACTAAAAATAGCAAGTTTTGGCCATTTTGCATCAGAGTTTGAACCAAGGCCATTCAAATTTGGAGCACCAAATGAAAAATCCACTCTGCCTCAATGAAAGATCTTGTTTTAAGCTTCAAATCCATGTGTAGAACATCTCCATTGGATAAAAATTGAGAGAGATATGATTGATCAAAGTTGGAGGAAAGTAGGTTCAAAACTAGGTCATGACCAAGATTTTCAGGTCACGCGCGCAATCATTTTAACAAACAGTTGGTGGGCCAAATGTCCACTCATTTTTCTCATGGTTAAAGGCCTCAAATGAAAAACTTTTCAACATCAAAGTTGTTCCTTGTAGTGTCCTCTTCAATGTTGATGTTGTGAAAATTTTGATTTAACCAAGTTATGAGATAGTTTGGAGGGTTCAAAGTCATGTTGTTTGTGCTGAAATTTTGTGTGCCCAATTGCCTTGCCAGCCAACCTTTTGCCACGCCCACCAACCAGTTGTGAACCATTGTGTTCATAGCTATTTTTAGACATGTTTGAGACCTCATTTCACTTCAATTTTCAAACCAATATTGTTCCCCAATGTACCCTCTTTCAAATGAACCCATAAACTCCCTAAGGCAGTCATTGAGTAGAGAGAAAAACCTCCATAAACCACCGTATGTTGACACTGATACATTGATGACATGCTGCATGATTTGGTTCAGTCACACCACAAACACCTCCTCACTTTTGTTTCCTCTTTCAACCAAGCACAAGTTACTTACATAATGCACACTGTCACGTGCCATACATGAGAATAGAAGGAACAAACTTGCTTAGCAAGTTTCTGATGCACAGATTGGCAGCTTCACTCTCCTTTTCTCCCTTCCACCATAACTGTCATGAGCTTGACCTCACCATAACTCAGCCTCAATAACTCGCCCCTAACTAACTTGACTCAGTTAGTTAGGGTGCACTCACTTTAACTCATCCAACTCAGTTAGCTCCACTCATTAAACCATGGTTAGTTCATACTATAAATAGAAAACTCACACTCAAATTTCATTCCCAGCCACATTCTCTCAAAAACACTTCAAATTCTTTCCACATTCTCTGATTTTTCTCCCTCTCTGTACACGAATTTCATCATCATCTCCTACATTTCATCTCCATCTTCATCTTGATTCTACTTTGGAGATTAAGAACAAGAGTGCATAGGTTCAGTTAAAGAAGTTCAGGATCAAGAGAGTTGAAATTCTGGTTGATTCTTTGCACGAATTCAAGCTCTCAAGCCTTTATTTGGCCAAGTGAAGCTCAAGGAAGAAGCATCTCCTTCTGGTATTCTTGTGCATTCCAAGTTTCATCATCATTCAGGTTTGAACTCTTGAAATTACCTTGCACGATCTCTGCCTAGTTTTACTTGTTTTTTTTTTTGTGTTTTAAGCTTGCTAGAAGCTCTGCTCAAACCGGCTAGTTGATAGGCCTCCTAAAGGCTTAGTTGCAAAACCTAGGGCTTACTTTAATCTTCTCTGTTCTCTCTGCGTATGTGTGGTATGTGAAAAATAAGGCTGAATCCTTGATCTCCATAATTTCCTCTTCATTTTGGTATGCGGATTGTGTGTTTTGGTGAGAGGCGAAAATTGCAGGCGGTGGCTGTTGGCCGGAGAAGGTGACCGGAAGTCATCTCCGGCCGGTACCTTTGAATGCTAGGGTTTTCTCACGTTTTAATCGGGTCCGTTCATTTTGCGCGATCGTGTGGCTTGAATGGTGACAGCACATTAAAAGGCATGTGCTTGTCACATGTGTATTTTCTGAATCCACTTAAACAGCGTGTGGCATGGTACACGATAGGGAGTGTGGACATTCACATGTGCGCGTTGATGTTGTTTACTTTGACTGGATGTTGACTGTGACTTGATCCAATGGCTTGTGTGGTTTTGACTATTGTTGACTGAAGAGCATGGTAGTTATTATGGATTGCGCGTGTAATGGACTTAGTCAGATTGATATCCACACCTCCCATGTTTTCAAGCCCAATTAAATTGAACTATGGATTTGCTATGGTTGCACCCCCATTCATATTGCATTTCATATTTTATTTTCATTTTTGCTACACGTTTCATAATTGATTTTTAAAAATATCAAATGATATTGGAAAATTCTACAAAAACTCATGTGTATTCTTAAAACATTTAGGAAATTTTTCATGATTTTATTTTCTGATTTTATGACCATTTTGCCCCTGTTCCATTATTTCTTTTGAATTTCCATTTGCATGCATACTTAATGTGACATGTGATTTTGTGCATTTTTGTTCTTGATCATAAAAAATGATTTTGATGCCTTTCTTTTTGCATTGTGGTCACAATATGTTGAGGTATGTTTGAGATTTATGAGATGATTTTTAAGTCTTTTTTGGATGACTTTTGATGTGTTGCTTTGAGCATGAATGCATGAAACTTCCATGAGACTTTGACCTAATTGTTGAGTGACTTTGGTTCTGATTCATTGCTTGTGGACTTGATATGTTAATGGCATGTGTTTAAGGTGTTTGATTGGTGAAAGTCATAATTTTTGAAGCATGTTTGCTATTTGTTTGAAGCATGAAGTTTAACTTGTTCATTTTGTGAATGCATGCCTCATGTTTGGTTTGCTTGATCATGAAGGCACTTGTGCCATGAGTTGTGGTTTTGTTTGAGGATGTATAGCATGTTAATTGACTTCTGATTGTGACATTTGGGTTTCATCTTTGCATGTTTGATGTTTATCTTGCACCTTAAGTCACTTGTTTCACAAGTATGAACCACATTCACATCACTTCACCTTTTCTTCTTTGCTTCTTGTTGGATTGAGATTTTGTTTGCATGATTTGGTATACTCATTTAGGATAACATTAGGTTGTGTAAATATGAGTTACATTCTGACTTGGAAGCATGTATAGCATTCAATCTCATTTTACTTTGTTTGTCAACTTGTTTGAATTTGATTTGTTCATTATATTTTCTTACTTTACTTGTAAGTGATTGTGCTAACCATGTAGGGGCTTTGGTAAGTTTCAATTGAGTGTGGATAAGGAATCCACATTCAACTTCTATTCTTTCTCTTTTACAATTCCATTTTGTGTTTTGTTAAGCACTTATGTGCTTTCTTTTAATAACTCATCACTTTCCCTTTGTGAATTACAATTCATCTTCTACTTTAGAAGTGAATTGTTTAATTCATTCTTTCTTTAGACGTTAGGTTGAAACCTCACAAACCTTAGGATCACTCCCTTAACTAATCAATTAGGATTGAGTCTTAGTCCATATAGATTTTTACCTTTATCCTCCCTTGAGTCTCTTTTCTCATCTCAAAGAAAATTCAAAACATATAATAAAGGTAGGCATTTATTGCATTTAGGCCTTTCATATAAAGAAAAGGTTATAAGGGGTCTTCTCTTGTAATCTTAGAATGTGTAGCATGTGGCCCATCTTAGGTCAATGTGTTACATATTTGATCTTGTATGAGGGACTTAAATGCAATACTTGCTGAAAGTGCAAATAATAAAAAACACTTCTTCATTTCTTAATCAACAAAACACTTAATAAACACAAGTATGCTAGTGTGTTTGAACCTTGACAATTGGAACTAAGTGTGGGGGTCTTCTTCACTCTTAGTGTGCTTTCTTACCCATTCCATCTTGGAATGTGAGGATGTACACATTCCAATGACTAAGATTCAGATACACTATCATATGCAAACAAATGAAAAAACTCTTAAAAGACAAAAACAAACAATAACGTCTTTCCTTCGGGAATTCTTTTCTCACCTCATTCACTCTCAACGCACGAACGCGCTTCTACTCGTTCTCTTGCAAGATGGTAACGCACTCGGACCAGCGAGCCTGCAACACCTGAGCTAGAACGTCAGCCGTTCTCTAAAAAACACAAACAATTCATCCCTAGTGAGGGGAACTACGTCGCTCTGATTCTCATGTTCCCGATGAGATACGTAGGCAGTGGGGTAGGGCCCATGCGAGCACTTCTTTTATTTTCCCTACATTTGTTTCTCTTTCTCTCTTCTTCCTCTTTCCATTCCTTTTCCAGTTCTTTTTCCAGTATCTTTTCCTTACACCCTTTGATCGAGGCAAGCAAGCGTGGATCCCATCGGGTACGATGGACGCGAGGGGGTGCTAATACCTTCCTCTCGCGTAACCGACTCCCTTACCCACTTCTCTTGGTCGCAAGACCATGCTTTTCCTTTCTCTCAGGTTTACGCGGTGTTTCCTTTCCCTCTCTTGGGATAAATACACATTGCTGGCGACTCTGTTTCGGTGCCACTTTCGCGTTTGTACTAGGATGAAAATCCCGGGAGCGACAGCTGGCGACTCTGCTGGGGAGTATTGTGGTTGACCTATTGCTGGTCCATCCCTAAGCGAGTCAATCCTAGCGCTTGTCTGTTTTTCTTTCATTGGGTGTTTACTGTTGTGTTGTATTTACTGTTTTATTGTATGGTTATTTACTGCTTTACTGTACATTACTGTATTTACCGTATTTTAGCATTTTCATTTCATATGATATATTATGCTATACTGGACTGTGTTGTTTTCTGCTTGGCGGGCGGGATTTCTGAGAGATAAGCCCATTACACAGGCTTGAGTATACACTTAGAATTAGAGTGGAGAGTAGTGGGACCTACGTGCCGTTTGGAGTGCGTTGGGTGTTCACGAAATTCACAGCTAGATGAGGCTATCTTGGGACACGTCGTGGCATACGCATCTTGCGTATTCCAGGATGTAGATCTAGAGAGCTGTCGACTCTAGTGACCGATCATGAGGACCTTAGTGGAAATATCCCTCTTTAGTGGTGACAATGGCAGACCACATTCTGTGGCAAACCCATTCGCACCCGAGGGCCCACTTTGGAACTTGCATAGGATGACCTTTATTTTCTAAGGGGAGTCAGTGGACGACCTCTTTGATTGGCATAGCATTGTATCCTACGGGCTGAATGTGCTATTGCTTCTCAAACCTCTGAAGCTGACAAGCCTTATTTTCTAAGAACCACATGTGAGTATGGGCGGGATGTTTACAGGTTTGCAGGAAACCCAGCCTCCTACCTACCTTACTTGTGATTCTATGATGATTTCAGACATTGTATCCTATGACAGTGATTTAAGTGTTCATCTCAGATATTGCCAGACTCAGTACAGAGACACAGTGCACACAGTTCAATACAGACACCGACACTTGATTACCTGATCACATGCCCTTTTGCATTGCATTATCATATCATAACAGTTATGTTTGTCATTTTCAGGTGCATAATACATTTCTGATTCCAATCCATGGGTTCAACAGAGATCGTCGCCGAGAGAAAGAACAATGTGTCTTACAAGTTTCCAGATCCTGTCTTGGATTCATTGCTCAAAGTTATAGATATGGCTGGTCCGGGTATTCTTGATAGGTTTCAGAAGAGCTACGGGAATTTGGTTGGGATGGTCCGTACAATCACCAAGTATGAACATGATGCTTTGCACACTCTGCTGCAGTTCTACGAGCCTTCGTTGAGGTGCTTTCTTTTTTCAGATTACATTTTGATGCCAACACTGGAAGAATTCTCATTTATTTTGGGAATTCCGATCACGCCGGCAATACCATTCTTCTCTGGTAGTTCTCCCAGCGTAAAAGAAATTGCTGCTGCTTTACAAATGGATCAGGCAGTGATAAAGAGTGGTGTGAGCAGTAAAAATGGGGTTAGCGGATTTCATTTAGAATTTCTGTCTGGACAGGCCCAAGAGGCTGCAAGTGCTAAAAATTGGACGGTTTACAATTCCATTCTGGCTCTCTGCATATATGGCCTAGTTTTCTTTCCCAATCAGCAAGACTTTGTGGATATGCAAGCAACGAGAGTTTTCGTCCTTAAAAATCCAGTCCCTACTTTGTTAGGAGATTTTTATCATTCCGTGCACTATAAGAATGAGAAAAGGAGGGGAGGATCTGTCAGTTGTTGTACTCCACTGCTGAGTCATTGGTTTTTCAAACATTTGCCTCAGACAGGTGCCTTTGTGGAAACCAAAGATGTGGCGAAATGGTCTAAACGATTGATGAGTTTAACTGCTGATAACATTGTATGGTTTGATCACCGGTTATTGAGAATAGAGCTTGTCACAAGATGCGGAAATTTTCCAAATGTGCCTTTGATTGGCAGAAAAGGAGGGATCAATTATAATCCAGTTTTGGCCATCCGACAGTTTGGGTATGCTTCCAGGGATCCTCCTACAGAGCAAGATGTGGAAGAATCTTTATTCTTTACAGGAACTAAAGATGCAAAGGTGGTAGAAGTAGTGAATGCTTGGAAAGATAAGCACAAAATTGGAAAAGCAGTTTTTGGAAAAGGAGATTGTAGATCTTATCCTGAATATGACAGGTGGATTGAGACGAAAGTAAAGGAATTGCTTTTACCCTTTTCAAGGGGACCTCTTTTATGTTCAGCACAGCCAGAACAACCCACTATGGTGGCTATTGAAGAATGTGAGAAGTGGAAGAAAATGGTCAGAGAGTTGCAGATAGAGAATTCTGGAATGAGCAGATGCCTTCAGAAAGCTCTAGCTGACAACAAAGAATTGGAAAAGAGAGCCTTGAAAGCGGAAAAAACCTTGGCTGACAAAGAGGAAGATTTTGATGACCGAGCTCGGTACTTTCGGAAACTTACTTTGGGAGCAGATGACACTAGTCAGGCTCACAAGATTACAAAACAGGCTTTAGCCCGAAGCAAGGATTCATTAGCTCAACTCCGTCAAGCTTGGGATGAAGTCAGAATTGAAAATGCCGAGTTAAAGGATCAGTCGAAGACTAAAGACGAGGAGCTTAAAAAGGCACATGAGCAGAGGAGAAAGTATCGGGAAAGTCTCAATAAAAGTCAAGAACAGTTAGAAGAAGCTAGAAGCCAGTTGAAGAATACCAAGAAAGAGCTTGAAGAAGCCATGGTAGAAAGGGAGATACTCAAGACGCAAGCTGGCATAAAGAGACACAAAGGAGTGTGTGATGACGAGGCTCTGATGCTGCATATGGGTTCTTTAACTGAAGCTCTTGAGAAAAGGGATGTCTTGATCAAAGAAATGATTGAAAAGCCGAATCACCAGCGTACCCGTATACTTTTTGAGGAGATCAAATACTCAAGTGATAAGCTGAAGGGTGTGGAATTGTCAGATTGATGTTCTTTTCCCTGTATTTTGTTGTTAATGGTTACCATCAGGCTTGTTGATGGATCCATTTTTCCTTGTATTGCATTTGCGGATGAGCCCTTCTTAAATGTACTTGAATACTTTGTTGAATGAGTATGAGCAGTTTTATTCAGAATTATTCCTTATCAGATAGCTGCACACAAGCACATGACCACGACACGTCTCTTTATATCACAATTTCTGGTCTTCAGATTTCTGTGGTTGGATTGGAATCAGGGTATAAAGCACCTCGGAAATGACAAACATGGCATTGCATGGCATTGCATATCATTTTGCATTTTTTTGTTACTTGCTTTTCAGGTACTCGTTGCAGGGACTCTAACCTTTATTTGGTTTCAGGCAGTATAGCGGAGAGTCATATTCACCGATATTCGACGCGAAGGAATCAAGTAAGAATCATGGATCAAGTGCAAAGTGATTTGGCGGAAATGAGGGCGCGTATGGACCAGTTCATGACCCTCATGACTGGCATGGCGCAAAATCAAGAGAGACTGAGGCTTCTGGTAGAGCGTCCCGACAATGGGCCCGAAGGTGATCATCATGACAATTCACAGGGACATGGCATTCCTCCTCCCGGTGGCAACCCTCCTCCTGGTGGTAACAATCGGGGTAATGGAAATGGTAGGCAGGCTGGTGTTACTCTTGAAGATACTCTGGAAGACCAATTTACTCTGTTGGATGCTGATGTGGGTAATCAAGGGGATCGAAGGTATGATGAGTTAGCAGAGAAGATCAGGGCTATAGAATGCAAGAACTCTATGGGTATTGATGTTACCAGCTTGGGGCTGGTCTCAGGAGTCAGAATTCCCCCTAAATTCAAACCTCCTACTTTTGATAAGTATCACGGCAATGCGTGTCCCCAAACGCATCTTCAAGCTTACTTTGGGAAGATTTCAGCCCATACGGATGACGAGAAGCTATGGATGCACTATTTTCAGGACAGTCTGGCTGGGGCATCCTTGACCTGGTACATGAAGTTGAATAGAGCTGCTGTGAAGAATTGGAAAGATCTGGCAGAAGCGTTCCTGAAGCAATACCAGTATAATATCGACATGGCGCCCAACCGCACCCAATTGCAGGGATTGTCCCAGAATGCCAAGGAGAGTTTCAAAGAATATGCACAGAGGTGGAGGGAAATGGCTGCCCAGGTCCAACCTCCCTTGTCAGACAGAGAAATGGCAGATATGTTCATGGGCACCTTGCAAGGGGCCTATCTGGATAGATTAGCTGCTTGTCCGTCAACTGGATTTGCTGATATTGTGATTGCGGGAGAAAGAATAGAAAGTCTGTTAAAGCTTGGAAAGATCCAGGATGTGAATGGGGCTGGCTCTTCGGGGACGAAGAAACCGTTTGCTAGTAACCAGAAAAGAAGAGAAGGTGATACGAATGCTGTGTTTAGAGGACGAGGCAGAGGGCGTTCTCGAGCTTATTATCAGGTAGATGCTGTGACAATCCCCACACCGTCTGTTCAGAAACAACAACCCCAACAACAAGTTCAACAGCAACAACCTTTTTTCCAGCAAAGGTCTAGACAGAGGGATCGTAAGATGGATCCTCTCCCTATGACTTATGCCGCGCTGTTGCCCCGGCTACTCGAGTTAAAGTTGGTAGAACTCCGTACTATGAAAGCTCCGGTTGCTGGAAACCTGCCACCTAACTTCGATGCTAATGCTCGTTGTGAGTTCCACTCAGGTGCTCAGGGGCACTCCATTGAAAAATGCTGGGCTTTCCATCATAAAGTACAAGATTTGATTGATGCTAAAGCCATCAATTTCTCTCCCGCTCCTAATATTACTCAGCATCCCATGCCTGATCATAGCGCAGCAAATGTGTACGCTATTGAAGATGGGAGGAGATTGAATCTGGTGACAGATATCCGTCAAGTGAAAACTTCTTTGTTGGTTGTAAAAGATCGTTTATTGAAGGGACAGGTGTTCCCGGGCTGTAATCAAGATTGCTTTGAGTGTATGAATCAGGAGAACGGCTGTGATAAGTTGAAGATGGGTTTACAGAATCTGATCGATGAAGGATGTCTACAGTTCGACAGAGTCGTGAAAGACACTGATGAGATATCAACCGTGACCATCTATTACACCCCCGCTGAGATTCAAATGCCGGTCAATGCAGTTCCCGTGGCGAGTGTCGCGCCAGAAGGGCCCAGTCCTGTCACTATCACGGTGCCAGGACCAATTCCGTTCACATCCACGAAAGCTATCCCATGGCACTATGGGGCAGATGTATATTACGAAGGTAAAAAGCAGGAAGTTGAGTCATCAGTCAGCCCAAATGTTGATAACGTAGGGGGTGTAGGGGGCTTTACAAGGAGTGGAAGGTTGTTCGCTCCCCCAACCTTGAGAAGTGATAAGGAGGTAGAAGCTGCAGCAAAGGATAAGGGTAAACAGGTGGTTGAAAGTGCACCTACACCTGAAGCAGAGACAAAGATTACTTTTGATAAGGAAATGGAAGAATTTATGAAGATAATCAAGAAAAGCGATTATAAGATTGTGGACCAACTGAATCAGACCCCTTCAAAGATTTCAATCCTGTCACTATTGTTGTGCTCTGATGCGCACCGACAGGCATTGTTGAAAGTGTTGAAGAGTGCATACGTGCCACAAGAAATTACTGTTAATCAGCTCGAGGGCGTAATCTCCAATGTCAATGTTAGCCATGGCTTGGGATTTACAAGCAGAGATTTGACTGTTGAAGGAAGAAACCATAATAAGGCTTTGCATATCACGATGGAGTGTAAGGGCGCAGTGTTATCTCATGTACTGGTAGACACTGGTTCATCACTCAATGTCTTGCCCAAGAAGGCATTAATGAAGCTGGAAGTTGACGGTTTGATATTAAGGCCTAGTGAATTGGTGGTCAGAGCATTCGATGGAACTAGACGATCTGTGTTTGGTGAGGTGGAATTGCCCGTACAAATTGGACCACAGGTATTCAAATCCACGTTCCATGTAATGGACATACAACCTGCATATAGCTGCCTATTGGGACGCCCTTGGATTCACGGAGCCGGGGCTGTTACTTCTACTCTACATCAAAAGCTGAAGTATGAGTTTGAAGGGCAGGTTGTGACAGTGTGTGGGGAGGAAGACATCTTTGTGAGTCACTTGTCCACGTTCAAGTACATTGAAATGGATGGGGAAATTCATGAGATGCTGTGCCAATCATTTGAAGCAGTCAATATTGACGATGCACCTGGGTCTTCTTCTGTACCAGTTGGGGCTGGTACCTCCATTTCATCTTACAAACAAGCTGTCGAGGTCGTCAGGGCAGGCAACGCCCAAGGTTGGGGCAGGTTGATAGAGACCCCAATGAAGGAAGACAAATTTGGTATTGGTTATCATCCCTCTACAACTTCAGATGCGGGGAGCAGGGGACCCATTACTTTCAATAGTGGGGGAATTATCTACATGGACCAGTCTTGTGCAGCCACGGAGGATAGTGTTGACAGTAATTGTGACCTGGACAACTGGGTACGCCCTCATGCTTCGGGACAACAAGTGCAGAACTGGTTCGTTGAAGAAGTCATCCGGGTTACTCTTCAGACAGAGTAATTTTTCTTTGTTTTTTCTAACCATAATGCATGACAAAATCTTGCGCTCTGCCCAAGGCGTATAGATTCATTTGTAGGGCCACCATGGTTGCATTTGCAATGTTTAATCATTAATAAAGGACGTTTTGCAATCAAATTTTGTTCTCTGTCTTTCAGTTTTTATTTCTGCACAAAAAATATAAAATGGCAATGTTTCATTTTCTTTTGTTTTGCTTAAAAATAAATTCTAAAATAAGGCATGAACCCGTTCATGCAGACTTGATCCTCCGGATACCACTGATAACGATTTTGATATGGCCATGTATGACTTTGACAATCCGATTTATCAAGCCGAAGAAGGGGATGGGAAAGATTGTGAACTTTCTGAAGAACTGGCCAGATTGTTGAAACAAGAGGAAAGGGTCATCCAGCCTCATCAGGAGACTGTAGAAATCATCAATATTGGTACCAAGGACGCCAAGAAAGAGACCAGGATTGGTGCCAGCTTGCAAGCAGATGTGAAGCAAACTTTGACGGAAATGTTGCGCGAGTATGTTGACATCTTCGCCTGGTCGTATCAAGACATGCCGGGGTTGGATACGGATATTGTCGTGCACAGGCTACCATTGAGAGAAGAATGTCCGCCAGTCAAGCAGAAACTTCGTCGGACTCACCCCGACATGGCCTTAAAGATTAAGGAGGAAGTCCAGAAGCAGTGGGACGCTGGTTTTCTTGCTGTGACAAAGTATCCTCCATGGGTAGCCAACATCGTGCCAGTACCGAAGAAAGATGGAAAAGTGAGAATGTGTGTGGATTATCGAGATCTCAATAAAGCTAGCCCGAAAGATGATTTTCCACTACCTCATATTGATGTGCTGGTCGATAATACAGCTCAATTTTCAGTGTTCTCATTTATGGACGGGTTCTCCGGGTACAACCAGATCAAGATGGCACCTGAAGACATGGAGAAGACCACGTTCATTACTCCGTGGGGTACATATTGTTATAAAGTAATGCCTTTTGGGTTGAAAAACGCAGGGGCAACGTACCAGCGGGCGATGGTGACATTGTTTCATGACTTGATTCATAAGGAGATCGAATGTTATGTAGATGATATGATTGCCAAGTCGAGAACAGAAGAGGAACATCTGGTTAACCTGAAAAAGTTGTTTGAAAGGTTGAGAAAGTTCCGTCTGAGATTAAATCCAAACAAGTGCACGTTTGGGGTGCGTTCTGGAAAGTTACTGGGTTTCATTGTGAGCGAAAGAGGAATCGAGGTTGATCCTGCCAAGGTGAAAGCAATACAAGAAATGCCTGAACCGAGAACAGAAAAAGAGGTTCGTGGTTTCTTGGGTAGATTGAACTACATTGCAAGGTTCATATCTCACCTAACAGCCACGTGTGAACCAATATTTAAATTGTTAAGGAAAGATCAAACGGTCAGGTGGAATGACGATTGCCAATTGGCATTCGATAAGATAAAAGAATACTTGCAGGAACCTCCGATTTTAATGCCTCCAGTTGAAGGGAGACCGCTGATAATGTATCTGACAGTGCTTGAAGGTGCCATGGGTTGTGTTCTCGGTCAACATGACGAGACAGGTAGGAAGGAGCATGCTATTTACTACCTGAGCAAAAAGTTCAATGATTGTGAGTCCCGATACTCAATGCTTGAAAAGACATGCTGTGCGCTTGCATGGGCCGCTAAGCGATTGAGGCAATATATGGTTAGGCACACGACCTTGTTGATTTCAAAAATGGATCCTATCAAGTATATTTTCGAGAAACCAGCATTGACAGGCAGAGTTGCACGGTGGCAAATGGTCTTGACAGAGTATGACATTCAGTACACTTCACAAAAGGCCATCAAAGGAAGTATCTTGTCCGATTATCTTGCGCAACAGCCAATGGATGATTACCAACCCATGAAGTTTGACTTCCCTGATGAGGACATCATGTTTCTCAAAGCTAAAGACTGTGAGGAACCACTCCCGGAGGAGGGGCCAGACCCTGAATCCAAATGGAGTCTGATGTTTGATGGGGCTGTCAATATGAATGGGTGCGGAGTTGGAGCAGTTCTTATCACGCCGGAAGGTGTTCATATGCCTTTCACTGCACGAATAACTTTCGGATGCACCAACAATGAAGCAGAGTACGAAGCTTGTATAATGGGGATCGAGGAGGCGATTAATCTACGGATTAAAACCCTTGATATATTCGGTGATTCAGCTTTGGTAATCAATCAAGTGAAAGGGAGTTGGTACACGCACCAAGCAAATCTAGTGCCGTATAGAGATTATACGAGGAGATTGCTGACATTTTTCACAACAGTGAAACTGTACCACATTCCTCGAGATGAGAATAGGTTCGCTGATGCCTTGGCCACTCTGTCTTCCATGATCAAAGTGCAAGGATGGAACCATGTACCTAAGATTGAGGTATCCCGCCTTGACAGACCAGCATTTGTGTTTGCGGTCGATGCAACGTCTGATGACAAGCCATGGTTTCATGATATTAAGTGTTTCTTGAAAAGTCAAGAGTACCCGTCAGGGGCATCGTCCAAAGACAGGAAGACGTTGAGAAGGTTAGCTGGTAGTTTCTTCTTGAACAAAGATGGCGTGCTGTATAAAAGAAATTTTGACACGGTCCTGCTTAGATGTGTGGATAGACATGAAGCAGACTTGTTGATGATTGAAGTGCACGAAGGCTCTTTCGGTACTCACGCCGGAGGGCATGCAATGGCTAAAAAGTTGTTAAGATCGGGATATTATTGGTTGACTATGGAGTCAGATTGTTGTAAATATGCCCGCAAATGCCATAAATGCCAGATCTATGCAGACAGGGTGCATGTGCCTCCAAATCCGTTGAGTATCATGTCGTCGCCTTGGCCGTTTGCCATGTGGGGCATTGATATGATCGGAAAGATTGAGCCTACAGCTTCCAATGGTCATCGTTTCATCTTGGTGGCAATTGATTACTTCACCAAATGGGTTGAAGCCGCATCCTATGCCAATGTTACAAAACAAGTGGTCGCTCGTTTCTTAAAACGGGATATCATTTGCCGATATGGAGTTCCCGAAAGAATCATTACTGATAATGGTTCTAATTTGAACAATAAGATGATGGCTGAGTTATGTCGGGACTTCAAAATCGAGCATCACAATTCTTCTCCGTACCGCCCAAAGATGAATGGCGCGGTCGAAGCGGCCAACAAAAATATCAAGAAGATTGTACAGAAGATGGTTGTCACGTACAAAGATTGGCATGAGATGTTGCCATTTGCTTTGCATGGGTATCGAACGTCGGTACGCACGTCCACTGGGGCAACCCCATTCTCACTTGTATATGGTATGGAGGCAGTGCTACCGGTTGAAGTAGAGATTCCGTCCCTCAGAGTTATGATGGATGTTAAGCTAGATGAAGCTGAATGGGTACGAGCCAGATTTGATCAGTTGAGCCTTATTGAGGAAAAGCGATTGGCGGCTGTATGTCATGGGCAACTATATCAGCGCAGAATGAAACAGGCATTTGACCAAAAGGTGCGTCCTCGGGTTTATAAAGTCGGAGATGTGGTACTCAAAAGGATCCTTCCTCCCAATACAGATCACAGGGGCAAATGGACTCCTAATTATGAAGGTCCATTCGTGGTTAAAAAGGTCTTTTCGGGCGGAGCTTTATTGCTTACAACCATGGATGGCGAAGACTTTTCATCCCCTGTCAACTCGGTCGTAGTCAAAAAATACTTCGCATGAATAGACCCGCTGGATAATAAAAATAAAAAAATCCAGGCAAAAAAGGGCATCCCGGCGAACCAAAAACAGAATAAGGTTCGGGCAAAAATTAGGGATATAATTGAAAAAATTTTGTACACCCGGTAAGTTGAAAACCCGAAAGGGCAACTTAGGCAAAAAAGGGTATCCTGGTGGATCGAAAACCTGAAAGGGCGGTCCACACAAAAGAGGGATTTAAGCGAATGACTACGGTTTGAGTTATCTGTACCCTATCACCGTTTGAACAACTGACGTTCTGAAGGATAGGAATCGGTCTGATCATTCCTCAGAAGGCAAGGTCGGGGAGTTTTGAAGACATACTGGTCATAACAGAATGGAAACTCAGTGGAATTCCGTTTTCACATTGCCATTAGGATAGTTTCTTTTCTCAATTTTCAGCGATCACCTCTTTCCAGGGATTGCTTCCAGATGTAATTGCCTATTCTGGGCTTTCAGTCAATAAATTGAATTTCAGTAAAAAGCTTTCTATTTTTGTTTTATTGCTTTGTTTGCAAAAAACGTCCTAATTTTTGATAAAACATTGCATTTGAAAACATGGCAGCCTTGCAATAACATGCGCAGAAAAAATATTTGAAATTACTTCGAATGTTGAATACTCCCGGATGGTGGATTCTAGCCACGCAATATTCGGGGCATGTGGGCATATTCTTTTGTTGCAGGTAGCAGGTGCAGATGATTTTAAGCACAAGACCAGCAATAAATCACCCCACGCAAAAGACTGGGGCAATTATGGGTAAGGAGATCGGCGTTCATCGTTCGGTCGACGATTGTTCATAACGGGTCGATATCAGTGAATTAAGTTCAACTGGGTACCGTTGCATCTTATTAAGTCGATTCTCTCATTCAGTACTTCCAACAGCTACAAGCTTTTCTATATCGATAACGGTCACAGGTTCCCCAAAAGAGTGGTCTCGTCGACACCGAAACTGATGGTCATTATCCCCAGCGAAGTCACAAGAGTTTGAAGAGGCTAGATCTTCTGTAAAATCCTCTTGTGACATCCTTTGCGGGGACGAATTGTTGTGTTGTCCAAGCATGGGGCATGATTGTTTCCCCAGCATGAAGTGTTGGTCACCCCCAGTAGAGTTTGAGGACAGTTGGTCTTCTGTAAAACCCTCTCGGAAGGCATTCCCCAACATGAGACGCTTTAAAGCAGTTTTCTCCAGCAGAGTTTGTTATAAACTCGTCATCCCCAACGGAATTGTCCAAAGGGAAAGCTCGCCTAACATGGGGCATTGTGGTACTCATCCTAAGCTTGACAGTCATATTCTTCAGCAGACTACTGTGGATTTGCTTTGGGTTTCCCCAACAGATCTCTAAGGACTCTTTCTAGCAAGTTGCAGTAGAATGTTCTAACCAGGATTTGCATATCCCTGGCAGAGTAGCCCTGATACCCAGCAAGATCGTATCTCTGGTCATGGTATCCCCACAGAGGTCAGCATCGAATCGTGTCAGCAACTTCCAGCTGAGTTGTTGTTCTCTCCGCAGAGGTTTATCAGATCGACAGAATCTATTCCTCAACAAGGATGGTACAGCCTTTCCCCAGCCGGGTCAGAAGGTTGATAATCCCTATAAAGGATCTTGGGTTGAATAAATCCCCAAGCAGAGTTTTAATGGCTCATTTCCCCAGCAGGACGTCATTTAAAAATTCTCATCCCCAGCGGAGTTGCTGTGACCAGAATCCAGCCCCAAACAGATGGAATAATTCCTGCCAGAGTCGTCATTCCCTCATATCTTAAAGTCCAATTTATTTTTGGCAAGCTTGACAATTCGAAGCAGACGGATTGTTCATCCATTCGCCAGCAGAGATATTATCCTTTTAGGAGTCTCCGAGATTAAATCATTGATTGTGGTTCCTCAGCAGAGTCGGCAGAGATGTCTGGCGCGGAGGCAGAGAGTAACTCGATTTTAAAATTCCAAAAGTCCAACAGTGGATTGGCAAAAGTCCATCTTCGGGTGGCAAAGCAGCTAAAAGTCCAACAGTGGATTGGCAAAAGTCCGTCTTCGGGTGGCAAAAGTCCAACAGTGGATTGGCAAAAAGTCCGTCTTCGGGTGGCAAAAGTCCAACAGTGGATTGGCAAAAGTCCGTCTTCGGGTGGCAAAAGTCCAACAGTGGATTGGCAAAAGTCCGTCTTCGGGTGGCAAAAGTCCAACAGTGGATTGGCAAAAGTCCGTCTTCGGGTGGCAAAAGTCCAACAGTGGATTGGCAAAAGTTCGTCTTCGGGTGGCAAAAGTCCAACAGTGGATTGGCAAAAGTCCGTCTTCGGGTGGCAAAGGTCCAACAGTGGATTGGAAAAAGTCCGTCTTCGGGTGGCAAAGGTCCAACAGTGGATTGGAAAAAGTCCGTCTTCGGGTGGCAAAAGTCCAACAGTGGATTGGCAAAAGTCCGTCTTCGGGTGGCAAAAGTCCAACAGTGGATTGGAAAAAGTCCGTCTTCGGGTGGCAAAAGTCCAACAGTGGATTGGCAAAAGTCCGTCTTCGGGTGGCAAAAGTCCAACAGTGGATTGGCAAAAGTCCGTCTTCGGGTGGCAAAAGTCCAACAGTGGATTGGCGAAAGGTCCATCTAAGGGTGGCATATTCTAAAAGTCCAACAGTGGATTGGCAAAAGTCCATCTTCGGGTGGCACGAAGCTGCAAAGTCCACCAGTAGTGTGGCAGGCCAGTAGTCTTCTGGAATTGCATAAAAGACAGTATTAAAGTCCACCAGTAGCGTGGCAAGCCAGTAGTCGTCTGGCATCGTTCAAAAGACAGATCTCTCCGACGTTTCATCGAGGACTCAATCCAGCAGTCTCGTTGGGTTTATATCCCTGTTATTCTTCATCATCCAGAGCAAATTTTTGGTTATATTTGGTATTCAATCACTATATACCTTGAAAGTCCGAAAGCAATTGCTTTCAGGCATTCAGGTCTACAGCGCTTGAATAGGGGCAGCTGTAATACCCCAAAATTTGCTCTTCCCTTTTGGCATCATAGCTTGGCATTATCATTTATCATATCATATCCATCTCATTAGCATTGCATTGCATTTAACATAGAAAAATGAAGCATGGCATCCTTCTTACCATCAGGGCATGTGATCAGGTGGAAGGTGGACAATCAAGGGATCATTCAAAGCACAAAAAGGTCAATCAAGTTGGCTCTAGGCAAGCCAAGAGGTCTCTCATGTCTCATACTATCTCAATTGATCTTCCAAAACCTCAAGGAAGTGAGATTCAATGGAAGATTGAAGCACTACATATTTCACTATGCAAGAGATTCAAAAATTGAAGGAAAACCCTCAAAAGAGATAGCTCATTGATTCAAAATCATTCTCAAGTGGCATTTCTCATCATCCTTTAAGAGGATACACAACATACTCTGAGGAATTTGGATTTGGAAGATGTGCAATTTCCTCCTAACCAAAGGGGGTCAAAACTAGGGTTTCCCATTAAATCAGGGAATCTTTGATTTTTTGGACAAAGCTTGTTGTCATGGTATTCTACATGTTCTTAAGTGTATATGTGTGGAAGATTGCATCTCAATTGGTTTTAGAAGTGGTTCAATTGGAAGAAAGATCAAGAATCAGAGAAATTGGGGCAAAGTCAAATAATCAGAGGAAAAAGTCAACTCTTGACTTTTTGAGGCCAAATTCATGAAATTCATGTTGCATATGTCCAATGTACAAAATTTGGTCAAGAAACTCCAAAGGAATCATGAAAAAATCAAGATGTGGAAAGTTGCCATTTTTGGATGAAGTAGGGTTACTAAAAATAGCAAGTTTTGGCCATTTTGCATCAGAGTTTGAACCAAGGCCATTCAAATTTGGAGCACCAAATGAAAAATCCACTCTGCCTCAATGAAAGATCTTGTTTTAAGCTTCAAATCCATGTGTAGAACATCTCCATTGGATAAAAATTGAGAGAGATATGATTGATCAAAGTTGGAGGAAAGTAGGTTCAAAACTAGGTCATGACCAAGATTTTCAGGTCACGCGCGCAATCATTTTAACAAACAGTTGGTGGGCCAAATGTCCACTCATTTTTCTCATGGTTAAAGGCCTCAAATGAAAAACTTTTCAACATCAAAGTTGTTCCTTGTAGTGTCCTCTTCAATGTTGATGTTGTGAAAATTTTGATTTAACCAAGTTATGAGATAGTTTGGAGGGTTCAAAGTCATGTTGTTTGTGCTGAAATTTTGTGTGCCCAATTGCCTTGCCAGCCAACCTTTTGCCACGCCCACCAACCAGTTGTGAACCATTGTGTTCATAGCTATTTTTAGACATGTTTGAGACCTCATTTCACTTCAATTTTCAAACCAATATTGTTCCCCAATGTACCCTCTTTCAAATGAACCCATAAACTCCCTAAGGCAGTCATTGAGTAGAGAGAAAAACCTCCATAAACCACCGTATGTTGACACTGATACATTGATGACATGCTGCATGATTTGGTTCAGTCACACCACAAACACCTCCTCACTTTTGTTTCCTCTTTCAACCAAGCACAAGTTACTTACATAATGCACACTGTCACGTGCCATACATGAGAATAGAAGGAACAAACTTGCTTAGCAAGTTTCTGATGCACAGATTGGCAGCTTCACTCTCCTTTTCTCCCTTCCACCATAACTGTCATGAGCTTGACCTCACCATAACTCAGCCTCAATAACTCGCCCCTAACTAACTTGACTCAGTTAGTTAGGGTGCACTCACTTTAACTCATCCAACTCAGTTAGCTCCACTCATTAAACCATGGTTAGTTCATACTATAAATAGAAAACTCACACTCAAATTTCATTCCCAGCCACATTCTCTCAAAAACACTTCAAATTCTTTCCACATTCTCTGATTTTTCTCCCTCTCTGTACACGAATTTCATCATCATCTCCTACATTTCATCTCCATCTTCATCTTGATTCTACTTTGGAGATTAAGAACAAGAGTGCATAGGTTCAGTTAAAGAAGTTCAGGATCAAGAGAGTTGAAATTCTGGTTGATTCTTTGCACGAATTCAAGCTCTCAAGCCTTTATTTGGCCAAGTGAAGCTCAAGGAAGAAGCATCTCCTTCTGGTATTCTTGTGCATTCCAAGTTTCATCATCATTCAGGTTTGAACTCTTGAAATTACCTTGCACGATCTCTGCCTAGTTTTACTTATTTTTTTTTTTGTGTTTTAAGCTTGCTAGAAGCTCTGCTCAAACCGGCTAGTTGATAGGCCTCCTAAAGGCTTAGTTGCAAAACCTAGGGCTTACTTTAATCTTCTCTGTTCTCTCTGCGTATGTGTGGTATGTGAAAAATAAGGCTGAATCCTTGATCTCCATAATTTCCTCTTCATTTTGGTATGCGGATTGTGTGTTTTGGTGAGAGGCGAAAATTGCAGGCGGTGGCTGTTGGCCGGAGAAGGTGACCGGAAGTCATCTCCGGCCGGTACCTTTGAATGCTAGGGTTTTCTCACGTTTTAATCGGGTCCGTTCATTTTGCGCGATCGTGTGGCTTGAATGGTGACAGCACATTAAAAGGCATGTGCTTGTCACATGTGTATTTTCTGAATCCACTTAAACAGCGTGTGGCATGGTACACGATAGGGAGTGTGGACATTCACATGTGCGCGTTGATGTTGTTTACTTTGACTGGATGTTGACTGTGACTTGATCCAATGGCTTGTGTGGTTTTGACTATTGTTGACTGAAGAGCATGGTAGTTATTATGGATTGCGCGTGTAATGGACTTAGTCAGATTGATATCCACACCTCCCATGTTTTCAAGCCCAATTAAATTGAACTATGGATTTGCTATGGTTGCACCCCCATTCATATTGCATTTCATATTTTATTTTCATTTTTGCTACACGTTTCATAATTGATTTTTAAAAATATCAAATGATATTGGAAAATTCTACAAAAACTCATGTGTATTCTTAAAACATTTAGGAAATTTTTCATGATTTTATTTTCTGATTTTATGACCATTTTGCCCCTGTTCCATTATTTCTTTTGAATTTCCATTTGCATGCATACTTAATGTGACATGTGATTTTGTGCATTTTTGTTCTTGATCATAAAAAATGATTTTGATGCCTTTCTTTTTGCATTGTGGTCACAATATGTTGAGGTATGTTTGAGATTTATGAGATGATTTTTAAGTCTTTTTTGGATGACTTTTGATGTGTTGCTTTGAGCATGAATGCATGAAACTTCCATGAGACTTTGACCTAATTGTTGAGTGACTTTGGTTCTGATTCATTGCTTGTGGACTTGATATGTTAATGGCATGTGTTTAAGGTGTTTGATTGGTGAAAGTCATAATTTTTGAAGCATGTTTGCTATTTGTTTGAAGCATGAAGTTTAACTTGTTCATTTTGTGAATGCATGCCTCATGTTTGGTTTGCTTGATCATGAAGGCACTTGTGCCATGAGTTGTGGTTTTGTTTGAGGATGTATAGCATGTTAATTGACTTCTGATTGTGACATTTGGGTTTCATCTTTGCATGTTTGATGTTTATCTTGCACCTTAAGTCACTTGTTTCACAAGTATGAACCACATTCACATCACTTCACCTTTTCTTCTTTGCTTCTTGTTGGATTGAGATTTTGTTTGCATGATTTGGTATACTCATTTAGGATAACATTAGGTTGTGTAAATATGAGTTACATTCTGACTTGGAAGCATGTATAGCATTCAATCTCATTTTACTTTGTTTGTCAACTTGTTTGAATTTGATTTGTTCATTATATTTTCTTACTTTACTTGTAAGTGATTGTGCTAACCATGTAGGGGCTTTGGTAAGTTTCAATTGAGTGTGGATAAGGAATCCACATTCAACTTCTATCCTTTCTCTTTTACAATTCCATTTTGTGTTTTGTTAAGCACTTATGTGCTTTCTTTTAATAACTCATCACTTTCCCTTTGTGAATTACAATTCATCTTCTACTTTAGAAGTGAATTGTTTAATTCATTCTTTCTTTAGACGTTAGGTTGAAACCTCACAAACCTTAGGATCACTCCCTTAACTAATCAATTAGGATTGAGTCTTAGTCCATATAGATTTTTACCTTTATCCTCCCTTGAGTCTCTTTTCTCATCTCAAAGAAAATTCAAAACATATAATAAAGGTAGGCATTTATTGCATTTAGGCCTTTCATATAAAGAAAAGGTTATAAGGGGTCTTCTCTTGTAATCTTAGAATGTGTAGCATATGGCCCATCTTAGGTCAATGTGTTACATATTTGATCTTGTATGAGGGACTTAAATGCAATACTTGCTGAAAGTGCAAATAATAAAAAACACTTCTTCATTTCTTAATCAACAAAACACTTAATAAACACAAGTATGCTAGTGTGTTTGAACCTTGACAATTGGAACTAAGTGTGGGGGTCTTCTTCACTCTTAGTGTGCTTTCTTACCCATTCCATCTTGGAATGTGAGGATGTACACATTCCAATGACTAAGATTCAGATACACTATCATATGCAAACAAATGAAAAAACTCTTAAAAGACAAAAACAAACAATAACGTCTTTCCTTCGGGAATTCTTTTCTCACCTCATTCACTCTCAACGCACGAACGCGCTTCTACTCGTTCTCTTGCAAGATGGTAACGCACTCGGACCAGCGAGCCTGCAACACCTGAGCTAGAACGTCAGCCGTTCTCTAAAAAACACAAACAATTCATCCCTAGTGAGGGGAACTACGTCGCTCTGATTCTCATGTTCCCGATGAGATACGTAGGCAGTGGGGTAGGGCCCATGCGAGCACTTCTTTTATTTTCCCTACATTTGTTTCTCTTTCTCTCTTCTTCCTCTTTCCATTCCTTTTCCAGTTCTTTTTCCAGTATCTTTTCCTTACACCCTTTGATCGAGGCAAGCAAGCGTGGATCCCATCGGGTACGATGGACGCGAGGGGGTGCTAATACCTTCCTCTCGCGTAACCGACTCCCTTACCCACTTCTCTTGGTCGCAAGACCATGCTTTTCCTTTCTCTCAGGTTTACGCGGTGTTTCCTTTCCCTCTCTTGGGATAAATACACATTGCTGGCGACTCTGTTTCGGTGCCACTTTCGCGTTTGTACTAGGATGAAAATCCCGGGAGCGACAACAGTAACGCCGCTGCCTTCAAAGTGAAACCCTATAACCCATTTTTTCTCTTCGTTTTCACCATTAGTCGTGAATCTTGTGCTTCATACATTAAGGTATTCTTCTTTTTCCATCTACTGTTAGATCTTTCCCATTATCTCGTTTGTGGATTGTTATTTTTGTTGATTGTTCTTATTTTTTCAGATTCGTTTTCACTACCTTAACAAAGACCATGCTTTGGAAACTTCATAATGTTTGTGTAGCTATGGAAAAAAGTACAAGAAGCATGCAGCTATGATAGAAACTTCATCCACCTTGTACTTTTTCTTCATAGCTTCACGAACAAGATGTTAGTAAATGAAGAATCAACACTGTAAGCAAACTTTATCTAGTTTTAGAAACAATGAAAAGAAATATAAGAAGTATGAAGCTTTTGTGTAAGCTTCTTCCTCCTTATATATTTTTTATTGCTTCCCAAACTAGTTCAACGTCATAATTGATTCCTGTTCCGCGATTAGTTTCATTAAAAGGTGCGTTATTCTTGTTCCTCTCTTTACTCTTCACTGGATTATGGTTTTAGGGTTTGTTTTCAACTGAGGATGCTCATTTTTGAAGTTTGCTTTGTTTCTTTTCAGGTTAAGGGGATGATACAGGGTGATGATGCTGGTGGAAGCAAGCGTATTATATCAGTTTATAATTTCTGGATCTGGTATAGAATGTTGTTTGAGTTTATTATATTCTATTTACATTGTTTGTTTCACTAACCCTCACTTAAAGTTTGCTGGTGGTAGCAAGCGTATTATATGAGTTTATAATATCTGGATCTAGTATAAAATGTTGTTTGAGTTTATTATATTCTATGTAGATTGTTTGTTTCACTAACCCTTACTTGAAATACATTCAGTTAATTTGACATAGATACTTATAATCTGCAAATTAAGTTGTATTTGAAAACCAACTTAAACAAACCAATGTTGTTTTCTGATTGCATGCCTCTCATCATTTATCTCACGTTCTTTTATATATAGATTATGGTATAATGATCTGGCTCCTTAGATGCATCGCCATCTTCCATTATAGTTAAATCAAAGATGAGGCAGATTATCCAATGTCTTGTTGATCTTATGGAAATTTAACTATAATCGAAGATAGCGATATATCGAAGAAGTCAGATCAATAAACCACAATATATGTAACAGAGCGTGAAATGCACGATGAGACGAATACAATTAGAAAATAACATTGGTTTGTTTAAGTTGGTTTTCAAGAACAGTTTAATTTGCAGATTATAGACATCTTCATCAAATTGAATCCATGTATATTTATTTAGTGGGGTGTTTGGAAAACAAGAAATCTACATTTAATATAATAAACTTAAGGTACTTACAACAACGGTTATCTATTGTAACCGATATCATAAGTAATTTATGTTTTATATAATTTCGCTGCTAATGGGTTTCGAACCTAGAACCTAAGTGTATGTATCGCAACGGTTTATTATCATAACTGTTGTGATATATGGCGCGCGTCCTGCCTTTCAACAACGGTTTCCAGACCGTTGTAGAAACAACGAACTTACAACGACAATCTACATAACAACGCCTTCGCCCACGTCATTATATGTCATTTCCAACCGTTGTTAAATGGGTTTTTCGTAGTAGTGAGTAGAGGTGATAAGTATGATGTAGTCTACATATAGACGAATGTAAGCTATGTCAGAACTTTGTCGATATATGAAGAGGGAGTGGTTTGATGTGTTATGGTGAAATCCAATGGTGGTGACATAATCAGCAAAGCGTTGGTGCCATGCTTTGGGTGTTTGCTTGAGACCATAAAATGACTTCTTCAACCGACATTTATAATCTGGATGACAAGAATCGTTAAAACCCAATGGGGTTGATGCATGTATGCAGTTTCATAAAGACCACCTTGTAAAATTGTATTATGTTAATCTAGTTGATGAATGGGCTAAGATTTTGATAAAGCGATTGTGAGCATTACGCGAATAGTAATCGGTTTCACCACGGGGCCGAAAATTTCATCACAATACACACTTGTAACTTATGATCTACCATCACCTACAAGACATGCCTTGTAACGCTCAAAGGAGCCATTCGAATTTTTCTTGTGCCTAAAAATCCACATATATGAAATAATATTGGCATCACAAAGACGAGAAACAAAATCTCACGTCTTATTTCTAATAAGAGCATCAAATTCAGATTGAATTGCACATTTCCAATTCGGGTACGGATAAGGCTAGTTTGAGGTTTTTAGATATGGGAGAGATAGTTTGGTCAGGTTGACAGACTAATATTGTAAATATGTTATGGGTTTAATGATGCCTTTCATGCTATGTATGGTGATGGTTTGTGTAGGTGAAAGTGAAGTTGGTTGGATTGATGGTGGTGAAGGAGAAGAGGTTGTAGTGGGCGAGTTGGTCAGGGAGTTATGAGAGGTGATTGTTGGTTTATAGGTGAGGGTGGATGGTCAGTTGTGGTTATTGGTGTTGGTTAAGTATGTGTAACATGTGGAGGTATTTGATTTTGCCACTGATGTAGCAGGTAGGGGAGAAGGTCATCATTTAGAAAGTTATAAGAAATAGGGGAGGGAAAGTGTATCTTGGTGAAGGCAAATTGGGTTTCATCAAAGATAGCACGCTCAAAATTATTAATTTTCTGTTTGACAAATCACAACACATGTAGCCTCTATGATTTAGTGAATAACCCAAGAAGACACACGAAGTAAAGCGAGGTTGTAACTTATGAATGTTAGAAGACTGATTTTGAAGTGTTTTATATGGAAGAATGTTTAAAATATAAGTTGTTATATGAATAACATGGTGCCAAAACGATGTGGGAACAGAAGAATGAGCTATCCTAGTGCGTATCATATTATTAACGGTTCTTATTTTGAGTTTCGCTTTTTCGTTTTGTAAGGATGTGAGGGGACAAGCAAAATGAAAAATAAGGCCATTATTAATGCAATATTTTTAAAAGATCTCATTATTGTATTCATCATCGTTGTCACATTGAAAATATTTTTATAGTTTGCAAAATTTGTGTCTGAATAAGTTTTGTAAGTGACTTTAACGTTTTAAATACTTGAGATTTTCTGCTAATATGAAAGGTCGGCGAGAATTTTGTAAAATTATCTAAAAATATTATATAATATTTGTTCTGGACTGGGCCGAGGCTGCCCAACAGTCGAGCAGGCCCAACCCATATAGCATGGGGAGGCCCAATAAGACCCCTCCGCGGGGCACTTGACTGCTGCAAGCATACCAACGTTTCCCCCGAGCACTTTACAGTGTCGGGCACTTGGACCAACAGAGCAGGAGGACCTCGCACCCCGGCGGGTAGGTACATCCCCGACATACCAGCTTCTCCCCCGCGAGAATACCGCACATCACTCCTCGACAGACATGGCTCCTCCCCGCGAGGCCATGTCCGTCGTACGGCTTGACGGGTCCTCGACACAGAAGGCTTCTCCCCAGCGAGGAGTGTCTAACGGTCCGTACCACGTAGACACGGTCCAAGTAACCACTCCACTCCCGAAGGATTCGGTCTACCCTAGTCCCGGAAATCTAGGAGCGGTTACCCCAGGGCGAAGACCACGTGCTGGTCTTCACTACGCCACGTAAGCCCTGGCAGTTACTTGGATTGGGCCTGACAATCCAGCCCAGTGCAAGTAACCGTTGGCCCCGCGCTGGGGGCTCTCTATAAATACCCTCTCACTTGAGAGGGTCAGGTTAAGTCACTTTTCTTACTCACCTCTGTACTTGTTTTTCTCTGACAACCACCTTACTTGAGTGTCGGAGTGCCTTGCAGGTACACCCCCCCCCCCCCCGCCGCCGTCCTTTAACCTCACCGGAGCTAGAGTTCGACGGACGTCGTTGGCCACCAGTAACTGTCTGATCCAGGTACGATCAGTGGCACCGTCTGTGGGAACTTTATAAGCTTCCCCGTTTTCTCCTCGATAAACCAAAGCTTCCTCTATTCATCACCAACATGGCCAATCCGACCGTCAACCAGGCTCTGGACACCGTGCTCGCGCAACTGGAGAACGGGAGCCACCGTGAGGACGCCGTCATCCTCCACGGCGGCGAAGACGACATAAACGACGACCAGCCCGACTTGTTTGCATTGATCAACCAGACCAATCAGCTGATCGTGCAGCAGAACACCAGAATCGAAGCCTTGGAGCAAGGACGGGCGCAACGATCTTCCCCGCGAAGACAGCGTCGTCCCCCGTCACCTCGCCGCTCTCCTTCCCCGCGAAGGACCCCTTCCGAAGATTCTCGGACCCCGTCGCCCGTATGCCATGGTCGACGACCGCGTCTCGAGCGCCCCCAGCCGGCGATCACCCAGAAGCCCCCTCGTTCCCCGCCTCGGAAGGAACCCAGGGCCTCCACCATCTCCAAGAAGTCCAAGTAGACTGAAGAGAGACCAAAGAACCGTTCGAGGAACTCCCCTCCACGGCACCATGGATCACCTTCGAGATCCCCGACTGGTAGCGACGACGAGGACCAAATGACCCCCTTGTCGTGGGAAATCATGGACGCCCCAATCCCTCCAGGCATGGAGAAACCACCACCATTGGGGACCTACGACGGACTGACCGACCCCGACGATCACGTGGAGAGTTTCGAAGCGATGCTCGACTTCCGAAACGTCAGGGGAGCCATCAGGTGCAGGCTATTCCCCACCACCTTGCGGAAGGGAGCCATGGCATGGTACAAGGGTCTGAAACCTGGTTCGATCACGTCATGGAAACAACTGAAGCAACGCTTCACCAAACACTTCACCGCGTCTCGTCGACACCCGAAGACAGAGGCTGCCCTAGAAAAGATCTTCCAAGGGAGGAACGAATCCCTTCGAAATTACATTGAGAGGTTTAACAAGGAAGTCGTCAAGGTCCATACGACCGACGACATGAAGAAATACTTAATTATTCACGGACTACGCGCCGGGTCAGACTTTGCCAAATCCATTGGCCTCCGAAGACCCCGGCGTCTCGAGGACCTTCTCGCTCGAGCCCAGAAGTACATCGAACTCGAAGAGACGAAAGCAGCCCAGATCGCTCTTGAGACGAGACGTAGGGAAGGCCCCCACGGCCACAAAGACGATGACGCTTCTCCCCGACGGGGAGGAGAAAAGAAGAAAGAAAACCGCAATCGAGATCCCCAGGAACAGCGCGGGCCAGCTGGCCGATTCACGGAGTACACGCCGCTCAACACTTCCCGGTCTCGGATCCTCTCAGACTGCCAGAATTCCGAGTTTGTGAAAGGAGGAGTTCGCTTCCCGAAGCCCGCGGCTCCCAAACCAAACGTTGACAAATCTAAGTACTGCAGGTTTCACCGAAGCCACGGGCACGTGACCGAAGATTGCATCCACCTCAAGGATGCCATTGAGATTCTCATCAAAGAAGGGCACTTGAAGAAGTATGCCCAACAGAACGACCCTCCTCGTCCCAGCTCAAAGGAAGTACAGAACGTCGAGGAGGCAACACCTCCTCCCGTCGACAGCCAGCTTCAGGTCGCCCTCAGCGTCACTCGACCCGAGGACTTCTTCGCCCCCCCAATCGTCGAGGGCGAAGAGGCAATCCGCAACATGTGGGCGACTTTCCCCGACGAGGGCCCCGTCACGGCCCGCAGTACCTGGGAAGGCTTCCCCAAAGCAATGGTTATCTCCGGAGGCGATCCCGGGAAAATATCGGTTGGGTCGATCAAACAGAAGTTTGACGAACTGGAATCCGCGACATCGTCGAAGGCGACCACCCTCGAGAAAGTGCGGGGAAACTCCAATCCCATCACCTTCTACCTCGAGGAACTCCCCGGGGGAGCACCAAACGCCACTATTCCCCTCCTGGTCAGGGCACAAATGGCGAACTTTGACGTTCGAAGAATCCTAGTCGACCAGGGGAGCTCGGTCGACATCATGTATTCTCATTTGTTCGGGACCCTTCAGCTGGACGAGAGGCATTTGACCCCGTACGTCGGGTCAGACCTACAGGGGTTCAATGGAACCACCACCAGACCATGGGGTTACGTGGAGCTAATGGTTACATTCGGGGCCGAAGACACGGCCCGACAGGTGAAGATCGGTTTCCTGGTGGTTGAATGCCCATCCCTTTACAACTGCATCCTCGGAAGGACCACCCTTGCTGAACTCACGGCGGTCCCGTCGACGGTCCACCTCAAAATGAAGTACTACACGAGGAGGGGACGAGTAGTGACGATGCACGGGGACATCGACGCGACCAAAATATGCTTCGACGCCGCCGTCAAGGGCCTAAGTTCCATTGGTCCCAAACCTAAGGTCGTGGCCAAACCACCCCCGGACGTCGGACAGGTACCTCTCCCGCGCGTCAACGCGGTCGACCTCGACAGCAGGTTCTCCGGCGAGCCCGATGAAGACATAGTCGAAGACCCCGACCACCAGGCGGAAAACAATGGGCAGCCTCTCCACCCAGCGCGCCCCATCCCAGATGGAGATTTCGAGCTCGTGGCCCTCGGAGACGACCCAGATCGCAACGTGAAGATCGGCACCGGGATCCCCGACCTAGCCAAAGAGCAGCTGAAAGCATGTCTGAGGGAGAACGCTGACCTCTTCGCGTGGAGCGCATCCGAGATGCCTGGCCTCAACCCCGAGGTGGCTTGCCATCAGCTCGCAGTAGATCCGGCCGCTAGGGCCATAGCACAACGTAGGCGTAAACAGTCTCTCGAGAAAGTAGAGGCTGCTGAGAAAGCTGTAAAATACCTCCTAGAGGCAAATTTTATTTCGGAAGCCAAATACACGACATGGCTATCCAACGTTGTACTTGTTAAGAAAAATAATGGAAAATGGAGAATGTGCGTTGACTATACTGATCTCAACTGGGCTTGCCCGAAAGACTGTTATCCCTTGTCTAACATCGACCAACTGGTCGACAATTCTGCAGGTTACAAACTACTATCTTTCATGGACGCCTATTCAGGATACAACCAAATTCCCATGGACAAGGTCGACAAGCAACACACGGCCTTCATGACCACGTCAGGCAACTACTATTACAACGTAATGCCCTTCGGTCTGAAGAATGCCGGTGCGACCTATTAACGGATGATGAACAAGGTCTTCCGGACTGAAATCGGCGACATGCTCGAAGTCTACATGGACGACATGATCGTCAAGTCTGCAGAAGAAGTAAACCACGCCGCACACCTCCAGAAGGTGTTCGACACGGCGAGGAGATGCCGCATGAGGTTTAATCCCGACAAATGCACCTTCGGTGTCCGGGCGGGAAAGTTCCTCGGATTTTACCTCAAGGAACGAGGAATCGAGGCAAACCCCGACAAGTGTAGAGCCTTTTCCGAGCTCCCTACTCCGGGCTCGAAGAAGTCAATACAATCATTGAACGGAATGCTCACCGCCCTTTCCCGTTTCGTCGCCAAATCCGCACAGTACGCACTCCCCTTTTTCAAACTTCTCCGGCAAAAAGCGGAGTTTGAGTGGAGCGAGGAATGCGAACAAGCACTCGCACACTTGAAACAAGTCCTATCGCAACCCCCGGTCCTCTCGCGTCCCGAGAACGGGGAAACACTCTTCTTATATCTTGCGATCACGAGCGAAGCGGTCAGCGCCGTCCTCATTCGGGAAACCCCGGACGGACAGAAGCCAGTTTACTTCACGAGCAAAGCTCTCCAAGGCCCCGAGCTCAGGTATCAGCAGATCGAGAAAGTGACACTGGGCCTCGTCACCGCGGCCAGAAGACTACGCCACTACTTCCTCGCCCATACCGTCATCGTGAGGACCGACCAGCCTATCAGGCAACTCCTCAGACGACCGGATATGGCGGGGAAGATGCTCAGGTGGTCACTCGAGCTGGCCGAATTCGACATCCGATATGAAGGAAGGAAAGCCTTGAAGGCACAGGTACTGGCCGACTTTGTAGCAGAGATGACCGTCCCGGAACCCTCGACCAACGGGTCGCAGAAATGGACAATCTATGTCGACGGAGCATCCAGCCCGAAAGGAAGCGGAGCAGGAATCATCCTCGAAAACGAGGAAGGCATCCTCATCGAGGTGTCCCTCAAACTGTCCTTCCCGACTTCGAACAACCAAGCCGAATACGAGACCTTCCTCGCGGGACTCTGGCTGGCCGAGGACCTTGGCGCCAAAAAGGTCAAACTTTTCACTGATTCTTAGCTCGTAGCCTCGCAAGTCCGAGGAGAGTACCAAGCCAAGAACGACAGTCTCATAGAATACTTGGCCTTGGTAAAAGAGAAGATGAAAAAGTTCACCTCGGCGGAAGTAACTCACATCCCCCGGGAGCATAATGCCCGAGCGGACGTCCTGTCAAAATTGGCGAGCACGAAAAAGAAAGGCGGGAACAAGTCCGTCATACAAGAGGGCCTTTCCCGCCCGAGCATTGACAAACCAGGCATAGTTTCGGACATCAACGCCATCGGGGACAGCGATTGCTGGATGACCCCGGTATACGAATACCTCAAGATGGGCAAACTGCCCGAAGATCCCAAAGAAGCAAGAGTGGTCAAGAGACGGGCGTGCTCGTACACTATAGTCGAGGATAAGCTATACCGGCGAGGATTCTCTATTCCCCTCCTCAGATGTGTCGAGGATACCAAGGTCCCCGGCATACTCCAGGAGATCCATGAGGGAATCAATGCGCAACACCTCGACGGACGATCGCTAGCTCGTAAAGCACTCCAGGCAGGATATTACTGGCCCACCATGCAACAAGACGCCAAGGAGCACGTCAAGAAGTGCGATAAATGCCAACGGCACGGGGACATGCATCTCGCTCCTCCCAGCGAGCTCACTTCGCTATCCTCCCCGTGGTCGTTCGCATGGTGGGGGATGGATATCCTCGGACCTTTCGTCCAGGGGTCGTATCAAAATAAATACCTCATCGTCGGGGTAGATTACTTCACGAAGTGGATTGAAGCAGAAGCATCGCCCAAAATCACTGCCTTCAACATACTACGTTTCTATAAAAGAAATATCCTCGCCCGGTTCGGAGTGCCTCAAGCCATCGTCACCGACAACGGAACCCAGTTCACCGACAGGAACTTCCAGGACTTCGTCACAAAACTAGGCACGAAGCAGCACTTCACGTCGGTCGAGCACCCTCAAACGAACGGACAGGCTGAGGCCGCGAACAGAGTGATCCTTCGAGGATTAAGACGACGGCTGGGCGACGCCAAACAACGGTGGGTCGAGGAGCTACACAGCGTCCTCTGGGCCTACCGGACAACCCCACACTCCACGACCGGGGAGACCCCTTTCCGTTTGACCTATGGAACGGAGGCAGTGATCCCCGTGGAGATCAGGGAACCCTCGAGGAGGACGGAAGCCCCCCTCGACGGGGACGCGAACGATGAAGCCTTGAGGGAAGAACTTGACTTCGTCGAGGAAACACGCTCAGACGCCTCTCTCCGAGAGGCGTCACTTAAACAAAAAATAACACTACGTTATAACGACAAAGTCATTAAATGTGATTTTCAGGTGGGCACCCTCGTCCTACGAAGGAACCAGAAAGACTCGCGAGAGGGCAAACTCGCCGCGAACTGGGAGGGCCCGTACCGCATCCGCGCGAAAACGGGGACAGAAGCCTATTTCCTCAAAAATCTGCATGGGGAAGAACTTGCTCGACCATGGAACGCTGAAAAGCTAAAACAATACTACAGTTAAACACAGACCGCGGGTTACTAGCACCGCGATTACGGGGGCGCACTAGGGTACAAGCGCGACACCCCTATACAGAACACGATGATCAGAGACCGCGTTGTGTGTGCGCGATGACCTCTGATCCGGCGGGGATCCCTCAATCGAGGCCCACCGTCGTCGTACCAACCGGGCATAACACCCAGCTCGCGATGGGAAGTTCATGCCACGAGGCTAGGACGTCAATCGAACTCTTAGCTTCGTTGAAGGTCGGGGCACGCCTCCGACCGCCCGACCGCCTCTCCACGCGGTCAGGAATTATCAAGGTCGAGCAAATCCCAAAGCCCTACTACTTAGGCAAAAATAAAGTATAGCAAATACCACATCACACACGATCAAAATCAATAAAGAGGTATTACGAAGTACGAATATTGGGCAAAACCCTTAGTACAAAAAAGTTACAAATATAAGCCCACAAGCCGGGCAAAAATAACCATTGTGCAAATAGTACATCAACTAAGCCCACAAGCCGGGCGAAACAAAACGGCTCGCAGGCCGACCAAAACAAAGATAAAAAACCTACTCAGCTGCGGTCCCGTCAGGCTCCTCGTGCACATGAATGTCGTTCTCCCGCAGAGGATGCACGATCTGGCCATCCACCACCTCAGCGTCGGGGTCAATCCCTTCAGTGACGAGGTCGGGGTTGAGAACCCGAAGCTGCGCCACGGCACTGCGGAACCCTATACCCGCGGTTTCAATAGAATCATCCTCGGATACCCGGAGATCCTGCTCAAGCTTCCGGAGTTGCGCCACAAACGCCGCACGAGTGGTTAGGAGCTTGTCCTCCTCAGTTTCCCCTTCGGCTGGCCGCACCGCATCTTCCAACTCGGCAATCCTTTCCTTAAGCCGCTTCTCCTCCAACTCTAGTTCAGCGATTCAGACAAGGTGGCCTTTCTCCGTCTCCTCGGCTTTCTTAAGCTTGGCCTCGACCCGCTGCTGCTGCTCGCTTTGCTCTTTGTTCAGATCTCGACACTCTTTTAGTTCATTGCGCATACCGAGCATCTCAGCGCCCAAGGTGTCCAGCTTTTCCTGCAGGCGGGCAAGTTCAGCAGCAGGGCGGGTCTCGTCATTGAGAATGATAGCAGTCGAGCAGATACGCATGACGGCCGACAGATCCTAAAAAATCATCCTCCTCCTCACTTCAGTAGCAGTCCCCTGCACAGTTTGGATCTCGGAGGGAAGGGTGCGAGGATAAGTGACCTCGGAGAAGAAGTGAGGTTTTTGGTGACAGGGTGGAAGGTCAAAGCTGGAAGGAACCGAGGGGCTGTCTTCACCACCCAAGTCGACGACCTCCGCAACCCGTTGCCGCTTCGGAGTCCCTTGGGTAGCCGGGGACTGGCTGCCCACAGGAGTTGTGCACCCACCTGCAGTCCCCGACACGGTGGCAGCAGGCTGAGTCAGACTTGAACCTTCGGGCATGGCAGCCGAGGAAACACCCTCGGGTGGGACCCCAGAAGGAGCAACCTCTTGGTCCTTGGAGCGCGACGCCTCCCCCCGGGCCTGCGCTTCCCGGGCCCTCTTCGCTTTCAGCTTCTTCAACCTCTCCTCGGCTCCGGCCATTGCTCCTGCAAAAGGAAAGAAAACGTTAGTAAAGCGAGAAACACAGATGCGAGGAAGACCTAAAGCAAGGACGGTTTCACCACCTAACAACTCGATCGCTTCCTCGTCGGAGAAGGTCTCGAGCAGAACGCGGGTATTTATCAGGCGACGTTCTTTCTTCACCTGCCCGTCTGCACCCATTATAGGTCGGCCGTCCAGCGTCTCGTGCTGAGCTTCGGAAAAACTTTCAACAAAAGCGACGATTTTATCGTAAGCTTCCCGCTCGAAGGCCTCCATCTGAACATGCTTCGTCTTGTATTTGTCGACTCCCTTCTTAAAGTGTTCCTCCGTCCAGTACAGAGGGAACTTTGGCTCCAGCACCTCCTCGGAACGACCGTCGACCTCGCGGGTGACTTTCCGGTACAGCGAATAGATAACCTCGATGGTGACCGGTTTCACGAAGTAATAGCGGAACTTGAAATCCCGGATGGAATCCAAGTAAGTGTGGAACAGTGCCTTGCTCTGCTTGAAAGACACCCAGTCATGTCGTCCACCGGCCGACGACCTTTGGAGATGGAATATGCGGAAGAAGAGGCGAACGGTCGGCACGATTTTCAAATACTTGCATACGAGCTCGAAGGCCCGGATGAAGGCCAACGAGTTCGGGTGAATCTGTGAAGGGGCCAACTTCAACCAGTCGAAGATCCCCTCTTGTAAATCCGTGAAGGGCAGCCTCCACCCCGCCTTCTCGAACATAAACTCGTACAAGGGGATGCGCATTCCCCGGTAAGAGGAGCATATCCGATGACTCTCCTCGGGACGAAAAATCTTCCAAGACTTGCCAGATCCGATTAATCTGTGCTCGACGGTACAGAAAGCGTCGTCCTCATCTGGGTAGACGAAGCTGGACAACATCTCCAGGGCCTCGTCGCAGACCCAATCCTCGAGCGGCCTCTCTTGCGCAAAGGCCATGTGAGCCATAGGGGAGTCGGGCTGGTCGTCGTTTTCCTCGAAATATCCTACGGCCACCTCCGCAGCCAAATCGTCCATTTACCTGAAAAGCAGAAGGAAACGGTGAATTCGATTGGTCGTATCAAATTCACCCATCCACCGCTGTTCAAGCGAACGGGCGAAGAAGGGGCGAGACTTTCTCAACTCCCTGACACGGTCGTCCGAGGATCAACTTGTCCACCGGGGAATTCATCGCCTCCCCGGAAGGTTCTGCCCCGTGTCCCCGCGGTGCTAGCAGATGTACTGATTATTGGGGACCCCGAGACATTCAACGGGTCCCCGACGTGTTCGTCCCTGATCCCCGAGATATTCATCAAAAGAGAGCGAAGTTCTCCGCACTCTCTCCCTCAACAACTAAAGATTCCCACCGTATTCGCCAGGAATCCTCTCGTTTCTCATGGGAATATCATCAATTCACCAAGGAAACGTCCTACATTAGTTGAAATTGAAGAAAAACGCAAAATAAAGGTTAAGTTTGGAACAAGTACCTGTTAAACGGTGAATTAGGGTTCCGGCACGGAGTCTCCGGCGGTTTCACGACGGTGAACGATGGTTGTTGAGGAGAAAGGGGTCTCCGGCAAGGAACGTCCGGCGGATGACAGCTGCCAGCTACGGCGGAAGAGAGTAGAGAGAGAAGGAGGGGATTCTTGAGAGAGAAGTGGAAAAGTGAAAAATGAGCGAGGGGAACGGCTTTTATAAGCGGTCTCCGCGAGACTCGAGGGGCATAGGGCACTTGAGTGTGCTACCCTAGCCAGCCGCCCTAGCCTCCCTAGGTAATTATGGCAGGCGACACGTGGCACGCATGCAGCCGCCCATCTCCCCACGTGTGTCGCTTCGGTTTTCCCCAACGCTTCGAGTCCAAAACCCTTCATATCCCCGACCATACGATCAGACACAACTGTATCGATGCCCGACTCTCATCCGACCGAAGGAATTTCGCGCATATGAACGACCTCCTCGGTTCCCCTCTTGGCGTATCCCTGACATGCCAATAACCCTTAAGTCATTACTCCGACACCTCAGAGCAACGACTTGGGGGGCTCCTGTTCTGGACTGGGCCGAGGCTGCCCAACAGTCGAGCAGGCCCAACCCATATAGCATGGGGAGGCCCAATAAGACCCCTCCGTGGGGCACTTGACTGCTGCAAGCATACCAACGTTTCCCCCGAGCACTTTACAGTGTCGGGCACTTGGACCAACAGAGCAGGAGGACCTCGCACTCCAGCGGGTAGGTACATCCCCGACATACCAGCTTCTCCCCCGCGAGAATACCGCACATCACTCCTCGACATACATGGCTCCTCCCCGCGAGGCCGTGTCCGTCGTACGGCTTGACGGGTCCTCGACACAGAAGGCTCCTCCCCAGCGAGGAGTGTCTAACGGTCCGTACCACGTAGACACGGTCCAAGTAACCACTCCACTCCCGAAGGATTCGGTCTGCCCTAGTCCCGGAAATCTAGGAGCGGTTACCCTAGGGCGAAGACCACGTGCTGGTCTTCACTACGCCACGTAAGCCCTGGCAGTTACTTGGATTGGGCCTGATAATCCAGCCCAGTGCAAGTAACCGTTGGCCCCGCGCTGGGGGCTCTCTATAAATACCCTCTCACTTGAGAGGGTCAGGTTAAGTCACTTTTCTTACTCACCTCTGTACTTGCTTTTCTCTGACAACCACCTTACTTGAGTGTCGGAGTGCCTTGCAGGTACACCCCCCCCGCCGTCCTTCAACCTCACCGGAGCCAGAGTTTGACGGACGTCGTTGGCCACCAGTAACTGTCTGATCCAGGTACGATCAATATTTATGGCAAACAATACTTAAAATTAGATACATCCATAAATTACAGTGTAAAATATTAAATGGCATCAAAGTTGTAGTTTGAGAATCAGAATATGGCAATTTAACATGTTTGCCTAAACACAAGAGTCGCAAATAACAGAAGAATTAAAAAGGTTCACAACATATGAACTTATTTTTGTGAAGGGAATTCAAAACAAACACGCTAGGATGACCAAGATGATTATGCTAGAGACCGGACGTAAGACTGACAAAACTGAAGGGAGTGGTGATAGGATATAGATCACCACGGTTGTCATGTCTCATGAGAGGGATCCCCGTCTGAAAATTAGATACAATAAAATAAAAAGGGTCAGATAAAACAGAGACATTATTGGCAATGATGAGCTATCTCATAAAAATTAAATTATTAATAATTTTTTGGGCATGCAATACATGGTTTAAGTGAATGGGTTGGTCATAGGTGGCTATTTGTGTGTGTCTGGTGTCGTGAATTAGAATTTCGTGGCCGCTCGCAATAATAACTTTCTGATTTGAATTACTTAAATGAGAACAAGATAAGAGATTACCTTATGAAGTTGTCGTGTGAGATGTTGTGTCAGTATCCATGTGTCATTAGTTGCTAGGAGTGTGTAAAGACATGGTGTGCATAACGGCCTCAATGTCGATCGTTGTGTGAGATGATGTAGTTGTTGTACATGCTTGAAGATGTTGTCCTAGAATGTTTGGCTACTTTAGAGTATTGATAGAGCGTGCCCTCGGAGAGGTGGGATATGGGAACGAAGGCATAAACCATGGTGGCATAGTCCAATCCCATGGATGCCAAAATGAGTATTTTTGTTGCTGCTTCCAAATAGGAGATGACCTTGGTGGAGGGGAACTGTGAGCTCTAGGATGAGGACCATGAAGGTTACTATGTCCCCTAGCCCCATCACTGGTTGCCACGAGAGCGAGTACGGTTTCCTAGGCGACAGTTTCTATGCTGAGAGATGTCTTTAGAATATCGTTGGTGAGTGGTGTGCATGGCATTATGAGAACCAATGGTAGTCATTTTAGCCATACTAGATTTTTCCAAAGTAAGCATGAATTGTGCTTAATAAAAGGTAAGAAGATGATTACTCTAGAGAGTCAATGTAGCAATATTAAGGTAATCTTCTAGAAGATTGTATATCAGTTGAATAATCAGATGATGGTTGTTGACATAAGAGCAACATTCCTCAACTGGTAAGTAAGCAGACACATTGGGAAAATCCTCCATGCGAGTTTTATAGAACTCTTTCTCGAGAGCGACGCGAGCATTCTGATTGTCCTGAAAAATGTCAGCCAAATGATTAAAGGTTTCTATAGTAGTAGGGTATGGTTTCAGAATGGTGGTCAGCATGCCAGTGAAGTTTGTGGAATATATTCATTGAAAAACGGTATAGTCAAGAGTAGTCCACTGTTCATACTCGACAGTAGAGGCATTTACTGATGGTTTCTTGTCCGTAAAGAGAACAATATGATATAGAACCAAACGAGAGCAGGCATGGATACAGAAGAGCTCGACCCATGTACCATATTGATCTTTATACATCTCAAGAACAATAGGAAAATGGTTTTGATGTCTGAGACAATGAGAGTCAGATGAAACTCTATTGCGTGTGATTTTATTGTTGGTGTCATTATCACTATGATCGAATTTAAACATCGCGTGTGGGAGAGTCAGGAACTGAGAATGCATTATCAATGGAGGATTGTCGGCGTGCGCAAGAGAGATCGCGTTGATGCTGGTGCAACAGCGATGGGAGGACGATGCGACAATGATTTAAGCGTTCACATAGAAAGGCGACGGAGGCGCAAAGAGAATGTCTTATTTTAGAGAAATTGATCGATTATGGTTGTTGGCGGACGCAGAGAAAGGTGGCAACAACACAGGGAAAATGGTTTATTTTAGAGAAAGTGATCGGTTGGGGTTGATATCACGTAAGATAATGGAGTACTTGTCGTTCTCATTCACGTCAATTATTTATATATATATATATATATATATATATATATATATATATATATATATATATATATATATATATATATATATATATACACACACATAATTACCGGAAACTAATAATGATAAATTATTACAAAATATTTTATACTATGAATAAGAACAATGAGAATATATAAAATTGTGGAAACTATAGATGGGTTAAACTTATGAGATACACCATGAAGTTATAGGAAAGAGTGATCAAAAGAATACTAAGAAAAGATACTAAAGTCATTAAGAATCAATTTGGTTTTATACCTAATAGGTCAACCATTGAAATGATCTATCTACTACGACGTATGATGGAACAATATCAGATGAATCAACAAGACTTTCACTTAATTTGTATAGACTTGGGAAAGTCGTAGGATAAAGTGCCTAGATAGATTTTGTGGATGCCCTAGAGAATAAATAGGTTAGAATTACATATATTATAGCTATGAAATATATGTATGAAGGGGTATCAACTAGCGTGCTGACACAAGGTGGAAAGACAAACGATTTCCCCATTACAATAGGTTCACATCAAGGTTCAACCCTAAACCCTTATCGTTTTACCTTTATTTTGGATGTACTCAAGGAACACATCCAAGAGCTAGCACCAAGATACATGTTTTTTGCAAATGATATAATCCTACTTGAATAGTCAAATGGGGATTTAAATGAGAGGTTGGAGACTTTGAGATGGACTTTAGATACACATGTTTTTCCTAAGTAGAAGTAAGACGAAGTATATGGAATGTAAGTTCAATAAAAAAGTAACATTTCTAACCTATAGGTGAAAGTTAGAGACCATATCATCCATCAAGTCGTATGGTTTAAATATCTTAGGTTTGTAATACAAAATGATGGATAAATAGAAGAATATGTAAACCATCGAATTCAAGTTGAGTGGCTGAGATGAATGAGAGCTTCAGGTGTTGTATGTGATGCAAAGGTACCACTCAAGTTGAAGGGGAAATTTTATCGGACTGTGGTAAAGCATGCGATGTTGTACGAGACAAAATGTTGGATGCTTGAGAATCAACACGAGAATAAAGTAAATGTAGCAGAGATGAGGATGTTGTGTTGGATGTGTGGTAAGATTATAAAAGATAGGATTAGAAATTAAAACATTAGAGAGAGTGTTGGGATATGACTATAATAAAGAAAATGTTGGAAAATAGACTTAGATGGTTTAGACGTGTAGAGAATACATGTAAATTTTGTGGTAAGGAGAGTAATTCAAATTGAGAGAAGTCAAACCACTAAAGGAATAGGAAGACCTAAAAAGTATATAAAAGAAGTTATTAAGAAAGATATCAAGTTTAAAAATTTGGATAAAAACATGGTTTTGAATATAACATTATGGTTAAAGTTAATCCATGTAGTTGATTCCACTTAATGAGACAAGGCTCGTTGATGTTGTTAAATTTAAAACAAAAAATAGATAAATAATACATTATAATAACATTTTAGCAAAAATATTATTCTATGTAAATACTTAATTGAGTTATGTATTTAAGACAAACCTAGTATTAATTTAATTATATATTTTTAATTGTATATTTTAATCTTTTGTGATTTATTTTTCTATTTTTCTCATCTTAATATAATTCAGTATGTTATTCTCTGTTATTCTTTGTATGAATAGTAGTGATAAATATGTTAATATTTAATAAAGATGATATAGTAAAAATATAAGCATTATTCTTTTTATTTTATATTGTTTGTCGTATTGAACAAAATATTTATAATAACTTATAATTTGTGTTTATAGATGAATAATTAATATTATTTTTTTATTATAGTCCTTAGTATTTGTTATTATTTCTTCTATCAATTCTTTTAAGGGTTAATAACATTTTACCTCCTGCCATATAGGGGTGTTCTGGTTTATCCCCCTTGTAATTTTTGTTTGTTTTGCAAAACACCCTTGTCATTTAAAGATTTTGGTTGTTTAAACCTTGAGTGAAAATGTCACACGCCCTGAGCCGATGTGGCATGCTTAGTGGAATTTTTTTTCATTTTTTTTAATTTCCAGATATTCTTCCTAATGCCATATCAGTTAATTGAGACAAAATAAATAGTAAAACTTGAGAACATCTGGTATTGTGGGCTTCTTCGATGAAGCAAGCTTCTTCTCTCGATCGTGCTTTTTTGCAAATAGCCACCTTTAGCTTGAAATTAGGGTTTAAAACGGGCGGAAGCAGAAACTCATCGATTGGAAATTTTAATGGAAGTTTCAGACATCCATGAAAATCCTAAAAGGAAGTTTTGGAGATGCAACAATTTTGGAAAGGTATTTAATATTGGTTCAAAATTATTGATATTGTGTTTTTTAAATCTCATTCACCTCTAATTTCTCGTTGTCTCAAATGTTTAGTTTTTGTAGAGTGATGAAGCACACGACTTCTTTATCTGGGATGATGAAGTTGAAGAATTGTTAGTGAACACTCAAAATAATTAGATGTTCAGAGGTGAAAAATTAATTAGTTGTCTTAACGAATTTGGGAAAAAATATGGCCAAAAGTTTGGGAAGGAGTTTGCCAAAGAATTTGGGAAACAGTCAAGCTCAAAGAAGGTCGACAAATTTAAGATGTTGCTGCATATCGAAAGGAATAAGAGTTTTTGGTTGATGGTTGTCCTTCTTGTATCATGGACATTTTTTGCTATTGTGTGCAAAATGAGTTAACTGTAATGTAGTTTTAGGGTGATTACATTTCAATTTAATGTTCTAGTTAGAATAGGTTCTGATGTAGGGTACTTGAATTATCATGTTATGTTCTATTGGCATCAATGTAATGTTATGTTCTATTGGCATCAATGTAATGTACTTGAATTATGGTTTAATGAATAAAAGAGATTGAATTATAACAATCTTTAATGGTAACAATTTTGTGCAATAATATTAAGCATTATAAAAGGTTATAACCTTAAAAAGGTCTTAACATAAGCATTACAAAAGCATTACATAAACATAAAGCAAGCATTAGAGAATGGTCTTAACAAAAAAATAGACTTAATCAACTGTTTTAATAACTTATTTTAATTCACTGAGTTAATCTTCTTGCAGTGTCATCCCAAGATCTCATAGCCCTAAGACATGTCCCTAGCCTAGGGTGTGCCGCAAACTCAACAGGTTCTTGAGTTAAACATCAATCTTCATCTTCAGGTATGAGCATTTGTTCATCATTGCTTGCTTCAGGCCCTTTAACTGACTTGGTTTTCAAAGTCCTCAACCTGTCACTTGATCTTTTGGGTACTTCATATTTTACCTTCTTTAATGGTCTTGGAGCAGGTCTCTTATTAGCAATAGATTCATCAACATTCTTTCCATATACCTCATAAAACATTTCATTATTAGTAGTAGGTGCAACCTTTCTTAGTATTTGGAATGTCTGCTTCTTTGCAAATTTTGGTTTAGCCTTATGTGCAACAGTTGGTTCTAAAACTTGAACATGCGCATCTGCATCAGAAGCTCCATCAACTTGAACCTGTGCATCTGTATCAGTCTCACTTTGTGCATCTGCAACTGTTGCTCCAACTTGTGCATCAGTCTCATTTTGTACATTTGCAACAGTTGTTCTAACTTGTGCATCAGTCTCATTTTGTGCATCTGCAGCTGTTGCTTCAGCTTGTGCATTACCTGATCTAGCATTGTACCTATAAGCATTTCTCTACAAAAGATAAAATCAATACAATTATAACAGCCCAAGCCAATAGATAAAATCAAGACAGTTATAACAGACCAAGACATTTTACCTTTATTTTAAAAGCTTATGGATCCTGAGTTATTGCCTTGCATTTTATAGAGTTATGACCCATTTTGTCACATTTAGTACACCTATAGGTCACTCCAACTCTCCTCATTCTTGTACCACCCTCACCCAATTCCTTAAATATAAGTTTCTTTGGTCTGCCATGTAACACCCCCAATCTATACCCCCAAGCAATTAAAGCGATAAATAAAATACAAAATTTCATCAGAGTATATTTACAAATTCACGGCATAGACTGAGGGGTCACATCAAGTTGAAACAAATATACAAAAACCCTGCTCATAAAGATATGCAACAATTCAGGTAGTAATACACCCACAATTCAAATACAGAATAAAAGCGGCAAATCTGTACTGAAATCTCATATATATATATATATATATATATCATAGAAGTGTATGTGTCATATACAACCATACATGTACAATCCAAAAGATACATATACATAATATAAATAATCACAAATGGCCTCCCTAACTACCCGGTGTCACATATCAGAGCCGACCGACAAAAGAATGAAGACCTAAGCTTCACAAAAAGACCTCCAGCAACTCTAATCTGCAATGCCTCATAGAGCATTATAAAACAGCAGAAGGGTGAGAAACATAATCATAATACAGTTGCATACAATTATATATTAACACAGAAATGCACAAGTAAAATATTCTCACCACAAATGCACCACAATCAAATACAACACAACACAGTACAAGTATCAGGTATCCAACACCAATGCACATCAATCATACACAATGCACTCATCATCAACACAATTATATATATTCCATCTCATTAATCACATTCACAATTCCATACTTAATTAATCCATGATTTATGCAAATGCACAGAGACCGACACAACGACTCTGTGCAATGCACATGCGGTACCGACTTCCAATGTTTCTCATCACTAGTTCACTCAGGAACTCTGCTGGAATCATCGCTCGTTACATCACTGTAACTCCCCGTCGGGCATACGATGTTCCCCGTCGCTCACACCCCACACGGGCACACGACGTTTATGGATCGCTCACACCCCACACGGGCACACGACCCGATTGCTCACACCCCACATGGGCACACGATCGTCTATAATCATCGCTTTTGGTCCTCTTATTTTTAAGGCGCTTCAGTCCTTTTATTTTTAAGGCGCACGATGTTATAGCAGATTCCCTCTGGAATCAATCCGTCACTCAGGACGTCACAAGAATGCATATCATGATGCTTGGCATACAATGACTCATGACATTCAAAATGCACACACATACACATCCACAATCATGCATATATCATCAAATACCACACAATGCATTTTCCTGCCCTATGGCCACAAATCATCATCACAACATGTATTTCATGCATTTTCATCACACAACAGCACACAAGTCATACAATATCCACATCAACAACACATGGTATAATACATATCAAGTTCACACAATTCAACCATAAAAGTCGACCAAACAACACATTTTCCAAATTCCTGACCCAATTTAATTGGCCAACAATCTCAAAACCATTACAATAAGAAGAACATTTTATAAGCTTTCTAACACACCAAACCACGCCTCAAACCGAACCACAGATCAAAAGTTAGGAAGAAAACAAAATTGCACAAACAGACATGTTCGCTAGGCGAACCCTCTAGCGAGCATTCGCTACCACCTTCGCTAGGCGAATGTCCAGCGAACCCACTACCAGCTAGAAAACAAACACAAAGTTTGTTAGGCGAACCCCTTGGCGAACCAAGGCAGAACCAACCAGACCCAAAAACATACAAAGTTCGCTAGGCGAACAACTCAGCGAACCTTTGCTGACCTTCGCTAACTGGTTCGCTAGGCGAACCCACGAAAATTCATTCGCTACCACCTTCGCCCCAGGTTCGCTAGGCGAACTTGCGAAAACTCAGAATTCTTCAGCGCTGTTTGAAAACCCAAAATGATATTTTTTTCCAACCAAATCATTTCCAAATCAACATATAACAATCAGAATATAACCCAATCATGGTAACAAGTAATCTACAACATTTACATTGATTTCTAACCGCTAAAACCTCAATTTCTATCATTTTATCATTTTTAACCTAGAAGTGAAAAACATAGAAAAACAAGAGAATCATCCAAACACACACATACATAATCATACACAAACATAGTATAATCGAGTTTCGCACCCTTACCCGATTTAATAGCGTGTAGAAAAGTCGGTTGATCGATTTCTAGATTTTTCCCAAGTTTTCTCTCTATCTCTTTTTCTTTCTCCTCTTCTTCTTTCTCTCTACTTTTCTTCTTCTCTTTTTCTTTCCTTTCTATTTTATTATATTCTTAACTTAACAAAATAAAGCAAAATGACCAAAATACCCCACACTCAAATATCTCGCAAACGTTCCCACAACGCGACAAAATATATTCACGATGAAAAGCAACATATTTTCACATAAAAGTCAGAAATAAAATAATATAATAATAAAATACTCAGAACGACTCAATTAATTAAAAAGACAAAACTGATAAAACTGACTGAACTGACCGGGGCGTTACAACTCTCCCCCACTTAGTAATTTTCGTCCTTGAAAATATACCTGAGATGAACAACTCTGGATACGACTCCCGCATCCTATTCTCCAACTCCCAAGTCAAATTGCCCTCAGCAGCGCCTCCCCACGCCACTTTCACAAGTGCAATCTCCTTGCCCCTCAATTGCTTCACCTCGCGATCCAAAATACTCACTGGTAAAGCCTCAACTGTAAGATTCTCTCTTACCTCAACCTCATCCATCGGAATCACATGCGACAGATCCGAAACATACTTCCGAAGCTGTGAAACATGGAACACATCATGCAAATTCGACAGATTCGGAGGCAACGCCACCCTATAAGCCACAGCACCCACTCTCGCAGATATCTGGTAAGGACCAATAAACCGAGAAGTAAGTTTCTTCGACTTCAATGCACGACCAACACTCGTTACCGGCGTAACTCTCAAAAATACATGACCGCCCTCTTGAAATTCAAGATCCTTCCGTCTATGATCATGATAACTCTTTTGTCTACTCTAAGAAGCCTTCATTTTCTCACGAATAAACTTCACTTTTTCCGTAGTCTGTTGCACCAACTCTGGCCCAACCACCGAACTCTCACCAGATTCGTGCCAACACAACGGTGTTCGACATCTCCGTCCATACAATGCTTCAAACGGTGCCATTCCAATACTAGAATGAAAACTGTTATTATACGTGAATTCAATCAACGCAATATAACTATCTCGCGCACCACCTTGTTCCAAAACACATGTTCACAACAAATCTTCCAAAGACTTAATCGTTCTCTCCGTCTGACCATCCGTCTGCGGATGATAAGTCAAACTCAATCTCAATTTAGAACCCAATGCCTTCTGTAAACTTTCCCAAAATCTCAAGGTAAACCTCAGGTCTCGATCCGAAATAATACTTAACGGAACCCCATGCAACTTCACAACCACACTGATGTAAATCTCTGCTAACCGCTCCAAAGAAAAACTGATGTCAATCGGAATGAAATGAGCCGATTTAGTCAGCCTATCAACAACCACCCAAATAGCATTATGCCCCCTCAGTGTATTCGGCAACTCGATTACAAAATCCATAGAAATGTTGTCCCATTTCCACTCAGGAATATCCAACGGTTGCAACAAACCACTAGGCCTCTGATGTTCCACTTTCGACTTCTGGCACGTCAAACAAGCATACACAAACTGATCCACATCTCTTTTTAATCCAGACCACCAGAAAATCTTTTTCAAATCTTGGTACATCTTGTTCGCTCCCGGATGTATACTCAAATTACTCCGGTGTCCTTCCTCCAAAATCATCCGTTTCAAATCCAAATCGTCCGGAATACAAATTCGCCCACGGAACCTCAACACACCATTAACATTCACTCGTAAATCACCACTTGCATCTTTTCCTCCATCCAACATCAAATCCACCAATTTCACATCCAACTTCTGTTTCTCACTTACCGTCATCAGAAAATCATTAGTAACCTTCAACATACCCAGCCTCACACAAACCGACGTCACTTCACATACCAAACTCAAATCTCTAAACGATTCCAAAAGTTCCCACTCCTTAACCATTAAAGTGGACATATGCAACGATTTCTGGCTCAACGCATCGGCTACCACATTAGCTTTACCAGGATGGTAATTCAAGCCAAAGGCGCAGTCCTTCAAAAATTCCAACCATCTTCGCTGCCTCATATTCATTTCCTTCTTATCAAATAGATATTTCAAACTTTTGTGATCACTAAAGACTTCAAATCTCGCACCAAAAAGATAATGCCTCCAAATTTTTAACACAAACACCATAACCGCTAATTCCAAGTCATGAGTAGGATAATTTTTCTCATGCACTCTCAATTGCCTCGAAGCATAAGCCACGACCTTACCGTCTTGCATTAGTACCCCACCTAGACCAATCAAGGACGCATCACAATACACTACAAATGGTTCATTAGGATCCGATAAAATCAAAATCGAAGCTATCGTCAATCTTCTCTTCAGCTTATTAAAACTTTCCTCGCACCGAATATCCCAAATGAACGCTTGCCCTTTACAAGTCAACTGGGTCAAAGGAAGTGCTAGCTTAGAAAACCCTTCAACGAACCTTCGATAATAACCAGCCAAACCCAAAAAGCTTCGAATTTCAGTAACAGATCTCGGAGCCTCCCATTGTAGAACTGCTTATACTTTAGATGGATCCACAGCAATACCATTACCTGAAATCACGTGTCCAAGAAAACTCACTTCCGACAACCAGAATTCACACTTGGACAATTTGACAAAAAGCTTCTTTTCCTTCAAAACCTGCAAAACAATACGCAAATGCTCCGCGTGCTCCTCTCGAGACTTAGAATAAATCAATATGTCGTCAATAAACACAATAACAAATCGATCCAAATGCTCATGAAAAATACGATTCATGTACTCCATAAACACACCTGGCGCATTAGAAACCCCGAACGACATCACCGAATATTCATAATAACCGTATCGTGTCCTAAAAGCCGTCTTCTGAATATCTTCCTCCTTCACCCTAATCTGATGATACCCCAACCTCAAATCAATATTACTAAACACACAAGCACCAACCAACTGATCCATCAGATCATCAATTCTTGGAAGAGGATACTTATTCTTAATCGTCACCTTATTCAACTGTCGATAATTACTCAACCGCATACTTCCATCTTTCTTTTTCACCAACAAAACTGGAGCACCCCAAGGAGAAACACTTGGCCTCACAAACCTCTTCTCCAACAATTCATTCAACTGCTTCTTCAACTCTACCAACTCAGATGCCGACATACGATAAGGTTCCATAGAAACAGGTCTAGTACCAGGAACTAGATCAATAGAAAACTCCACCTCTCTCTCTGGCGGCACATCTGAAATATCCTCAGGAAACACTTCCAGAAAATCACACACAACCGAAAACACATAAAGCGAAACTTGACTATCCACAGTCAACGATGCAAACAACCTAAACAACTGAGCTTCATTCGCCAAAAGTCTCTTCAACTCTTTGGTAGATAAGAAACTCGAGTCTTCGTCTTCCTCAAGAGAAGGAAACCTTACTAACTTATGATAACAATCAATATGAACTCGATTGAATTGCAACCAATTTATTCCCAGAACCACATCTAAACCCTCCAACGGCAAACACACTAAATCCATCTCAAAGTCTTTACCATAAATGGTCAAAGGACAACTTAAACAAACCAAAGAAGTAGTTACTGACCTCATTGCTGAAGTATCAATAACCATCTCACCAACCATCGAAGATAACACAAGATTCAAATGTTTCGCGCACTCAGACGAAATAAACGAATGAGTCGCTCCAGTATCAATAATAGCAACTAAAGGCGTACTATTAATAAAACAAGTACCTCTGATCAGACGATCTGCATTAGTAGTCTGAGTCCCTGCCAATGCAAACACTTTCCCACCAGATGGAGCCTGCTTCGGTTTCGGACACTGTGTGCTAATATGACCAGGTTCACCACAGTTGAAACACTTCACCACATTCTTCCTTTTACAATCAGCTACGACATGTCCGACACCTCCATAATTAGTACACTTCCTCATATCTTTCCTGCACTCAAACTGACGATGCCCCAACTCACCACATTTATAACACCTCAGAGGATCAGACATACCTCCACCACTGGGCCTTCGATCAAAAGTACCCCTTTGTTTACCCTTCTCAGCTGGTGACACATACGGACCACTACGGAACTGTTGCTTCCCTTTTCTGTCACTCACACTCTTATAGTGAGTAGAATGAGCCTTACTATCCTCTTCATAAATCCTACAATATTCCACTAAATCAGAAAACCTTCTTATTCTTTGATAACTGATTGCCTGCTTAATTTCAGGACGCAATCCGCTCTCATACTTCACACACTTAGAAAACTCCGCAGTCGCTTCAGCATAATGAGGATAAAACTGCACAAGCTCCACAAACTTAGCAGTATAATCAACAACAGACATATTACCTTGTTTCAATTCCAAGAACTCAATTTCCTTTTTTCCTCTCACATCTTCGGGAAAATACTTCCTCATAAACTCCCGGCTAAACAATTCCTAAGTAACTTCTTCATCCCCAGCTTCCAACACCTGACGAGTACTAACCCACCAATCATCAGCTTCCTCCTGCAACATGTGCGTACCCAGTCTCACCTTATTGTCCTCAGCACAATCCATTACTCGAAAAATCCTTTCAATCTCTTTCAACCAAATCTGTGCACCATCAGGATCATGTCTCCCTTTAAAGATAGGTGGTTTGTTCTTCCTGAACTCATTATTACCAGCAGCATTAGGTGCACCCTGCACAGCCCGAGCCATAGCTTGCAGAGCAGCAGCCAAAGCAGCGTCATTCCTACCAGCCATATTCTATTCATTTCCAATAACAGAAACTATGGTTAAACAAACAGCTCACCCCAAATGCCAAGACCGACAAGAACTGACATAACTAACACGAACTGACACAGACTGGCTCTGATACCACTTAATGTAACACCCCTAATCTATACCCCCAAGCAATTAAAGCGATAAATAAAATACAAAATTTCATCAGAGTATATTTACAAATTCACGGCATAGACCGAGGGGTCACATCAATTTGAAACAAACATACAAAAACCCTGCTCATAAAGATATGCAACAATTCAGGTAGTAATACACCCACAATTCAAATACAGAATAAAAGCGGAAAATCTGTACTGAAATCTCATATATATATATATATATATCATATAAGTGTATGTGTCATATACAACCATACATGTACAATCCAAAAGATACATATACATAATATAAATAATCACAAACGGCCTCCCTAACTACCCGGTGTCACATATCAGAGCCGACCGACAAAAGAATGAAGACCTAAGCTTCACAAAAAGACCTCCAGCAACTCTAATCTGCAATGCCTCATAGAGCATTATAAAATAGCAGAAGGGTGAGAAACACAATCATAATACAGTTACATATAATTATATATTAACACAGAAATGCACAAGTAAAATATTCTCACCACAAATGCACCACTATCAAATACAACACAACATAATACAAGTATCAGGTATCCAACACCAATGCACATCAATCATACACAATGCACTCATCATCAACACAATTATACATATTCCATATCATTAATCACATTCACAATTCCATACTCAATTAATCCATGATTTATGCAAATGCACAGAGACCGACACAACGACTCTATGCAATGCACATGCGGTACCGACTTCCAATGTTTCTCATCACTAGTTCACTCAGGAACTCTGCTGGAATCATCGCTCGTTACAGCACTGTAACTCCCTGTCGGGCATACGATGTTCCCCGTCGCTCACACCCCACACGAGCACACGACGTTTAAGGATCGCTCACACCCCACACGGGCACACGACCCGATCGCTCACACCCCACATGGGCACACGATCGTCTATAATCATCGCTTTCGGTCCTCTTATTTTTAAGGCGCTTCAGTCCTCTTATTTTTAAGGCGCACGATGTTATAGCAGATTCCCTCTGGAATCAATCTGTCACTCAGGATGTCACAAGAATGCATATCATGATGCTTGGCATACAATGACTCATGACATTCAAAATGCACACACATACACATCCACAATCATGCATATATCATCAAATACCACACAATGCATTTTCCTGCCCTTAGGCCACAAATCATCATCACAACATGTATTTCATGCATTTTCATCACACAACAGCACACAAGTCATACAATATCCACATCAATAACACATGGTATAATACATATCAAGTTCACATAATTCAACCGTAAAAGTCGACCAAACAACACATTTTCCAAATTCCCGACCCAATTTAATCGGCCAATAATCTCAAAACCATTACAATAAGAAGAACATTTTATAAGCTTTCTAACGCACCAAACCACGCCTCAAACCGAACCACAGATCAAAAGTTAGGAAGAAAACAAAATTGCACAAACAGCCATGTTCGCTAGGCGAACCCTCTAGCGAGCATTCGCTACCACCTTCGCTATGCGAATGTCCAGCGAACCCACTACCAGCTAGAAAACAGACACAAAGTTCGCTAGGCGAACCCCTTGGCGAACCAAGGCAGAACCAACCAGACCCAAAAACATACAAAGTTCGCTAGGCGAACAACTCAGCGAACCTTCACTGACCTTCGCTAACTGGTTCGCTAGGCGAACCCGCGAAAATTCATTCGCTACCACCTTCGCCCCAGGTTCGCTAGGCGAACCTGCGAAAACTCAGAATTCTTCAGCGCTGTTTGAAAACCCAAAATGATATTTTTTCCGACCAAATCATTTCCAAATCAACATATAACAATCAGAATATAACCCAATCATGGTAACAAGTAATCTACAACATTTACATCGATTTCTAACCGCTAAAACCTCGATTTCTATCATTTTATCATTTTTAACCTAGAAGTGAAAAACATGGAAAAACAAGAGAATCATCCAAACACACACATACATAATCATACACAAACATAGTATAATCGAGTTTTGCACCCTTACCCGATTTAATAGCGTGTAGAAAAGTCGGTTGATCGATTTCTAGATTTTTCCCAAGTTTTCTCTCTATCTCTTTTTCTTTCTCCTCTTCTTCTTTCTCTCTACTTTTCTTCTTCTCTTTTTCTTTCCTTTCTATTTTATTATATTCTTAACTTAACAAAATAAAGCAAAATGACCAAAATACCCCTACACTCAAATATCTCGCAAACGTTCCCACAACGCGACAAAATATATTCACGATGAAAAGCAACATATTTTCACATAAAAGTCAAAAATAAAATAAAATAATAATAAAATACTCAAAACGGCTCAATTAATTAAAAAGACAAAACTGACAAAACTGACTGAACTGACCGGGGCGTTACATGCCAGGCCCTTTCTTGTACAAAGGAGGGTTTAATTCATCTGCATCAATTGTAGGCCACATATTCATCCCAAAAACCCATATTTACCCTTGCATTCTACCCTCACTATGTAGCTTTCTTTCTTCACAAATGTAATTTCCCTTCCATTTAATACTTACCACTATATTATAACATCCTTGAAATCACTCAATGAATTAAATTCCATTCCCAACTTAAATTGATAGTCCTTGCCTAGTTGCTCCTTTATAAACTTTTCATACTTTGGAAGTTTTTCATCTTTAGATGCATCTAGATCTGAGATACCCAACTCATCACTCACATAATTATCTTTTTCCTTATCCCTTCTTACTTCATCCATTTTCTTCATATCCTTTCTCTCCTTACAATTTATTTCTTCACCCTTGCATTCATTATCCCTTATTTTTGAATTCTTTGGTTTCAGTTTTAATTCTTGTGTTATACTTGCAGGTACAAGAGCAATAACCTTACCATTCTTTGCAGGAGATTTCTTTATGGGTGACTTAGTGGCACACATCTTAAACTTAACTGACTTACCATTGACTTCAAGCCTAGTTGCACCAGCTGGGGGCTTACCAATTTCAACAAATTCAAAATCATCATCCATTATAGTCGTTCTTTTATCCTCTGTATCATCAAACCTAATCCTTGATGCTTCATCATCATTTTCTTCATCTCTTGAATCACTTCCTGCACTTATTTTAATGCATTGAGACTCAACAACCTTAATTGTGATGTCTTTCACATTATGTTCCACATACAAATATCCATTAGTGTTGTTACAACAGCAGAAGTAGCAACATCCAAAGCATGATCATCATTCTTAAATTCAATGGATAATTCATCTATACCTTAAAGCTTGCTCCAACCCTAAACTCGTTTATTTTGTATCCCCATTCGAGTATCATTTTAGACACATCAGATACACCCCATTTTTTATTATCTAACAAATCCACAGTTGTTTGAACCTCACCCCTATAAAACATTATATCTTCTCTAACAAACTTCCCTCCATGATGAGCAATAAGACTGAAGTTACCCATAATTTGTATCACAAACCGTTTAAGTAAACACTAAACTTTACCCAAAAAAAACACGAAAATGGAGTAAATTGCAAAATATACTGAACAATTCCGTACCTTGATTTGCTTTCCTTCGCTGATTCTATCAATGGAGTTGCTTGAATAGTAGATTGAAGCTTGAACCTTGAACCTCTTCAATTGCGTTTTCACTTAGGGCCGAAAATGGAAGGACTAGAATATAGTTTTTTTTCTTCAGTAATTTCTAATTACACCGTATACTGGTGAGGCATTAAGTGTGGCCATTTGGCATTTAAAAAAATGCCACTTATCATGCCACATCTGTTCAGGGCGTGTGTCATTTCCACCCAAGGTTTAAACAACCTGAATCTTTAAATGACAAGGGTGTTTTTGCAAAAAAAAAAAAAAAACAAGTAACACCCCTATATGGCACGAGGTAAAATTCTATTAACCTTCCTTTTAATTTATCTTCCTCATATCATTAATGAATGATATTCTGATTATTTTTTTTTATAATTTCTCTTTTTTACACAATAATCATTATATTTCTTAATGAGTGTGAAATTGTCAAAACGACTTATAATACTAATGAAAAATGCAACTTAAAAAAAGGAGCATGATACTAAAACATTTTGTGTGTTGCTAGTGAATTTCCCTTTTACAAGGAAAACAAATGACAATATCAACGATAAGATTTAAATCAATGACAATTATTATTTAAAGTTATTTGAAATGAATATGTAGTTCAAATTGTACTTGTTAAAAGTACAATATGTAACTTATAGACATTAAATGTATCATGTTTCTTGCTTGTTTTCCCTTTAGTTTCATGTGTGTTTTAAGTATTCTAATTTTTTTTAACGCATTTTGGACTCCTATGTTTGTTTTCAGGTAATAAGAGGTCAATGGAGTGAATTGGGACGAAAAAAGCTCGAAGATTGCACAAAAAAAACATTTCCATTACAAGTTTCCCGAGGACAACACGATCTGATTGTGCCCCATGACATGGGCCATGTTGTCCCCTTGATACCTCCGCCATACAAGAAGCCAGAGGATGACACGACCAGCCTGTGTTGCTTGACACGACAAGTGTTAGCACTAAGACAATTACAAACTTGTAATCTTTTGGCTTCTTTTGTGACTTTTGAGCATTTGTAACCTCGAAAACTTCATGGCTAAACAACTAGTGATTGGTTTGCTCGAATTTAGTACTAGTAATTCATAATGTAAGTTTAGGATTAGTATAAAAGGGGCTTAAGCTTCATCGATGTAGACCATCTTTCACTACAACATTCCAAACTTTTGTTATTTCTTCATGTTTCTAGTAAAGTTCATATTCTGTTCTTTTAATTTATGCACTTTGATCTAGTTTTTTTATTGATCTTTGTCCTTTCTTTTATTTACTTGTTATTTTATTTCTTGCAATGTTTATAACTTCCATTGTTATCGTTAATCTCACAATGTGTAAGTAGTCCCTGAAGGACTAGGGGCTGTGAGAAGTTATGCTCTTGATAGAACCCCAATTAATTCTCCATATGATTTTTGAGAAAAAATATGTTAGTTATTTTTATTTTAGAATCTGAAGGACATTTCACACGTCTATGTCGGTTGCAAAAACAAAGGCATAGCAGTTATCAATCATGTATTGAAAGATAATGATTCGACATTCAAAATCAGATTGCTAGACAATAGATTAGCGAGGCATCCGTTGTGACATGGCGACTCGCTTTCTATTGAGAAAGTCATTAGTTGTGCCTAAATCAAGGTTTATATTATGCACGCTAGAAAAGTGGGTGACACACATTTGACCTATTTTTCTAGGAAAATACTAAAAGAAAATATTATCGTAATATTGGAAATTCACTAGGGTGAATCTAAGATAGAGATCATAATCTCATGCCATTGCTTTTATTTTTTTTTAAACTCCTACTTTTAAACTGCATCCACTTAAACATTTTTGTGTTCACCTTAGATAAGCATAGTTGCAGTAAAAATTAGGTAATCATAAACCTCTATGTGGGATCAATTATTTTTACTACTTGACACAACCATGCACTTGTGGTATGCACACTATCGCACCCTAGTTTTGACCCTGAATTGCCGAATTAATACAATTATCATAGCATTTTCATCACATGTGCATCATATCATTAGCATGTCATCTAACCATCTTGCATTCAAAAGTCCAAAAATATGTGTCTTTTGCTTTCATTTTCTTATTGTCTAAGTTCAGGTTTTGCAAGGCTGAATCAAGGCTCATTCAAGGTTATCAGATCAAGTGTGTGGGTGATCATTAAGGGTTGAGATTCAAGTAAGGGTTTGACCTAATATTGGTCAAAAGAAAGGAGATTGCTTCATTCTTAAGTGGTCTTTGTCATAGATTGTTTTGAGGGCAAGGATGTGCTAGATTCAAGTACTTTATGTTTGAAGATCCAAATTAGGGTTTTGTGTAAGTTTAAGTTCATTTGGTGAATTCAGGTTACAGAGCATTCAAGTTAATGCATTAGGGGTCATATTTCAAGTCATGATCTCTAATTTCAAGGCATGTTCATCTGGTATATAATATTGTCCAAGAAAATTCAAAATGAGGATGTTGGTTCATCATGATTCAAGTGGCTATGTGTTCAAGATCGATTCATTTTCGGGTTCATTTATCAAGGATCGATTCAAGGCTTAATCCATTTATCTCAAGATTGGTTTTAATCAAGAAATCAAAGACGACGAGAAGTTATTTCAAGTGTGATGCTTTGGATTCAATTTTCATTCATTTACAAGTTTAACTTGGAACCAACATGGCATCATGATGGATGTGTCTTGATCAAATTTATCAAATTACCATCATCATGAGCAAGCATTATTTTTCATGTTCAAGACAAAATTCAAGTTCAAATTGCAAAAATCAAAGAGCTTGGTTCAAGCAAGTATTCAAAGGTGCGAATAATAATCATAGCCCAATTCAAAGTACACCAAAATAATGTCCATTACTAGAAAAAACAACAATTTAAACTACAAGGCCCAATAAAAATGACAATGAAGACAAGTCCAATTACAAGGAAATGGAATAAGAAAATAATACTACAAGTCTCAAAGAACAAGACATTCACGTAGGACAAAAAGGGAAATTTTTCTTTCACGTACAAGGCCATGATACTACATTCCTGGACCAACCTCAATTCTGGATACCATACAACAAATCCTCACTCCACAACTCACGCACAAAACACCACTATTCACATTTTTTTCCACAAAAAAATCTTCTTCACAAAACAAAGCTCCAACCACAAAACCTTAAAACCAAATTCAAACAAAAACCACAAATGAATTTGTCACAATCCTAACCGCAACAAACACTCACTGCACATATCTTTCTTCACTTTTTTCTACAACTAACGCACACCCTTGGACCTTCCATAACCATTTTTCATCTCGAATCTTCAACCTCCAAGCTTTAACAATAAATCCTTTACTGCAAATCCAAACAAAAACTTCAAACCACAAAACCCACACCACATCCATGAACAAACATCACCTTCACAATCTGCAAACCATCATCAACTTTAAGCAACCTGCAGCAATTCACAACAGCTTGTAACACAACCAAGAATAACAACTTACGACGCTCATAGATTCAAAAATAACACATACACACAACTCGACAACAACAGTCTGAATAACAATAATACAAACGAAAATGAACCGTAGCAAAACAAGAAGGAGGAGCTCCGATTCAACGTATTTGAATTCTTTCGCCTCACTTTTTATTCATGTCTGCTTCATTTCGCGTTTTGTTGGTTTAAGTTTCTCTGAATATTTTGTTGCAATTTGTACGTTTGAGTTTGAGCTGAATAAAACTGTTGTAGGGTTCGATTTGAACAAGGCGATACGAGTTGAATCATGTAGGATTTGTGTTGGTGCGACCGTCGCAGCCGCAGCCGTAGAGCCTGTCGGTGCGGCGGGTTTGAGCTTTCCGGTGTGATTTGAAGAAGCAGAGGGCAAACATGTTTTGTTTTTTAACGTATGAAGACTGATTTTTGTTCCTTTCTTTTTTTTAAGTCTTTGTTTCTCCTTCATTTGGTTTGGGCTCAGCCCAAGTTGTCTTGTATCACAGTCTTATTACTTCCTCTACACACCAATGGCACAACTACACCCTCCATTTCTCCTTTCTCTTTTTTAATTTCTTTTCCTTTTTTTAAATTGTATTTTGATCTTTTATTATCTTATTTTCTTTCTAAACTTTTACTATTTTATTTTTTTTATTATTTTTTTTGGAAATAAGAACATATTAATACCAAAAAACAGTTATTACACACCGATTATAAAATCCCGGCCTCAAAACGACTCAACCACTCTAGAAAAGACACAAACACAATTACAATCTATTAAGATATTCAAGCATCTTTTTGTGGTTTTCAGCTCTACTCAGTACAATCTCTTTGACTATGCCCACATTCAACTCTGCTCTTTAATTTTCATGGAAACTGATAGTGTTTCTTGTGCTCCATATATGATAAATACCTTCCGTAATTACGCATTTCAGTAACTTAGCCTTCAGCCCTTTTCCTTTCGTTGCTTTCATGATCCAGTTAGCATTCACTACCTGCGGTCTTTGTATTTGGAGGTACTGCAAGGTATTAAACCAGAACTGTCTAGAGTTGGTGCACTGATATAACAGGTGGTCGTTTGTTTCTATGTTGTTGTAAAACCAACATCTTCCATCAGTTGGTACTCCAATCCTCTGTAATCTGTCTTTGGTCATTAATCTTCCTTGACACGCCATCCACGTAATGAATCGTGCTCTTGGTCTTGCACAGTTGCTAAACATCACATTCTTCCAAGCCACTATAGGTTTGTCACCTCTGAGTTCATTATACACATTTCTAGTTGTGTATGCCCCAGTTGTTATAGCTCGCCGCCATGCATCTAATTGAGTTATTTGGTCTCGCCTTTTGAACATAGCTTTGATGATCCATGGACTAGTTTGAGCTGGCACATAAAGACTGACTTCCTCTTCTTTAGTGCAATATGTGTGTAGCCACTTAATCCATAGGACATCTTTCTTCATCCAAACATTCCAAAGCATCTTGCCTAAAGTAGCATGATTCCAAACATACAATGATAACACTTTATGACCACCTGCACACACTGGATTACAGATTTGCTCCCAAGAAATAGGAGATTTCCTACTGTTTCCTTCTTTACCAGTCCACAAGAATACTCTACATATCTTCTCTATGTGATGAATTACTTGTTGGGGAAGAGGACAAATTTGGAGCCAATAGTTTGCCACAATAAATAGCACACTCTTAATAAGTTGCAACCGACCTGCATACGAGAGAAATCTCTTACTTTAGTGGTTTATCCTTTTCGTAATTTTGTCAATCAGTGGCTGGCAATTGTTAACTGTCAACTTTCTGCTACTTAGTGGTACTCCTAGGTATTTGAAGGGCATATGTCCTTGTGTTAGGCCAGTCATACTTAATAATTGATCCCTTTCTCCTTCCTTTATTCCACCTATGTATATCTTGCTTTTCATATAACTCATTCTCAAACCAGTTGAATTTGAAAATTGTTTTACCTTTTCCATTATGAGTTGAATAGAGATATTGTCCCCTCGTGTGAAAAGAAGGATGTCATCAGCAAAGAACAAGTTGATGATGTTTAGCTTTTCACATTTGGGATAGAAGTTAAAATTAGGTATTTTAGTCAAGGTTTGCATTACTCTATGCAAGTATTCCATGATGAGTACAAACAAGAGAGGTGATATGGGGTCACCCTGCCTCAGACTCCTTTTAACTTGGAGAATGTTAGAAGGTCTACCATTGATGGAAAACTTATAGGATACTGATGTCACACACGCCATAACCCACACAGTGAATTTAAGGGGGATCCCTATTTCCATCAGAATGTAATGGAGGGCCTACCAGTCAATTGTATCATACGCCTTTTGTATGTCTAATTGCACCATACATCTCGGGGATAACTGTTTCTTACCATACCCTTTAACCAGCTTCTGTGCCAACATGGTATTATCATGAATCACTCTACCTGGAATAAAAGCAGATTGGGATGGGGAGACTATGTTACTAATCACTGAAGCAAACCTTTTGGTGAGGATTTTAGAAATGATCTTATATATTTTCTTTTTTTTATTCTTATGCTTTAATTACATTTCTTGTTAAAACATTCTTGATTTAATTTTTATTCAATATTTTTACTTATTTTTGTGATCATTGGTTGATGAAAATCTAAAAAATCATGTAGGGGTGATTTCAAGGATGTTTGAATCTTCAATATTTCAAATATGTTGATAAATGATCATTATCGCATTCTTGACACTTTGAGATATCGATAGGTTGCCCTTGATTGATCATTGAAACGTTTTATTAAAGATGTGACCATTTTCTTTATTCTTCTTTTTTTCATTACGTGGCATGTTTTAGGAGAATGACTTTGGGTCATTTCTCTAACATGTTTTTAGCACATAAATTATTATTGACCGGCCTCAGATAGATGTACTTCTGCATAAGTCCACTTACGATTGATTAACATAGGGCTAAATTGTCCCAATTTGATAAAGTGATCATTCGATCAATAACCATTAACTACTAACTTCTAACTTCTGAATTTTACATTTCCGCTCTTTATATTCTCGCAATTTACTTCTCGTCATTTACTTTCCGAAATTTATTTCATTGTTCATGTATCATTCATGTCTTTACTTTATGTCATTTTCTTCTTTTTTGATCTTTGTTTCTTATCTTCTAAAAAAACATAAAAACATGATAAAATCGAACAGACCTAGAAAGCTTGTAAGACGTGAATGGACTTTGGACTGTGTATATGACCTTAGAATTATGGAGTTTTAGACATTGTACTTGACCCAAGCAAAGGAGACTTGGACTGGATTTCTTTATTTCATTGTCTTAGCTTAGGAGACATTGGACAAACACGACTTTCTCTTGGGCTACCTGACAACGAGACCATTTATTTCTCGCATACTTCCCCTGTATTTTTCATGTATCCCTCTTCCCATTTTGGTGTACTTTCTTTAATTTCTCGCTTTTCTTTAGTTATGGTTTTTGCTTGCTAGCTTTCCTAATGAACTAGGACCGACCTCACATTTTTCAAACCCTTGATCCAATGTCAAATGGTATTCTCTGTTAACCATTGTAAGTCAACCGCTTCATGCATCACCATCAACATGTCCCATTTTAAATCTCAAACCATTTTCATAATCAATAAAACAAACCCTTGATCCAAAATCAAGTGGCACTTTCTTAAATAAACTCCAAAACATGATAAGATACAATTAGAATTGCGCGCCGTGAGCCTAAAGTGGTTGAGAAGGAGTGAGAATGAAGCTTTCCTACACTCACTCTGAGTATTTTGGACATAAGATGTTTGGCTTAGTAGTTCGAAATAATCACCCATACCCATAGTCTTTAGTGCAATTCAACTCAAGAACAATCTTTTCAAAACCTAAAAAAAGATTTCAACTCATCAAACTTATTTTTGTGCCTTGTGGCACCACTCCAAAAACCCTTTTTCAAGGTAAAATCAACCAACAAACATTTTCTACTCCGAACTACAGAGCTCTGATTTCTCATCTCACAGTGGGAATACGTAGGCACAAGGATCCCAATCCTCGGCGAACACCCTAATAAAAAAACCACAATTTCCCTTTAGGAAGTAACCTTTAGACAACGATACCCTTTCACACTTAGACAACTTAGATGGTTCCCATCGAGTATGATGGATGTAAGGGGTGCTAGTATCTTCCTCTTGCATAACCGACTTCCGAACCCGACATTGGTTGCGATGACCATACCATATCTCTTCTGCTCATGGGTTTTATCAATGTTTTCCCTTTCCCCTTATGGGAATAAATAAAGTTCGATGGCGACTCTGTTAGTCCATCCGCGAGTGTGCGATTGCGCTTCACAAGGTCGTGTTCTCATTTTCCGAGGTACGACACACACATCAAGTTTAAAAACAATAATAAGAGAACTTGAAGAAAGAAGAGGAAAAACTTAGAGAATAAGTGGAAACAATTAACCAAACAAACTCATTTTCTTCAACAATAAACTCTCAAGGTGGGTTCTAGTTATATTACTTCCTTTTATAAAACTAGGGTTTTAGTGTTGATTCTATGAATATGATGACTGGAAATAGTTCATAATTGTGGTATTTGGATCAAACTCTGGTGTCGACAAGGGTAGCTTTATGGTTTGATTGGAATTGTGCATGTTATAGTCGAAGTTCATTCAAGGATGTTGTCGAAATATGTTAGCTTTGTGTTTAAGTTAGCTTCTCAATTTGGGTATTGCTTGTAAGCCCAATTGTTAAGGTAACTTGTAACCCAATTTGTTTTAGTAGTCTATATATAGACTAGTTTTTTCAGGTTGTTGAGAGAGGTTAATTATTGTTATTCACTTGTAACCTTTGAACCCTTATTGAGAAAGTGAATAGTAAAACGATTTTAACCAAATATTCTTCTTCTTCTTCTTCCTTCTTGTCTCTCCTTCGTAAAACCTAATAGGGTTTCTTGTGTTTGTTCAAGAAACCCAATCTTTATCTCATAACTTTGTTCTGTTATTTACATCATCGTTTCACAACAAACCAGTGCGGTGAGCGTGGAGGAGAATATGTCGTCAATAAAGTATGAGATTGAGAAATTCATTGGTGTGAATGATTTTCGGTTTATGGAGCTTAAAGATGCAAGTCATTCTTGTTTAACAGGGTTTGTTATAAGCATTGAAAGGATCAAAGAAGATAAACATTGCTCTATCGGAGAAGGAGAATACAACGATGATCGAAAAAGAAAAGCCCACAATGCCATTGTATTGAGCCTTGGTGATAAGGTTCTCCGACAGGTTTCAAAGGAGAAAACTGCAGCTGGTGTGTGGACGAAACTTGAAGGTTTGTACATGAAAAAATCATTGGTTAATTGTCTCTACCTAAAGCAAGCTTTGTATTCATTCAAGATGAGTGAAGACATGTCCTTAGCTGAGCAGCTGGATATGTTAAACAAGTTGATTATTGATCTTGAGAATATCGAGGTCAAGATTGACGATGAAGATCAAGCGTTGCTGCTGTTATGTTCTTTACCCAAATCTCAGGCACATTTCAAAGAAACTCTCTTGTATGAAAGAGATTCATTGACCTTTGAAAATGTTCAATTTGCCTTGTACTATAAGGATTTGAATGAACGAAATAAGCAAAACTATCTTCTGTTGGTGAAGGTTTGTCCATTAATGGGAAATTATGGAAGAAAGATGGTAGGTTTGAGAAAAAGAATGGTAAAGTTCTACAGAATTCTTATGGTGGTAGTGATCCTACTATCAAGTGTTATCATTGTAAGAAGAAGTGTCATACAAGAAAAGTATTCCTTGATCGACTGAACAATCATGGTGGAAAGGATAATGCTATTGCAACCATTGTGCAAGATGATTATGAATTATCTGATGTCCTAGTGGTTTCAAGCAGCGACTCTAGCAAGGAGTGGATTATGGATTCAGGGTGTACTTGGCACATGACTCCAAAAAAGACGTGTTTGAGGAATTTTGTGATCAAGATGGTGGATCGGTGTTGTTGGGAAACAACACAGCTTGCAAAATTACAGGTATTGGATTTGTGAGATTCAAGATCCATGATGAGTCAATAAGGCCATTGACTGATGTTAGGTATGTACATGATCTTAAGAGAAATTTGATTTCCCTTGGTGAATTCAATAAGAAAGAATATGTTTTCAAAGGAGAGCAAAGTATCCTAAAGGTAATGAAGGGTTTGGAGGAAGTCTTGGGAGGTGTGAAGAAACAAGGCTTGTATACCATTGAGGATGAGGTTGTTAGTGGTTTATTAGATATGGCATCCATACAACTTGTGTCAAAAACTGAGATATGGCACAAGAGACTTGGCAATGTCAGTGAAAGAGGCCTGGTCGAATTGTTAAAACAAAATCTGTTGTGTGGTGACAAGGTCGAAAAACTGGAGTTTTGTGAACCTTGTGTATTTAGCATATCCTGCAGAATAAAGTTTAACAAATGTAAACAAAGAACACATGGATCCCTGGATTACATTCATGTTGATCTTTGGTGGCATGCAATGACTCCTTCACACTCAAGTGCAGAGTATTTTCTATCCATAAATGATGATTATTCCATAAATTTATAGGCATTCATCCAGAAGACTAAGGATGAAACTTTTGAAAAATTCAAAAGTTGGAAGACTCTGGTCGAAAAATAAACTGGCAGGAAGGTTAAGAGGTTAAGGACTGAACATGGTCTTGAACTTATAATGAGGCTTTCTACATCTGTTGTGTTGCGTCTGGTATTGCAAGACACATAACTACAACAGGAACTCCTCAACAAAATGGTTTGGATGAAAGGTTTAATCGAACCATTTTGGAATGAGTAAGGTGCATGTTAGTTAGTGAAAGGTTGAAAAGGTGTTTTGGGATGAGGCAGACATGATTGTAACTTACCTATAAATAGGTGCCCCTCGACAGCTTTGGGAATGAAAACACCTGGAGAAGTCTGGTAGAAACATCCACCTAATTTCGACAGACATAAAGTATTTGTATATTTAGCCTATGCTCACATTAGGCAAGATAAGGTCGAACCTAGAGCTCTAAAATATATGTTCCTTGGATACCCTAAAGGATTCAAAGCTTATAGGTTGTGGTGTCATGAGTTAGGTAACAGAAGGTGTATCACAATTCGAGAAGTAGTTTCCAATGAAGCAGAAATTGCTTTCAAGAATACTGATGATGTTGTTTAAAGTGCAAAGATCTCTGAAGAAGAGCGGGAACAAGAATGGATTCATGTTGAGGTGGAACATGTTGATGTTGAGTTGCATAACCCAAATAAAGTCGAAGAAGAAACAAAAGTTGTTGTCTAAGCTGAGGAGGCTAATAATGACTATCTGTTAGTAAGAGATAAACTGAGAAGAGTTATCAAGCCACCTTAGAGACTTGGTTATGTAGATATCATAGATTATGCCTTAATCTCTGCAAGTGAGGTTCTCTAAGAAGAACCTAGAGACTATAAGGAAGTTACGAGGAGTCGAAATAAGACTGAATGGATGAAAACCATGGATGATGAGATGAAATCTCTTCATGATAATAACACTTGAGAGATGATCAAGAAACCTGTTGGGGGTCGGTTAGTCAGTTGTAAGTGGATTTTCAAGGCTAAGGAAGGAATTGAATGAGTGATGTCGAAGCGTTTTAAGGCAAGGTTGGTTGCTGGGGGGTTCACTCAGAAAGAAGGTGTCGACTTCATTGATGTGTTCTCGCATGTTGTAAAGCATAGATCCATTAAAATGTTGTTAGCCATGGTATTTAAGTTCGACCTAGAGTTAACCTTCATGTATTGTGATTTAGATGAAACAATCCCCATGGGGTAACCTGAAGAGTATGCAGAGAAGGGAAGGGAAATTATGTGTGCAAGATGAATAGGTTTTTGTATGGCTTGAAACAATCTCCTCGACAATGGAATAGGATATTCGGCAAGCTCATTGCACACATTGGTTTCACTAGGAGCCAGTTCGACCACTGTGTTTACTTTAGATTTCGACATGTAAATTCACTTGTTATTTTTTTGCTTTATGTGGATGACATCCTCATAGCAAGCAACGATGTCGAAGATGTTATGAAGATGAAGGCTGGCCTCGATAAGGAGTTCAACATGAGGGATTTTGGAGTTGACTCCAGAATTCTTGGGATTGACATCTGGAGAGATAAAAAACAATCAGGATTATGCTTATCTCAAGAGACATATCTGAAGAAGATTCTCGATAAGATTGGCATGTCGAAGTCAAAGCCTGCTCTAACACCGACTAATCCTCAGTACAAGCTAAGTACGACTCAAAGTCTTAGTACTGAAGTCGAAATAGCCTATATGAATAGCATTCCATATGCTAATATAGTAGTTTCTATGATGTATGTTATAATATGTACGAGGCCATACATAATGTATATCGTGAGCCTTGAAATCAGGTATATGATCAATCCTAGGAAGGCGCACTGGCAACCATTAAATGTTAGACGACGACAATTGATCTAGAAGGGGGGGGGGGGGTTGAATAAATCACTTCTTTTTAAATGCGAGTCGGCGCAAAAATTTATTTTAAAAAATATTTTGTGGAAGCTGCCGAGGATAATTCGTCTACACGAACCGAGTTACTAGAAGAATCAGATATATGTAAGCCAAATGGAACGAAAGGCTCGATGAGAAAAATTGAATCGCAACTTAACTATTAATCAATTTACCAACAACACTTAATATGGTGCAATCTCCAATAAACAGTAAAAAATTAAACCAAACTTGACAATATATCAAACACCTTGCAAGCGTTCAATTTATCGAGCACTTGGAGCGCATAAAACTCCAAGCTAAACCTTATATGATAGTTGATGTAGAATTTTCACTAAGCACAATCCAAAATGATTGTGCAATGATTTTCAAATTAATTTTTCTGCAATAAGTTATACCAGAATTTTTATCGATCAATTGAGCGATCACAAGCGTAAACAGTTCGAAAATTAATTAAGATATGGAAAGAGAAACTACACCAGGTTTGTTTAGGAAGATCCCCTTTCGTCCTTGCTTCGGGTATGTCTGCCCCCAATTCTAAATCTAGAATTGAGATATATATATATAATCTTGTTCGTAAATTGTTTTTACAAGAGAAAACTTAGTTATCACACACTCAAGAAACTTCGTTGATATAGATACTATGTCTTTTCTTCTATTGATTCGAGTCGAATCAAGTGCCTCAAACTTGTTGGATGAACCTCCATTTACCGTTACTAGATTGCAAGAACACACCGGTCTTCAATCATCTTCACTCAGCTGATTCCGATCCACACAAAGTTTGATCCCCAAACCTTGTTGCACAATCCTCCGGTTAACGCTACTAGATCGACAAAACCCATCATTCTTCGATCACCTTCGCTCGGCTGAATTCAATCCACACAAGATCTGATCCAAAAACTCCCAAATCCAATTGATCTTGGAGGACAAAACCTTAGAGGTTTTATTCAAGAAAAAACCCACTAAAACACTCACCCCAAACAAGCAACAATTCTATGTTCGGACGTTATCACCTCGTCATGCAAAGAATCAACAAAAATGATTATGTGTATTTGTTGAAAAGATGCAAGAATGAAGATGAAGGTGATGAGAGAAAAGTTTCAATGTCAATCTTTCACTTTTTTTTTGTTTTTGTTTAAAAAATAAGGAACAAAGTATTTATATGATGCTAGGACCAACTACAAATCATAACAACATTTTGAAACTTAAGAAAACCAGAAAAATGATGCACATGCAGCGAACGTTCGACCAAACAATAATGAGGGTCAGCCTGCGCTGACCCGTGGGCACATCTGCTCATGTTGGCAGACCATACGTTGACCGCTACAGGGGTCATGCATCGACTCATGGTTGAAGAAAATGCAGAATGAGAAATTAAAACAGCACGCGTCGACCGTTGGGTCAGCGTGCGCTAACCCGAGCAAAAATCAACATTTGTCAAACTTTTATGAGTCGACCAGAGCTTAGATTAGGTCGACTCAAACTTCAAAAACTTCTAAAAATTGATTTTTCCACACGTTTTCATCAACTTAGGCACTGTTTATGCATTCCTAATACTAATACCATGATCACACACTCGTAATGGATATGCAAGACTCTTCCTATATGTTTGGGAAATAAGAATGCCGACAATGATGAGATGATACCGTCCAAATTACAAACTAAGCCCTAGTACATGTTTTGAGATCATTAAAATAAAGATCAAGTGAAAGACACCTTGCCCTCACATACTCCCTTTTTTTTATGATGGCAAAATCTTCTTTAGCTTGTTTTGTAATTTGAATCTCATCCTCCCCCTAACTGTGTGAAGTCCTCTGAAATTCAACTTTGCTGCTTGTAGATATCCTTCTCCCCCTTTGACAACATCAAAAAGAGAAAAAAGGTAATGGTCAAAGGATAACATCAACACACTTGTGAATTCACTCAACAATTTGCATACAAGATACATCAACATACATTCACATATAATGATGTTAATGACAATATCATACGGATAAATAAGGCACACAAATGCATAGATAAAAAACTCATAATACATTCCATAATAGCACTAATGTCAACACAACTCCAATGGCATACACAGTACATAAGGAAATTCCAACATATAAAAGTAATGCAACATAAACCAACATATGAAATGCATAAAACTATAATCCTATTCCTCATGGTCACCTCCCCCTAAAGTGGTGACCTCTTCCTCTGAAATACTGATCTGGAGGTGGAGGAAGTGGTTGCTCTTCCAACCGCTTATTCAGTTCAAACACAACCCGGGTAAGAGTGTTGATACCATTAGTCAAACAGCGGGTCTGACTCTCAGCAGTAGTATCTAATGTGTCAAAGTGAGTTATGACTGCAGAAGCAAACCTGTTGAAGTTTTGATTTTGTGCTTCCAACTAGTTTGAGAGAGCCGTATACCTCTCCTCCTATGTGGTCATGAAACTCTATTGCTGAAGCTGCATTGAGCATAACATTTCGAGGATTTCCTCGTTGTTCTGTTGTGGATGCTATGTAGGAGTAGGAATAAAGTACTCAGGCTGGTGCCACTCATACTCTTCATGTTGGTGCCATTCATGATTCGAAGGATTATAAGATGAACCAAGTGAGGTCCATTCGGTGTGCTGCCATTCACCTCATCCCTGATTAGCATAGGGGTCTCGAGGGGGACAGTATCCCATCCATTCAACATTATCATCTTCCACATTATTCACCTCTGTTTGCATGTCGTTACCAGTTTCTCCGTCTTGTGCATTTTATTCTTCATCCTCGTCTTCATCTGCGACATCATACTGAGTATCTTGATATCTGGTTATGTGCCTAAACTTGTATTCTTTGTCTTGATTGTCCCAAAAGTACCTCATCATGGTAAGAGTCTTCTGAGTGAACTCTTGATCAGTAGTAAATGTCACGTAAGGGATGTCTGGGACCGTTACCTCAGCCTTGTTCAAGATACACTGAATGAAAGAAGCATGACACAAAGTCGTACCTCGAGTAGAGTCGCGGAGTGTAAACATCTGACTTGTAATGTAATGCGGCCAGTTAATACGCTTTTTGTTTTTTCAACGGATAAATCAAATAAACTTTAGCTTGGTCAACCCGTGAGTAGCCTCCTTTCTTGGGTTGTGGGATATGAGCAACAATCCATTGAAGAATCTTATCAACAAGATTCAATAGTCCTGTTGTAACCATCTCAGGAAATTAATTGCTATTCACAATGCTCTCAGAGTAAGGATCTCGTAGCATTGAGTTCAAGGCAGCCTTAAACTCATAATCATCAACAAATTTAGAATCTGTGACCTTAGGAAGAGTGGATCTTTGAGGGTTTATGTGGACCAAATTGTTCCAAATAGTTGAGTTAACAGTGTACATCTTATAACCTATCATGTACTTGAAAGTAGAGCCTTCAAACTAACCTTGCAGTCCTGTGTAGAACAACTTAACCAAGTCTTTATTGTACTTGGTGTCACATTCCAGGAACTCATCAAATTGTTAAAAGTTCAGCAGTTCAATAATTTTAGACAAATGATAATCCTCAGCCCTCAAAGGATAGTAAACAAATTGTTTTACAACATACCTGTTACAAAAATCCTTGTTGAATGTTTCAGTTAGATTATCAGATAACAAGGAGAGAGCGTTTACTGACTATTTTGATGACCCTGCTCTAGAAGTAGATGCTCTGGATGATCTTTTTCTGGTAACTCTTGTTGAAGCCATTGAAGAACACTCTTATAAACACAAATAAACAGTACCGAAATTTTAGATAAAGATGAACAGTGTCGAATCTTGATGATGAAGATGAACAAACTAAGAACCTTGATTCTAAGTAGAGAGAACCCTTAAACACCTTTTTGATTTGTGGAACTTTTGGATTTTGAAGAAGGTAGTAGTAATGGGTTTTTAGGGTTTGAAAGTTTGTAAGGAAAAGAGAGGAATGAGGAGACAGTAGACGCAATGTATAATGATGTGTAGTTGGAAAATGAAACATACAAAATTAATGGGTCAATGTTTCTAACATGTGAAACATTGCGCGTCTTCCCGACGAAAAGAGAATCAGAGTTCGTAAGCGATGTGTTGACATAAACAGGTTATACGTCGGCGCACGCTAAACAAATTTTTATAATTTCAAAATTTTCAAAATGATGCGTCGACCATAGGTCGACCTGCACTGACCCGTGCCTACATGTGAGAAACTTTGACATTTTATGAGTCGACCCATGCCCTGTTTTGGTTGACTCAAACAAGTAATACATGGAAAAATGCATATTTTGAGCATATTATGCATCAAGTAGGAATAAATAACATGCCACACATATTCCAAACATAAAAATGGATCAAAAATACATCTAATCATGAAATAAACATCAATTCAAACCACATTTTGGGCACAATAGTTTACACATATAGTTGATCAAGAGTAGTAATCTAAGAAGGAACGATATTACCTCCGACGATTGATGATAGATGCCCTCGTATGTAGCTTAATCTTTTCAATTATTGTTAGTCAAAGAAAAATATAGACAAGCCATAGTATAGAGCATGCAATCATATAATCAAATGCGATCTGAGATATCGAGAACACCAAGTTTCCTACGGATATTAAAGTAAGGCTCTGTCGCAAGAGGTTTAGTGAAAATATCTGCAAGTTGATTCTTAGAATCAACATGCTCAAATACCACACCGCATTTCTCTACATGATCCCTAAGGAAATGATGTTGAACTTCTATATGCTTCGTGCGAGAATGTAATACCGGGTTTTTGGTTAGGTTAATGGCACTTGTATTATCAAACAAAATATGAATACGTTCAAGTTGAACATTATAGTCGAGTAATTGTTGCTTAAGCCATAAGACTTGAGCACAACAACTATCGGCCGCAACGTATTCCGCCTCGGCTGTTGACAAAGCAACAGAAACTTGCTTTTTGCTATGCCAACTCACTAAGGAATTTGAGAAAAAGTGTCAAGTACCACTAGTGCTTTTCCTATCTGATTTGCACCCGGCAAAGTCAGAATCAGAATAGCCAACCAAAGAGCAATCGCTTCCTTTGGAGTACCACATAGGTACTTAAGTATGCGCTTCACGACTTTTAAATGAGACTCCTTAGGACACGATTGGTACTTAGCACACATGCAGACACTAAACATGATATCTGGTCGGGATGTTGTAAGATATAGAAGAGAGCCAATCATACCTCTATATCTCTTGACATCTACATCCTTACCATTTTCATCTCGACTCAAGTTGATGCATGTAGGCATCGGAATGTCAATAGCCTTTGAGCTAGCCATATCGAAGCGCTTGAGTAACTCAAGACAATACTTCGTCTGGACGAATATCCCTTCATCAAGTTGTTTGATTTGCAATCCGAGAAAATAGTTAAGCTCCTCCATCATGCTCATCTCGAACTTTCCCTGCATTAACTTAGAAAACTCCTTGACCATATTTGTGTTAGTAGAACCAAAAATAATATCTTCTACATATACTTGTACCAAACTTTGGTGTTTTCCATGACGTTTAATGAAAAGAGTTGTGTCAACCTTTCCTCTAGAGTACCCTTGATCAAGTAGAAATTTGCTAAGACGCTCATACCAAGCCCTAAGAGCTTGTTTGAGACCGTACAAAGCACGTTTTAGTTTGTAAACATGATCGGGATACTCATGGGACTCAAATCCAGGAGGTTGGGCAACATAAACCTCTTCATTAATGTAACCGTTAAGGAATGCACTTTTTACATCCATTTGAAATAATTTGAACTTTTTCGCACATGCGTAGGCAAGCAACATGCGTATAGCCTCGAGTCGGGCAACAGACGTATAAGTTTCCTCATAGTCTATGCCTTTCTCTTGGTTATACCTTTGCGCAACTAAGTGCGCTTTATTTCTAGTTATAACTCCATTTTCGTCGAGCTTGTTCCTAAACACCCATCGGGTGCCGATTACTCGATGGCCTCGCGGAGGAGGGACAAGGTCCTAAACCTCATTTCTTTTAAATTTATTCAACTCCTCTTGCATTGACAAAAGCCAATGTTCATCGAGTAAGGCCTCTTTTGAGTTTTTAGGCTTAACTTTCGAAACGAAAACGGAGTAATAACAGAAGTTACTTAGCTTGGAACGAGTTGCTACTCCCTTTTAGATGTCACCGAGAATGTTGTCGATGGGATGGTCTTTGGAAGACTTCCAAGCTGGAGGAAGGTCATCTTTATTATATGGATGATCCTCCTCACTTTTCACATGTTGGTGATCTTTTTCCTCCTCAATATGCACTACTTCAGGTTGATCAGTCCCTTTATTAGAGTCCTTGAGTATGTCTTCTGAAGATACACCTGCACCATGAAAAGAACTACCTTTTCCGACATTTCAGATAAGACTCATCAAAAGTAACGTGTACCGACTCCTTAACAGTAAGTAACCTCTTATTGTAAACCATATACGCCTTAATAGACTGAGAGTATCCAAGAAATTAACCTTCGTCGGCCTTAGCATCAAACTTACCAAGTGTCTCTTTACCATTATTCAACACGAAACACTTACAACCAAAAACGTGAAAGTGATATACGTCGGGCTTTCTCCCTTTTAAAAGCTCATACGATGTCTTGTTTAGAATAGGACGGATGAGCATCCTATTTAAAACGTAACAAGTTGTACTAATGGCGTCGGCCCAAAAGTATTTTGGAAGGCCACTCTCATTGATCACAGTCATTCCTAATTCTTCCAAAATTCTGTTTTTACGTTCCACAACCCCGTTTTGGTGTGGGGTACGTGGTGTGGAAAAATTATGATTAATCCCATGGCTATCACAAAATGATTCAAAAAGATGATTTTTGAACTCACCCCCATGATTACTTCTAATTGATATAATGTTTGTGTACAATTTATTTTGGGATAACTTGGCAAATTTTTCAAAAGCCGAAAAAGTATCGCTCTTGCTTGCTAAGAAAAAAATCCAGCAAAACCTAGAAAAGTCATTGTTATACCCCAAATTTTACCCCTTAGATGTCATCATCATTTGCACGAGCATCATAGGTCAATCACTATTGCATAACTAACCAGGATATCAAGCTTTGTAGTTTTGTTTCTTTTTGTGGAATTAGGGTTTGTACAAGAAAGGGAAAGCTCTGATTAATTAAGATTCGAGAAAGAGATCAACAAAACATCTCCTTATACACTTCAATGGTTTATAGTATACTTTTTTGGTCCCACACAACTCATTTCAAGGGCTTCTTAAGTGAAGGGGAGAGGTTTTGAATTCATCTGATAAAAAAGTCAACTGAGGCACCAAAATGTCAACCTTTGAGTTTTTTGGTCAACCTTGAACATTTCAAGTCATATTCCATGATCTCATGTAGTTGGATCAAGAAAAATCAAGGTGGCACAATAAAAACAGAGGATTTGGAAAAATTAGGGTTTTGGAGAAATTTCACTAAGTGTGGAAATCATGGTTTTTAGCTATCTTGCAAGGACCATATCTCACTCATTATTAATCAAAATGAAGCAAACTTGTACTTATTTTAAAGGTAATATTCCATATTATAAGTTTGTAGAAGGAATCAAGATCAAAAGGTGAAGGGATTTAAAGTTATGTTTGGTCAAAGTTGGAGGAAATCATGATTTGTTTTTCTATACTTAGAAAATTTTCTAAGTACCAAAATTCAGCATGTTTGAATCATTTTCATGATCATTTTTCTTAAGGTTACAAGCTTAGTTTGACTTTTCCATCCACATGAAAGTTATTCCTTGTTCTTCAAGCTTTCCAAGCATATGTAGAACTCTCCAATTGGATTAAGGAATCAAAAGTTATGGTGTCTCAAAGTTGGAAGTTTTTAAGCACAAGTTACCAAGACACTTCAAGTCATATTTTTGCTCAACTTGTAAGGCATTTTTCTCATGTTTTCAAGCTTCAAATCCAAATTCCTTGAACATGAAAATTGTTCTCCTCCATCTCAGCTTTCCAAGTAAAACTCTTCATTTGAAGTTGTGTAGCTCAAGTTATGATAGGTTGAATATGAGTGTTAAGCCATGTCTAACACTTGCCAAGGCACGACCAAGCCAGCCCTAGGCCATGGTTTTGGGTCAAATTTCATGGCCATTTTCATTTTGTTTCAAGCCTGATCTCATTGATCCTCAAACATGAAAGTGACTCACTTCCATGCCCTCTTTCCAAAGGAGCATGAACCATTCCAATTGATCCAATGACTATGGAGTTATAGCATGTTAAAGTGGGCACTATGGCCATGTTTTCACTATGACAAGCCATGCCAATGCCAAGATCAAATTGCCGAACCAAAACATAACACTCTTGTAGCATCGAAGACAGATTTGTTTGCCCCTAAAACCTGTCAAAGAATATCTCTAAACATGCTATTTTTGGCACTTTGGAATAGACATGTAAGAACCATATTTGGAAGAAGGTTATGGACCATATTGTAAAGTCTTTGCATATGCCATTATCCTTAGGGTTTTCTCATCTTATTTATGCCCTTAACCTAAACACAAGTAAGATGGTACATCACTTGGCTCAAGGCTGATCAGAGGGAGGGCCATGCGTATAAGTTAGGGGTCACTTCACTTTTGTACAAAAAACAAGCAAATGAGTATGGAAGAGTAGAGAGGTTCTGGCTATTAAAAAGGGCAAGATACTACAACAACATACACAAGAAAAGGAATGAGAGAGAGAGAGCACAAAGAGAGAGAGAGAGGTCAGAACAAAGACATCATTTTCAAAAACATTCAAAGGTTTCGAGTTGGAATTTTTTGGAGAGTTCTTTGGGCATTCTGTTTCATATCATCTTGCTGGAGACATGAAGAAGCATTGTTCTTAGTTCAGAGAGGCATTGGAAGCATCATTCAACCACCAAGTGGCTCACGGTTTAGTAACCTTCTCTCAACCTTTTTCTTTTTGTCTTTACGTTTAATCTTTCATGTTTTATGCATATTTGTGTTCATGAGTCATGTTAGAATCTTTGTGGGTAGTTTGTATCAAGTTTCATGAACTTTCAGTCCTATGCCCTAGTTTTTCGTGGACGTTTTTCTAGAGATAGGAACCATGAACATGAAAGCTGATGGTGGAAATATGTTCTACGCGGAGAGACGAAGAGATTGATATAAGGTTCGTTAGTTTTCATGAAGTTTTGACACTGCAACTCCGGCGAGGGTGCCGGAAAAGACGACTGGAGCCTAGCTCCGGCGTCTGGGTGTTGTCTCCTTTTCTCTGACCATTTGACTACACCACGTCATCGCCAACTGGGGTTCATGTCATTTAAAATTTCACACATGACCATGCTCGCGTGTCCCTTTTTTTTTATCATTTTGATATTTCTTTGGACTGGGCCTAAACATTCATGCTAATTGCACCTCCCTTTTGGAGGCCCGCGCGCGTGTCTGAAGGTTCTCTTTAGAACCTGACTTGCTGGACACACCCCCAGCTTTTCCTTGTTCCTTTTTTTTCTTTCTTTTATTTCTTTTAACTTCTTATTTTATTTTTAATGATTTAAACGTCTAAAAATCACACAAAAAATATTTTTAGACTTTTTAATGTCTTAGCTAATTTTTTATAATTTTTATTTATTTTATTTATTTATTTTTATATTTTATCCAAATGATTTGTTTAGGCATATTTACTAAAATACCCTTATTTTAGGGTTTGTCTTTTGACTGACTTCCTCAAATATTTTTGACCTGATTTTTTGTCAAGTTACTACACATATTGTAAGGAGTCTAAAATATTTTTGGTTGCCACAAATAAATTTTTTATGAAAACTTTTGATTGGATTCTTGAAGCTTCGTTTCTTTTAGCACTATGAGCTTGTTAGTAACATTTGTGGGAGTTTTAATGCCAATCTTGTTGTGAGTTTTTGCACACATTTTCTTGACTATTTTAACCTAACTCAAAGCTTTGAGTTGGACTTTATTTGTCCTTTTTCCTAATTTTGACTTGGACTTGAAGTTAGGGTTCATTTTGAGTTTGTTTTGTTGTGTGTCTTAACCTAGTTTCTAAGCATGGCTCCTTGAGTGGTCACCTTGATGTCAAGAGGGCGAATATGAGGTGTACATCATTTATATGCTACTGCCCAATGTGAACTTTGAGTTGAAACTCAATGTTTGTTTCATTCTTTGCATATCCTTTTTGTTTAAGTTTGTAATAAATGTGCTTTGGTTGCCTTGGTATGTGCTTGATTTTGTTCTTGACCACTTGAAAGTGTTGAATGTAATATGATATAGTTGCTGCCCCTCTTGGTTTACTACATCATTTGAACCTTTTGGTTTCCACACTTTGGTTGTTATCATCCTTACCTCTGATCTCATCCTTTCAGTACTTGTTATTACAAGTAGTTTGTCCACCATTCCAAAGGAAAGGTATCATTATTGACTTGTAAGTCATTTTTTATTTAGTTTAGACCTCTCCCTCTTCTTTTCCATGACCTTATTAGGATCATCAATCCCTTAGCCTCATTAGAGCCATTTCCCCTTGACCCAGTTTAGGTAAGGATCCTTACCTTCTCATGTAAGCAATATCATCATAGTTGCTTACTCCCCTTTTTGGCCTTATTAGATCCATTTACCATACAACTTAGAATTAGGGTAGAGTTATTAAACTCTATGTGATTCTCATCATAATGAGTATTCAATTCCCTTTTGACTTTGTTCAAAGTCAATCTCCTTAGACTAGTATTTCAACTTAGACTTAGAGAGTTCTTTAACTCTACATGAGTATCATGACCATGAATACTCATTCCCCTTGGAACCTTGATAATTATCTAGAGTTCCTTATCCTTAGTTAGGTGAACTATAAATGCTCTGATTCCATCCTTATTAGGATACGTAGGCACGAGATGCGACGTCTTGGCGAGCATACTTAGTGTATATTGATGCTCCCCAAGTGCACAGATTTATCGAAGTAATATAAAAGATTGTCGAACCCACAGAGACCAATGTCAACCTACTGTAATCTATCGTTGCGATGTAAAGCTAAGGCTAATGATTAAAATGGCACGAACGGAAATATAAATGCTAATTACTAAAGGTTTGAAAATAATACTAAAATGAGCCCAAAATATGGATTCCGTGTTTCTAAGGGACTTGTAGAATATGGGTACTAATTATGATTATACGCCTATTCCGTAGAATATACCGACTTAAAGGCTCCGCCTCACGCTCTCGCGGTATTAACTAAAGCCATGTTCCCTAATCCCAAGATTTTGCTATCGCTCGCCCGGTAACTAGGAAATATATTTTGAAAGCCAACAATATCCTAATCAACATCTAAAGCGCTCTCGCTGTATTTAGATATGATGCCTAATCTCTACTATCCGGTTCGCTCCTCACGCTCTCGCAAATCTTGGCTCAAACCTTTATATGCTTCTCACTCTCATGACAAAGCAATGTTAAATAACTTCTCACTCTCATGACAAAGCTACTTAAATTACGCATAGAAATTATAACCAAAACGACATACAATCGTGATTTCGTACTTAATACATCTACGGAGTCCCGTCGGTAACGACGGTTCTCATACGTCGGTCTCAGACAGAATTAACTAGACATGTAATTAAACATAAATAAACTAAACATGATAAACATAATTAAGGACAACATGCTTGAACGGTTATAGATTACGATAACAATAATAATAAAGCGATAAATAAAGAACCTGTAAATGTGGGAAAATAAATGAAGACTTGAATTAAACGGAACTGGAAATACTTTTAATAATATGACAGCAAGATTGATGATCCAAGAGCACAACAGAAATAGAATACAAACTAATGTGACAATCCTTCAATGTGAGTTACTGTCACTTTTACAAGTGAATATATGCCTAAGACTACGAAACAAATTTGACAGCGCTTCCGCGCAAACTTGGATACAAATGCAGAGCTACAAGGGTGTATTTATATAGGAAAATTGGCTCCAAGAAGGTTTGGTACGATTTGAATTCAAACCAAGAAAAACTGTCAAACTGTAACTGAAAAACCGCTCCCGCGCATAATGGCCACCGCCGTATGCCTAATGGCGACCGACATTGCTTCAAAACTTGGTTTCCCTCCTTTTTTTCTATGGCGAGCGCCATTCCTTTTACACTGGGAAGATGGCGAGCGCCATTCAGTTCAGGCTGGGGCAGAATCATGCATTTTCTTCACTTTTTCTTCTCTTTTAGCTCAGTTCTTATTCTTTCCTTCTATGGGGCTGATATAGGACCTGTCAAGGGAAAATAAAGGACAACATAATAAATCAAAGGAAATAGTATGAAAGACTCGATAAGACGGTACTAAAAGTGCACGTAATGAGTCAAGAAATACGATACGAATTCGAGTTATCAACACCCCCACACTTAAACCATTGCTTGTCCTCAAGCAATCAATCAACATGGTAAAAAGAAAATAAGCACGGTTCAAAACATAGCAACAACGAGACTTTAATCATACGTGGCTGCTAGGCTAATGTTTGATCGATAGGTACTAAATAGTGAAAACAAGGGTATCGTAACGACACGTTTCCACATTTACAGACAAAGACTCCCTTCCTATGCAATACTAATTCAAATCATGACATTATAACTCGACCTACATCCTTCATCCTATTTCACCTCTTTTTCATTCTCGCGCAATCACATTAAGCCCGTTATCCTTCGTGTTTACATGGTGAGTGAACCTGTTAGTGTTTTATGATCTCTTATTCAGCACATTTTTCTTTTCTTTTTTCTCTTTTTTTTTTCTTGCGACGAATTTCAAGAGTCTGAGCCTTTGGGCTAAGTGGCTGGGTGAGAGCCACCTAACTTAGTTAGAACAGGTATTTCATTCACACTATCCATTGAAAATCACATAATAATAAACTCTGAGATAAACACATATTTGCATCGGTTCATTACTTAGTTCACACGCAAGGATGGTGCTGACTGCTGATATAAACTAATCAACAGGCTAATTTTAAGAAGCTAGGCATAAGGTCTTGGCATAATATCTATTTAAATCAATATCACATACTTAGGGAATCTAAGGTGTAGGAACGGTACCGATATTTACAAAACTTTCCCAAGTCTATCTAACACAGCCTAAACAATCTATATACTTTCAGAGTGTCGTGCCATGAATCGAAACAAAAAATAGTTGAAGGTTAAATTTTTTAAAATTTCAGGTAAATTGAATAACAAGTGAAAACCACGCATAAAGACTCGACAACACATGCAAAGACTCGACAAAACATTAAAAACAGATAGAATTCCTAAAAGCATGAAATAAACTAGAAAACAATAAATTAAACTAAAAAGCGGTAAAATTAAAGCGGTAGAGTTCCTCCCCCACACTTAAACCAAACATTGTCCTCAATGTTTTGATAAAAGGTGGAAAAAGGAAAGATAGAACATGTATGAATGCTATTGTGTGTCAAATCTTCTCTGATCCTTCATTTGTTGTCCATGTCTTTGTTGACCACTTATGCTTCGGCGATGGGCACTTTGAGATACCTTCATTTGTTGAATTTTCTCTTTTCTGAAACAACTCATAATGCTGCCCGTTTTCGAAGGAAGTACCTGCAAAAAGTGTTAGAAAAATACAATGCGGTATCGGTGTCACCACCAGCAGCGACATTCGCAGGAATGTCCATGGGCACCTAGAAGAAACTGAGACGAGACAAGCAATACATTTCTTTATTTTCTGCAAATTCAAACAAACATAACAACTCAAAAAAAAACGGTGGGTTGCCTCCCACGCAACGCTTTATTTAACTTCGATAGCTCGACGTTTAATAATCTTCGGTTTCCATGGCCACTTATCAAGCCATCTCACATATCCCTCACCTTTTCTTTTCTTCCTTCTGTGGGTGGTTCATTCTTTTGAACGTGTGGTGGTGGTTCTGGATCTATCATGAGTGTCAGTTTTTCAAGTTTGGGCTTAGTTAATTCATCCACCACCTCAAAGTCTAACCTTACTGTCGCGTCCGGCTAAAATTTTTCGAGTCGCCATCATATTTTTTCTAAGGAAAATAAATGATAAACCTAAAAATCCTTATCCTAAGGGTAAAGATTCCTAAGGTTTGGGAGTCGGTTAAGTGAGGGAAAGGTGTTAGGCACCCCTCACTTCCATTGTACTCAATGGGATCCTCCTTAGATTTTAGTGTATGTTTGTTTGTCATTTTAATGTTTGACTTTATATTTATTAATTACAAAAATCCTAAGTTTTTTTTATTATTATACTCGCTAGGACTTACAACCATATGCCTACGTACCTTCAATTTTGAAGGATCAGAGTAACCGTAGTTCACCTCCCCTATTCCTACCCCCTAATCCTAATCCCAATCCTGATCCTAAACCCAATCCACTATTTATACTCTTGGATAAAGAGTTCTATCCCTTAATCTATTATTTATACTCCTAGATAAGGAGTTCTATCCCTTAATCTTTTATTTATACTACTAGACAAGGAGTTCTATCCCTTAATCTTTTATTTATACTCCTAGACAAGGAGTTATATCCCTTATTCATTATTTATACTCTCGGATAGAGAGTTTTATCCCTTATCCATTGTTTATACTCTCGGATGGAGAGTTCTATCCCTTATCCATTGTTTATACTCTCGGATGGAGAGTTCTATCCCTTATCCATTGTTTATACTCTCGGATGGAGAGTTCTATCCCTTATCCATTATTTATACTATTGGACGGAGAGTTCTATCCCTCATCTATTGTTTATACTCTCGGATGGAGAGTTTTATCCCTTATCCATTGTTTATACTCTCGGATGGAGAGTTTTATCCCTTATCCCTTGTTTATACTCTCGGATGAAGAGTTTTATCCCAAAATCCCTTATCCCTTGGCCTATATTTATACTCTTGGATCCTAAGAGTGCTATCCCTAAATCTCATCCCGTATTTAGACTCTCGGACAAAGAGTTTTATCCCAAATTTTAAAACCTCAAAAAAATCCCTTTATATCCCTTATTTTTAAGAAGAATAAAATCCTTAAATTCCATAAAATTTAATAAGGCCCAAAATACCATTTATGCTAAAAATATAGCAAAAAAAAGTCCCCAAATTATCCCAAAAAAATGATTCTTGAATTCAATATAAATCCTAAAATAACAGAATTTTAATCCCAAAAATTAAATTAAATTTATTTTTACCCAAAACCCAAATTTTCCAAATAAAAACCAATACTGAAATTAAAAATAAAATTCAAATCCTATTTTCTTTAAAGGAAGAAAAGACCAAGTATATTGAATATATGAAATATAAATTTAAATCCAACCCCACAATTAACCCAAAAATTCCCCAATAAAATCCTAAACAAAATTAAATCCCTATTTGAAAATAAATTGTTTTAAATATATAAAACTATATATTATGAAAATAATCAATAATTAAGGAAATAAAACAAATAAAAAACACCTAAATATTTATCCTAATTAAATTATTAAATTAAGTTATTAATTTAATTATTAAAACCCTAAAATCCTACTTCTAACCCTAATTAAAATTTAACCTAATTAAACAATTAAATTAAGTTATTAATTTAATTGATAAAAACCCTAATTAAACCTAATTAAACAATTAAATTAAGTTATTAATTTAATTGATAAAACCCCTAATAAAAACCTAATTAAATAATTAAATTAAGTTATTAATTTAATTGATTAAATTAACCCTAAACCCTAATTAACATTTAAAACCCAATGACATAATTAAACTAAGTAATTAACTTAATTATGTAAAATAAAAAATGGGGTGTATTTTATGTTGAATAAGCCACTGGGCTCATGAGGGTGATTTTTTTTGTTTGTGGTCAATTGTTGGTTTACAGGTACATCATAAAGATAATTAACCAATTAAATATTAAAATGAAATTTCTGTATATAAAGTTGTTCTTTTATGATTTTTTTTTTGTGTGATTAGAATTAAAATAAATTTATAATGAAACTATTCGATTGGTGGACTAAACGAAAATTTAAAACATAATTAAAAGATTTAATATCCTAAGCATGAACCCGCAACACATAAAAATTTAATCGAGGAAAATATCAAGTAAAGTTTGAGGCAATGAGCATAAACCAACCTACAGGATCGAGGTTTATCCCGGTGAGCAAAATAAATAAGTATTTTACAGCTTTCTCCTTTCTTTATGTGCTTGATTATTCTCCCTCAATTTCTGTCTTTTCGTTTTGTCCCTTGCGTTCTCCTTTTCCTCTCCCTAATTTTCTCCTTTTCACTTAATGCAAGATTCCAACCCCTCTTTCCCTTTTAGTGTTGTTGCTCTTCAATGTGAAGAACAACAACTTTTTTATACTGATTATTGTGAATTTGTGGGTGAGACTGTTAGAGAAAATCATTCACAAAAAATTGTAAATTATTAGTAAAACTTATTAGTAAAAAATTGTATTGTTAAATAATCTAAATTACAATTTTAAAAAAAAAATCATCCGATAACCATCACGTGATTTGAAAAATAAGTTAGAGTAACACAAAAAAATTATGGAAAAATATTTCAGACCCTCGAAAAATTAATAACTCTATATTTGGGACCCTCTAAAACTTTGTAAAATTTTGGTGTGTAAAACCCTGTGTAATTGTGTCTGTGAGAGTCCCCCTTTAGATGGTGAATGACCTCCCATTTATATACAAAAAAGCCTGACCTAAAAAATATAAAAGGGAAATTAATCCTAATGAAAATTATTTAATCCCAATTGATTAAGTATCCTAAATTAACATACTTGCTCACCAAGAAAAGACAAATATACTACAAATAACAAATCACCATTATGAAATTTCTTTTTTTGGATTTTTTCTACTATTAGATGCAAAAAAAAGTGAAAAAGTGATATTTTAAAAATATACTTAAAATAAAAACGAAAATTAGATTTAAATGATAAAAAAATGATATTTTTGATTTTTTATTGTTTTAAAGGTAAAATAGAAAAAATTAGCAGTAAAGAAAGAAAAAAGCCTAAACTATAGGAGGTAGGATTCGAACTCATGCACTCTACCTTACAATCCTTAGATCTACTCCTCTGCCAAACAAACTACCATGTTTATTCGAAATGAAATTAAATCTAATTAAAATCTAATTTCTAATATGCACTCCTATATAATATATTGTTGTATTTCTCTCTCCCCCCTTTTTTTATAAATGCATAGAAATAATATTTAATTTTTTTAAAAGAAAAGTTTAAAAACAAACTACTTATTATCACTTTTTTTTATCCGTATAAGCAATAAAAAGGTGAAAAAAGAAAGGTGGTCAAAATTTGGGGCACGACAGCTGCCCCTATTTAATCGGCTTCGAATAAAAAAGATGATGTCGGTGAGCCTTCCTCTTCTTTGAGGAAGAGACGATTAAATACAAGAGGAACCCTAATTTTGATCGCGGAGTTAATAGGTTTAGAGTCCGTGTGGACCAATCCCTGATGCTCCGTTAATATCCCAAAATCCCTGGTTGTAGAAGTCGAATAGGATTTTGACGATCCTCCGATTCCGTTTTGATGAACCCTGGTAGAACCCCTGATAAAACCCTTAGTAAAATCTTGGTAAAATCCACGTGACATCTTTTGGTGGAACCCCTGATAATAAAAATTTGTCAAAAATGTCTGAAAATCCTTGATGGAACCCCTTGATTAACCTTGATGATCCGTTTCAACCCTTCCGGGTGGATCTTGCCTATAATTCCAATGATCCTCCGATCGTGCTACTGGAATCAGGTAGGATTTTTAGTGATGCCCTGATCACTCTGGATGAAACCCCTGGATGGAACCCCTTTAAAAATCCTAATTAAAATCCCTCTGATAAATCCCTTGGATAAAAATCCAATAAAACCCCTTGATAAATCCCTTAGATAAAACTCTGATAGTAGCTTTTTGATAAATCCCTTGGATAAAAAATCTGATAGAACCCCTTGATAAATCCCTTGGTGAAATCCCTTTTGGTAATCCCTGTATAAAATTTTCCCATGTAAACCCTTTGATTGAACCCCTTTGATAAAAATCCCTGGGATGCAACCCCATAAATACAAATATGGTTGAACCCCTAATAGAACTCCTTGACAAAACCCCTAGATGTATCCTCTATGTGAATCCCTGAGACGAATCTTTCCAAATGAAACCTTGGTGGAATCCCTTTGATAAATCTCTGGCAAAACCCCTAATAGAACCCTTGAAAAAAAACCCTTAATGGAGCCCTTAATAAAAATCCTTAGATACCTGATGAGACCTATCCCTTACGAAGGCCATGTTGCCAAGTTAGGGATGTGAGAGATGAAAACCTACCCACAGCTGGATGATAATCCTGCAAAATCCCTTATCGAAGTAATGTCTTAATGATATAGCTGGGAATTAAACCCCTAAGAGTAATTATGAACCTTATGCATGTATGTATGAGTGCATGTATGTATGTTTATGTATGCATGTGATGCTATGTTATATATGCATGATTAGATGCTAGAGCATAGCTGTAGCTAGTGATTTTTGGAGGTGGTTGCGAAGCACGATCGCTCTAGTACTACAGTTCGATTCATTTTTTATCCTATTAAAGCTGATGAAGGAAGGGAAATAGATGTCTCCAATTAACCCTGCTTGCATACTGAGATTAAACAGTCGAAACTGTTGGTTTACAGATGCTACAAAGATTTGGGGTTTGTCCTAGGTTATTTTGTTGACGAGTGGTACTTTAGGCTATTGGTTGAGATGTTAGGACGGATATATATGAAAGTATGGGATTTTGGGTTTTTGTTTAGTGTGCTCGCTAAGATTTTTCTTTCAATCGTATGCCTACGTATTCCCGTTTACCGAAACAGGGAAATCAGAGCGTTCGTAGTTCCTCCTATTCTATGGGAGGAAATGGTTATTTTGGTGTCTTGTTCAAAGCCCAAGACGTGAAGCGAAAGGTAGTTTGTATCTTGTTCAAAGCCCAAGATGTGAAGCTGAAGGTGTTGACTTTAGAGAGAATTTGTCATCTCTAAAGAGGGGTTGTATGTCACAACTGTTTATAAAGGAGAATTACTTTAATCGGGATTTGTGAATCCGGCAATGCCATAATTTCCTTTAAAGGGGATTTTAACCTGAAGGAGAAGACTTTAACTCAGTGTAGAGCAATGCTATCTTTCCTTAGGAATTTCTCATGCTAAAAGAGGGACAGTGGCATGGATGTAGATGATCCAGAGGCTTGCCGCTTACAGCAATTAGATGAAGGGGGAGGAGTTGTTGATGTTTGTGTACTATGAACGAGGCACAACTTTGATGCTAAAAGGTTGATTGGATCAACCAGTGGTTTTCTTATACAAAGCCTAAGAGGAGGCTAATATGTGTCTCGTACAAAGCCCGAGAGAGAGGCTAAAAGGTTTTGACTCAACGAGGGAATCTTTTGGTATCTCGTATAAAGCCCGAGATGGAGGCTATAGGGTGATCGACTCAACGAGAGAGTCTCTTATGTGTCTCGTACAAAGCCCGAGAAAGAGGCTAAACGTTGTTAACTCCGATGGGGAGAATCATTGTATAAAGCCCAAGAGAGAGGCTAACTTCACTGGAGAAGGATCTTTATACAAAGCCTAAGAGGAGGCTGTGGCGACTGTTCAGTTAAGTGACATGTCCAGTAGACTGATTGTTAAAGAGAAAATCAGTTTTTATATGAGCAACACTGTACTCAAGGATTTGATTCGAGGATCCGGGTTATTCCTGTTCTTTAAGGAAGTGGGAAATCTGAAGGGTATTGAGACTGTCCGAGTCTACGGGTTTTCTTCCTATTCTTGGCGGGGCCACTTGAGAATGTCTTTGAGACTCAAGGAGATTAGACTGTCCAAGTCTAGAGTGTCATCTTTTGTTTTGTGCTTTGAGAAACAGTAGTAGACTCTATGAAAGGACTGTTCTATGCAGATGATTAAGTTCTGTTCCTATACCTCTAGGAGGTCGTCGGGACAATTTGTATGAAGCCCAAGAGGAGGCTGGAAACTTTTAAGAAGCCGACGGATCCTTGTACGATGCCCAAGAGGAGGCTATCATTCCCGGAGGAAGAGATCATTATACGAAGCCTAAGAGGAGGTTGTGAATACTTCTAAGAAGCCGGCGGGTCCTTGTACTAAGCCCAAGAGGAGGCACAGTTGCTTTTAGGAAGCCTGTGGGTCCTTGTACGATGCCCAAGAGGAGGCCGATGCTTTTAAGAAGCCCGTGGGTCCCCAAACCCCGAGAAATTCAAGGCAAGCTATTCACAAGGAATAGATCAAGTCAGGAAAGTTCGAGAACTTGGAAGAAACTCAAAGATGCCATTCACAGAGAATACATTCATCTCTGGGAGTAGAATTTCTTGACAATTCCTAATGAGGACAGCCGAAGAGAAGACTGTATCTGGTGATCCTATTGGGGATCTAGTTGTCTATTTCTACGAATAAACGAAACGGCGTCACCTAGTTCTAGACGTAGTTGCCGGGGAAACTCTAAATATCTATACTATTATTACACAGTTGATATGAGTTTATGAAAGAAGACTTACAGTGAAACAGCCCCACAATACAGTTATATGTATATGAAAGCGGTAAATGAAAGCGTATAAACACTTACTCGGTTGTAGAGCTTCTATGTTGTTTGGTTAGTTGTTCAACAAAGAAAGATTGAAAACAACAGTATATTCAGAATCAAAGGAGAAAGTGCTTTGAAAAAGAAAGATTTTGGGGCTTACAGCTCAAGGAGAGGCCCAGGGTTTTATCAGTGAGCGCACTGTTGAATTCGTACAGAGGGACTTATACAAGTGACTGTGGCCCAAAAAAGGTTTTCTGTATAAAGGGGATGGGTCTTACACTCTCTCAAGGGGCCCAAAAGGTTTAAAGAAAAAGAGTGGGGATTATAACACGAGGGTATGCCCAGTTGACTTTTCGTTTAAAAATGGCGATTGCGCCGAGATTTTCTTTTAACGCGAAGGGGCTTATACAATATCTGAGGCCCAAATGATTTTGGTTAAAAGGGGGTTGGGTCTTACACTCTATTAGAGGCCCAAAAAGTTTTAAATGGGTCTTATAGCTCGAGGAGAGGCCCAAGGTTTGATTTTTCAAAAGGCGACGATCGCGCCGTTTGTTTTTTACGGTATCGGGACTTATACAATACACTAAGGCCCAAAAATGATTTGGTCAAACAAAATATTGGGTCTTACACTCTATTAGAGGCCCATGAGTGTTTGACAATGATTTGTTTGAGTGAAAATCAAAGAAACCCTAATTTTATTCTTTAAAAGTAAATATTTAAAGAAAATCAATGAAAAATACCAAATAGGTTTGAATAAACCACTTGTGATTTTTGTTTAAGGTTTGAAAAATGAGGTATAAATCACAAGAGATATTAAAACTCATTTGGTCTTGATTTTTCAAGATGAATATTCATTTTAAAATGTTTAAAAACAAATAAAAGTGAATTTATTCACAAAAATACTAATTATATTAAATAAATAATATAAATTCAATTTTTTTGTGGAATAAAATATTTCAATATTTTTGTGATTTTTTGCAAAAAGAACCAATAAAAAATAATTAAAATTGAAAGAGTTATTAATTTTCCAATTAATTAATAAACCATGAAAATATTGGAAAAAATGGCAAAATGTGAAAAAACACAAAATGGCATGGGTGGGGTTTGAACCCAAGACCTCAAGGTTACAAGGCGCGCGCCTTACCACTGGGATGGTGATACATCCATTGTTTGAAACAAAACAACAAATATACAAGGCATGACTTGGTTTTAGGCCTGGCCCAAGGCAAGTTTTGGCAAGTTTTGGCTCAGAAACGTGAAGGTCATAACTTTCTCAATTCTTAATGGTTTGAGACAAAATTTATATGCATCTGGACCAGAATTTCATAAGGAATCCAATGGTGGTGGTAGTTTTTTCAGATCACACTCCCTCCTCAAAACCCGATAGTGGTTTTGAAAATGACCTATAAATGCATTTTCTATGCTACAACTTGGTACAAGCATGGATTACATGGTGAATTAGCTCAAACACAACATATACAACATGTATGAGATGTTTATGATCAATGGACTTCAAAGCATTGCATGTTTGAAAGATTCCAAGTTGTGAGGCTTACCTCTTTTTTGAGATTTTGGAGTTTTTGTGCAATCTGTCAAACCTCTTGTTCCAGAAATGATTTGATGCTTTAGACGCACTCAAATGATTCCTTAGAAGCTTTTAGGATGATTGGAATTGACTGGTACCTGCAAAAACACAAACAGTCCCTTTCTTGCAAAAGGGGTTAAAAGTGACCAAAATAGCAACTCTCTCAAATGGTGTTCCAGATGAGGGGAACCATTTGGGACAGTTCAAGGATGATATTTGGAGTGTGTTTGAGGTTTTATCTGGTTTGGAAAGTGACTGAATCAAGACATGGCTTGAAAAGTGCAAAAAAAAACCTATTTTGAGGTTTTGAGAAGTGACTTTGTGATTTTGTGATTACAGGTCACTTGTGATAGTTTGCACAGCTTACATATGATATATATGAGGTGTGTGTGTGATTGATTATGATGAAAAAGCTCTCAAGCTCAAAAACTCAAAGTTGCCTTGCTAAAGAAGGCATTTTTGCCAAGAGAAAGAGGTTTTGAGGAAAGCATCTGTTTGATGGCTTTGGTGTACTCAAACTGATCACAATTGAGCTCTATTTATAGTAGAGCAAGTTTATTTTGGGATCCACAGTGAATGGCAACTGCAGCAGGTGTTTGTTCAATGTTGGCCAATGGAAATCCAAGTCTCCTCTAGCCATTGACTAGAGGTTAGGGCACAGGGATGTGGTTCCCTTGGTCTTGGATAAGTCTTGACTGAATTCAGTTGCAAATGACTCAGTCCATGCCACCTTGATGCTTCCATTGAATGCTCCAATCCAAAATTGGAGTCTTGTCCCTATTTTGGCCATTCTAGGTTCAACATGTTATTTTTTGTTCCAAAGACTTTGGAGGCTTGGCTCAGTGATTATCCCCTTTAGATTCAATCCTCAGAGGTGTCCAAGTGGATATGAGCATTTGGATTTGGCTGATTTTGGCAAATCGAGCAAAAATGCAAATTCTGCCTTGCCTTGGCAGATTTTAGCAAGGCAACTTTCCAATGTCATATCTCATGACTCAAATTGAATTTGGTAATGTTCTTGGTCATTTTGGAAAGCCCTTACATGATACAACAACTGTTTGAACATATTTGGTTTTGATCTCTTTTGAATCCAAGTGAAAAATCCCCCTACATTTGGCAAAAAGTAGGGTAAAATCTGACTTAGTGAAATTTTCACTAAGTGTTGGAACAAAGTGACTTTTCTTGATTTTGATCACTCCATAACTCAAAATCCATAAGGAATTTGGACATAGGTCAGTATGAAGCTTTTGTATAGGGCAATGAGATCTAAAAATCAAGCTTTGAATGGGGAATAATGGCCTTGTGGTTTAGGAGTTATGGTCCTCCAAAGTTAGTACCCTAGCCACTTTATTTTTAACTTAGAAATTTTTCTAAGTTTTTTATGGTTACCCCTTTTACAAGTTATCCAACTTTTCTTGATTTTTCTTGATGAATGATGATTCAAATCATACATTAACATCATTTTAGGGTTAAAAATCCATTTTGGTGAAAAATCTAAAAAAGTCAAAGTTGACTTTTGTGCACAGTTGACTTTTTATCAGATGAATTCCAAACTGTGCAATTCTTCAGGAAATCATGTCCTTTACCTAAATCAAACTTGATGGACATGTTCCATGGGTGTCATAGGGTATATTGATGCATGTCATAGGGCTTGGGAGCATGTCCTGGTCAAAAGTCAAAGTTACAGTTGACTTTTTCCTTAAAACCCTAACTGTGGTGCAGATGAAATCGAGACTTGTTGCTCAAGCTTCTTGGATTAATCCATTGTTGCAAATGGATCAATATAGTTCATTAGAGACCCTCAAACCCTCTCTTGAGGTCTTGGCTCATGATTTGCCCTAAAATTCAACTTAGGGGTGAATTAGGTCAAGAAACCATAATTCTTGATTTTTGATGAATGCATCCCCTGAGGCAAAATTGACTTGATGATTGGGTCCATGAGGTTCCATGGAGTATATTAGGTTAGGTTTTGGATCATTGGCTTGTGCCCAGATGAAAAATTTCCATCTGGAGGGCCTGGTCGACCAAAACCCTAATTTGGTGACACTGTCGATCTTGAGACTTAATCCACCTAGAAGGGAGCAGTCTTGTGCTTAATCCTTAAAGTGGGAGTCCTTTTGATCCATTGTGGATGTTTGAGAGGTTAGACAAGTTGAAGATCATGTCATTCTTTGATTGATCCTTTGTCTAAGCACTCAGAGAGGGCTTGAAACCCTAATTTTGATTGTAGTGAATGCTCATCCATCTTTGGGGAGACTGATGAAGTATGATGGCCTATCCATATTGTGATGATGATTTTCACAATGATGAGAAATCTTAGTGGTCAAAATTTGGGGTATGATAGTAGCGACATGATTAATGCATGATAATGATTTGAATATCTCCATATGTGCCCCAGTATTTGAACCTTGAAAATATGCCCCATATTATTAGGGCATGGAAGAGTGTCTTGAGAACGAACTCGGATCCCCCCATACTGTAGTATGACTTTGATATGAACTGCCCCTAATATTTGAATCTTGAAAAGTGTGTCCCATTGTTTGAATCCTTGAAAGGTATGCGATGACTTGCCCCTAGTCAGAAATTCCTTGAAATGATATGCCCCTTATTAGACCATTGTTGATATTTCCTTGGTGCTAAGTATTGATTTGCGAGTAAAATTATTCCCTTTGAAAAGTAATTCTAACTCAATGCTCATGCAAGTTTTGAAATCCAAAATTTATACAAGGTGTATGATAGATGGTATTCGTCCATGAGGTTGGCGCGAATGAGAAAATGATGATTTAACAAACATTCAGATTCAGAGATAGTTTAACAACGACCTTGTCGAGTATGCTTTTATAATGCCCCTAGCTTCAATTAGGACTTTTATATGTTGTAACGTGGCCTGGTTCACGGTTTAAAAAAAAAAGATACAAGGCTCAAAATTTGAAATTTAACCCACCCCATTCTCCTTGATGTTCTCCATTCCTAAATCCAATTAACCCAACAAATGCGTTCATCCTGCAAGAGAAACTTTTTAGTCATGGTGATTAAAAGGTATACTGGTTCAAGCACTTTAGGAGATTTTTTTTTGAGGTGAAGTCACTCACTCCTGTTTATAAGATTGTTCCTTATTTACTTTTTCTTTTCTTTTAATCCCTTATTTTTGCATGGACTAATTTTTTTGAATTTAGTGGTCCATCGGGATACCCTTATTTTGGCTAAGTCGATTTTCATCTTTTTTCTGATTTTTCCTTTTGGACTTAGCGGGTTTTTTTTCTTTTTTATTTTGGAAACAAATCTTGAGTTTTTGCTTTTGGTTTCGAACGGGTGTGACTGCCATATTAGATATTATGAGCTATTATCCCTTTTGCTTCCTGAATGTTGAGTGGTGTGAGGAAGAAGATGTGCTTTGAACCCATTGCTTGGATTGACTGATTCTCTTGAGATCAGAATGCATCATTAAGTTAATCGAAATCTACCCTGCCCCTGGTTAATATTAAGGTTTTTTTTTTAAAATAGAAAGAACACCAACTTCTGGCTCGAAGGGGTTGACTACAGTTTAACTCCTTATTCCTCCAGTGTTTGTGAAGTGAAACAATGTCTTACATCGTCAGCTGGGACTTACTATTAAAGCATACATCAGCAAATTCGTTTGTTTATTACATCCTTCTCCTCTTAAGTTTGTTAATGGTGAAGAAGTGAAATGGAAAAGCTTTGATTTTTTTTTTTGCAAGTGATGGCCTAGAAAGAGAGTGTAAACGAATAGATTGATTCCAAAATCATGCATGCTCGTCTTATTAGAATTATTTCCCAAAAAGTACATCTTTCAATTACAAACAACACTTAGCAAAAGAGAAATACAACTGGAAATGATAAAGGCCTAATGATCCTAGGGGTAAGCTTCCTTGTTGATCCAACCAATCTTGAGATATTGGTGTAGGATTTAGTTCCCTTCCAAACTTCCTTTGTTGAATGGGCATCATCCAAGGTTATTGCATTTGAGGCCCTAAGCACTCCTCTGGCAGACATGGTGAAGGGTTATCTTCTTTCCTCAATGGTATTTGCCCCTCTTGAATTCCTCCATAGCTTCTTGAGGTATCCTTTAAGTTCGTTCATGAGTATCGGGAAACCTCTTAACTCTTGGTAATTGGACAAGGGCGAAAACAGAAAGGATATGCAAATGTATGTGTATGTATGCAAATGCATGAAAATGCATGGGGTATGCAAAATAATTTCAAAAATTTATTTGGGGGGAATTCCAAAATCCATTGTAGTTAGAGCTGAATATATTCAAAGGATGAACCCATAGAATCCCAAATCCATCAGCCAATTCTAAATCCAAAATAACCTCCAAACTTATAACAATAATTCCTCGAGAATAACCCATAACAATCCCAAAATGACAACTCCTGAACTTAAGAAGGCGTACACTAAAAAAGATGCCCCCAATGCCTTCTCCAAATGAGCTTTAAACTCCTCAAAATATCCTTTCTTGAGCCCTTGCACTTCCTTATCCTCCTTGTAGTGAGATGATGGATCTTCAAGGGGTACAACTGAGTTTTTTTTTAGCTTGACCATTTTCCTTTTATGTTTTTTTTTTGTTTTTTTTTTCTTTCCCTTTTTTTTTTGCCCTCATGCCCCTTGTAAGTTTTTTTCTTCTCCTTGTAAATCCAAGTGTAACGTAAGAGCTAGTTGAAAATCCTTGAAGAGAAAGTCACATAGAGGAGGATCCTAAAATTGTGCAAGAGTGGTTATGGCCTCTACCTTCATAGGTATCCCTAAAAGATCGAGGATCTTTCCATACTTGTGTATAAACATCCTTTGAGCAGATTTTGGCATTGAGTCTTAAAGGTCTTTGAGACTTTGTAAATCAGCACTTAGCACTCTGATTCATAGGGTAGCCCTTTCGCTTGAATCCCTCTTTCCAATATTCCTACAACACATCTTGAAATTCCCCACAAAAATGCATATATGCAAAAAAATGTTTTTAAATGCATGATGACATGGACACTTTGTTTTTTTGTTTTTTACTTGGTTAGGGTAAGGTGAAAATGCAAGCCTGACCCTAACTAGGTAGGCTCCCTATAATAGGTTTAGATCTAAAGCTTATCTACCCAATCCCCTCACTTGTAGGATATATAGTTTTGGGCAGCATAACGACCCTATAATGTACAGACTATACCCTTGTTTTACTATGAGAAGGAGCAAGCCTTCCTATGGTAATCCTTCGGGATAAGTCTTATTTGGGTAGGACCCTAGTAACAGCCCTTGAGGGTTGAATACATAGGGTCTCCATGAGTTGGCAAGGGGTAGGCTAAAAGTTCTCAGAGTCTCGGACCACATCCAAATCATCCTCTACGTTAGGGGCTAGCCCTTCCATGAGGACACCTTTGGAAGGATCTATTCTGAGTGTGGCATCAATGAATTGTTGGGGATGTCACATCTCCCCCAAAAACATTTCCGTTCCACGTCCTAATCTAGGGCTATACTCCAAGCTTGGGTTTTAGCTTCACACATCATATGCCCCAATCCAATGCGTGATGACAAAATAAAACAAAAGGGTCAAATATAATAAATAACCAAATATATAAAATAAAGCCTGAGAATAATAAAAAGAAAAAAAACAAAAAAATCATAAACACCCAAGACAAACAAACAAAACCCTAAAGCCTAAAGTTATGAGGGACTCTCTTTAGGGAGGACGTCCCCAGCAGAGTCGCCAACTGTCGTGGCTGGCTAAAGATTTTCGAGTCGCCATCATATTTTTCTAAGGAAAATAAATGATAAACCTAAAAATCCTTATCCTAAGGGTAGAGATTCCTCAGGTTCGGGAGTCGGTTAAGTGAGGGAAAGGTGTTAGGCACCCCTCACTTCCATTGTACTCAATGGGATCCTCAGATTTTAGGGTATGTTTGTTTGTCATTTTAATGTTTGACTTTATATTTATTAATTACAAAAATCCTAAGCTTTTTTATTATTATACTCGCTAGGGCTTACAACCATATGCCTATGTACCTTCAATTTTGAAGGATCAGAGTAACCGTAGTTCACCTCCCCTATTCCTACCTCCTAATCCTAATCCTAATCCCAATCCTGATCCTAAACCCAATCCACTATTTATACTCTTGGATAAAGAGTTCTATCCCTTAATCTATTGTTTATACTCCTAGATAAGGAGTTTTATCCCTTAATCTTGTATTTATACTCCTAGACAAGGAGTTCTGTCCCTTAATCTTTTATTTATACTACTAGACAAGGAGTTTTATCCCTTAATCTTTTATTTATACTCCTAGACAAGGAGTTTTATCCCTTATCCATTATTTATACTCTCGGACGGAGAGTTTTATACCTTATCTATTGTTTATATTCTCGGATAGAGAGTTCTATCCCTTATCCATTGTTTATACTCTCAGATGGAGAGTTCTATCCCTTATCCATTGTTTATACTCTCGGATGGAGAGTTCTATCCCTTATCCATTATTTATACTCTTGGACGGAGAGTTCAATCCCTTATCCATTGTTTATACTCTCGGATGGAGAGTTTTATCCCTTATCCATTGTTTATACTCTCGGATGGAGAGTTTTATCCCTTAAAATCCCTTATCCCTTGTTTATACTCTCGGATTGAGAGTTTTATCCCAAAATCCCTTATCCCTTGGCCTATATTTATACTCTTGGATCCTAAGAGTGCTATCCCTAAATCTCATCCCTTATTTAGACTCTCGGACAAAGAGTTTTATCCCAAATTTTAAAACCTCAAAAAAATCCCTTTATATCCCTTATTTTTAAGAAGAATAAAATCCTTAAATTCCATAAAATTTAATAAGGCCCAAAATACCATTTATGCTAAAAATATAGCAAAAAAAAAAAAGTCCCCAAATTATCCCAAAAAAATGATTCTTGAATTCAATATAAATCCTAAAATAACAGAATTTTAATCCCAAAAATTAAATTAAATTTATTTTTACCCAAAACCCAAATTTTCCAAATAAAAACCAATACTGAAATTAAAAATAAAATTCAAATCCTATTTTCTTTAAAGGAAGAAAATGCCAAGTATATTGAATATATGAAATATAAATTTAAATCTAACCCCACAATTAACCCAAAAATTCCCCAATAAAATCCTAAACAAAATTAAATCCCTATTAGAAAATAAATTGTTTTAAATATATAAAACTATGTATTATGAAAATAATCAATAATTAAGGAACTAAAACAAATAAAAAACACCTAAATATTTATCCTAATTAAATTATTAAATTAAGTTATTAATTTAATTATTAAAACCCTAAAATCCTACTTCTAACCCTAATTAAAATTTAACCTAATTAAACAATTAAATTAAGTTATTAATTTAATTTTTTTTTTTTTGAATAATAAGTAATATATTTATCAAAAAAACAGTTATTACAATATGCCGATCAAAGTGATCCAGGCTTCAACTCGACAAATATGACTAAAACTAGAGATTATAAGCTATCATTTGACAATACTCAAGCATCTTGGTGTTCTTCTCCACCCTTTTAAGAACCATTGTTCGAATCTCCTCATCTTTAAGATTATGCCGACCATCCGGTTGGAACACTTTCTTATTACGAACAGTCCACACATGATATATTGTTTCTGCCATAATTGTTTTCAGGAGTCTTGTCTTCTTGCCCTTGCCTTTTGCATAACTCGCAACCCATTTCAGTTCATCAGTCCAGCCATACGGATGATGCTGCACTGATAGATTTTGTAACTGGTTTTTCCATAGGAGATTCGTCTCTGCACATTCAAAAAGCAAATGTTGGATAGTTTCTGGGGCTCCGCAAAAAATGCATTCTTCATCAGTCACTATTCCATAACTACTCACCTTATCCTTAGTTGTCAACCTGTTATGGCATGCCATCCAAAGTGTAAATATAGCTCTCGGCCTTGCTAGGTTGCCGTATAAAAGGAATCTCCAATCAACCTTTGGTTTTACATCCTTGATATCGTGATACATTGTTGTTATTTTGTATCTCCCCGTATCAATGAAATCCTGCCAGCAGTCCATATTTTCCAACTTGTTTCTATGTTTGAAAATAGCTCGAATCATCCACGATGCAGTCGGACCCGGAACATATGTCTGCATGTCCTCCCGCTTCAGATAGTAATGATGGACCCATCTAACCCACAACACGTTCTTGTTTATCCAAATCTTCCACAATAACTTACCTAATGTGGCAATGTTCCACTCTTCTAGGGACACCATATTCATTCCTCCCGTTGCAACTTGGTCGCATACCCGACTCCAAGAAATTGGTGCTTTTCTACTTTTAGTTTGCTTTCCCGTCCACAAGAAGGTTCTGCACATGGATTCAATATGATAGAGCACCTTTTTAGGAAGAGGAAAAACCTGTAACCAATAGCTTCCAATGGCTAGAATCACACTCCTTAGAAGCTGCATCCTCCCTGCATAAGACAGCAAACATGTGCTCCAGTCATTAATTTAATTGATAAAAACCCTAATTAAACCTAATTAAACAATTAAATTAAGTTATTAATTTAATTGATAAAACCCCTAATAAAAACCTAATTAAACAATTAAATTAAGTTATTAATTTAATTGATTAAATTAACCCTAAACCCTAATTAACATTTAAAACCCAATGACATAATTAAACTAAGTAACTAACTTAGTTATGTAAAATAAAAAACGGGGTGTATTTTATGTTGAATAAGCCACTGGGCTCATGAGGGTGATTTTTTTTGTTTGTGGTCAATTGTTGGTTTACAGGTACATCATAAAGATAATTAACCAGTTAAATATTAAAATGAAATTTCTGTATATAAAGTTGTTCTTTTATGATTTTTTTTTGTGTGATTAGAATTAAAATAAATTTATAATGAAATATTCGATTGGTGGACTAAACGAAAATTTAAAACATAATTAAAAGATTTAATATCCTAAGCATGAACCCACAACACACAAAAATTTAATCGAGGAAAATATCAAGTAAAGTTTGAGGCAATGAGAATAAACCAACCTACGGGATCGAGGTTTATCCCAGTGAGCAAAATAAATAAGTTTTTTAGAGCTTTCTCCTTTCTTTATGTGCTCGATTATTCTCCCTCAATTTTTGTCTTTTCATTTTGTCCCTTGCGTTCTCCTTTTTCTCTCCCTAATTTTCTCCTTTTCCCTTAATGCAAGATTTCAACCCCTCTTTCCCTTTTAGTGTTGTTGCTCTTCAATGTGAAGAACAACAACTTTTTTATACTGATTATTGTGAATTTGTGGGTGAGACTGTTAGAGAAAATCATTCACAAAAAATTGTAAATTATTAGTAAAACTAATTAGTAAAAAATTGTATTGTTAAATAATCTAAATTACAATTTTTAAAAAAAAATCATCCGATAACCATCACGTGATTTGAAAAATAAGTTAGAGCAACACAAAAGAATTCTGGAAAAAGATTTCAGACCCTCGAAAAATTAATAACTCTATATTTGGGACTCTATAAAACTTTGTAAAATTTTGGTGTGTAAAACCCTGTGTAATTGTGTCTGTGAGAGTCCCCCTTTAGATGGTGAATGACCTCCTATTTATATACAAAAAAGCTTGACCTAAAAAATATAAAAGGGAAATTAATCTTAATGAAAATTATTTAATCCCAATTGACTAAGTATCCTAAATTAACATACTTGCTCACCAAGAAAAGACAAATATACTACAAATAACAAATCACCATTATGAAATTTCTCTTTTTAGATTTTTTCTGCTATTAAATGCAAAAAAAAAAGTGAAAAAGTGATATTTTAAAAATATACTTAATATAAAAACGAAACTTAGATTTAAATGATAAAAAAAATGATATTTTTGATTTTTTATTGTTTTAAAGGTAAAATAGAAAAAATTAGCAGTAAAGAAAGAAAAAAACCTAAACTAGAGGAGGTAGGATTCGAACTCATGCACTCTACCTTACAATCCTTAGATCTACTCCTCTACCAAACAAACTACCATGTTTATTCGAAATGAAATTAAATCTAATTAAAATCTAATTTCTAATATGCACTCCTATACAATATATTTTTGTATTTCTCTCTCCCCCTTTTTTTTATAAATGCATAGAAATAATATTTAATTTTTTTAAAAGAAAAGTAAAAAAACAAACTACTTATTATCACTATTTTTTTTATCCGTATAAGCAATAAAAAGGTGAAAAAAGAAAGGTGGTCAAATTTTGGGGTACGACACTTACCCTCTTAACAGTAATGATATCCCTGGTTTCACGGTCCTCTAACTTTCTCTTTTTATGCAGGAACTCAGACAAAGGTGCATCGGTGTGAATATTTTCCAATTCCTCCATATATGTTTTGGATTTGGAGTCTACCTTAACTTCTACAAACCTTTGCGGGAAAGAAATTGGTGGGGTATAGGGAGGTGGAACAATAATAGATGCTTCCTTCTCTACCTCTTTGACAACCTCCCTTTCGGGTGGCGTCAGTGGATTTTTCTCAATATCTACTCTTTCCTCGCCATAACTCTCCTCAAATTCATTATCACTCTCGTTAGGATTTTCTATTTGTTCTTCACTACTGGTTGTTACAACATCCACATGTCTCTCAAGGTAGGGTCCTATAGGTGTCTGGGCAAGCAGAGAGATTTGAGTCTCCAATGCCTCAGTGTGAGTCGTGAGGGACTCGACCATAGTGTTCATTTGCCTAAAGGTTTCATAAGTATCGAGGTGTTGTTTTCTAAACTCTCCATTCTGGAGAGTTTACGTCTCCACAAAGCGCTCCATCATAGATTCTAGCCTAGAATTAGTTGTTGTTTCAATGAAATCTGCCATTAATGTTTCGATGTTGGAACTATGGGATTCTTGCGGTTCCTCAGAATATTGAGAGTGGTAATCATAGAGGAAATTTGGTTGAGAGTGAGTGAGCGACGTATTGATATCCTCCATCAATAATTCAAGGTCGGGATTATAGGATTCTTGTGGTTCCTCAAAATGTTGGGAATGGTAATCGTAGAGGAAATTTTGGGAATGGTAATCGTAGAGGAAATTTTGGGAATGGTAATCGTAGAGGAAATTTGGGTACGGTTCCTCAAGATATTGGCAGTGGTAATCATAGAGAAAATTGGGGTGATACATGGTTTTTTTTCTTCCAACAAGAGTGCCTTAGTCTATACGGTGCAACAATAGAATCATAATATTGACCGTTGGTCCCCGGCAACGGCGCCAAAAACTTGATGCTCCGCAAGTGCACGGATTTATCGAAGTAATATAAAAGATTGTCGAACCCACAGAGACCAATGTCAACCTACTGTAATTTATCGTTGCGATGTAAAGCTAAGGCTAATAATTAAAATGGCACGAACGGAAATATAAATGCTAATTACTAAAGGTTTGAAAATAATACTAAAATGAGCCCAAAATATGGATTCCGTGTTTCTAAGGGACTTGTAGAATACGAGTACTAATTATGGTTATACGCCTATTTCGTAGAATATACCGACTTAAAGGCTCCGCCTCACGCTCTCGCGGTATTAACTAAAGCCATGTTCCCTAATCCCAAGATTTTGCTCTCGCTCGCCCGGTAACTAGGAAATATATTTTGAAAGCCAACAGTATCCTAATCAATATCTAAAGCGCTCTCGCTGTATTTAGATATGATGCCTAATCTCTACTATCCGGTTCGCTCCTCACGCTCTCGCGAATCTTGGCTCAAACCTTTATATGCTTCTCACTCTCATGACAAAACAATGTTAAATAACTTCTCACTCTCATGACAAAGCTACTTAAATTACGCATAGAAATTATAACCAAAACGACATACAATTGTGATTTTGTACTTAATACATCTACGGAGTCCCGTCGGTAACGACGATTCTCATACGCCGGTCTCAGACAGAATTAACTAGACATGTAATTAAACATAAATAAACTAAACATGATAAACATAATTAAGGACAACATGCTTGAACGGTTATAGATTACGATAACAATAATAATAAAGCGATAAATAAAGAACCTGTAAATGTGGGAAAATGAATGGAGACTTGAATTAAACGGAACTGGAAATACTTTTAATAATATGACAACAAGATTGATGATCCAAGAGTACAACAGAAATAGAATACAAACTAATGTGACAATCCTTCAATGTGAGTTACTGTCACTTTTACAAGTGAATATATGCCTAAGACTACGAAACAAATTTGACAGCGCTTCCGCGCAAACTTGGATACAAATGCAGACCTACAAGGGTGTATTTATAGAGGAAAATTGGATCCAAGAAGGTCTGGTACGATTTGAATTCAAACCAAGCAAAACTGTCAAACTGTCACTGAAAAACCGCTCCCGCGCATAATGGCGACCGCCGTATGCCTAATGGCGACCGTCATTGCTTCAAAACTTGGTTTCCCTCCTTTTTTTCTATGGCGAGCGCCATTCCTTTTACACTGGGAAGATGGCGAGCGCCATTCAGTCCAGGCTGGGGCAGAATCATGCATTTTCTTCTCTTTTAGCTCAGTTCTTATTTTTTCCTTCTATGGGGCTGATATAGGACCTGTCAAGGGAAAACAAAGGACAACATAATAAATCAAAGCAAATAGTATGAAAGACTCGATAAAGCAGTACTAAAAGTGCGCGTAATGAGTCAAAAAATACGATACGAATTCGAGTTATCATATATACCCTTAGGTCTTTATCTTAACCCTAACACAGATCCCTTAGCAAGCAAACATAACACAAAGTACAAACAAGAGGTTTCTATAGAGTACTACAGATATCTAGGATGCTAACACCTTCCCTAGGTATAACCAACCCCTGAACCTTAGATCTCTTAGTTGTGTCTTCACATAGCGCAATTAGGATTTTCTTCGATCTTTACCCTTTCCTTTAGATAAATCAAAGCTCGGTGGTGAATTTCAAAGATTTGTGATTCAAGTTAATTAATAGCTTGGTATCTGATTCTCTCCGCAACAGAAATGGCGACTTCAATGGGGAAAATGGGAAATAAAGGGTTAAGCCCACCTTGTTTTGTATTTGTGTTATTCATATGTTTGCTTACTTGTATATCTATATATCTGTATATATCTGTATATATGTTTGGGTTTTCCTGTTTGGCAGGATTGTTACATTTAAGTGGTGAGATAAGTCCTAACCCAGACTTAAGAGCACACATAAGATAGGATTGTGGTGTAATCAATAGTCGGTTGTTGGGAGTAGTCCTAACATGTTTGGCATATGATGACCACGCTCAGTGGAGGCCCCTTTGGGATTATTGATGTCTGACGCGAGTAGTCGTATTAATGTCACTCTTTCCGACCTGGAAGTCCGTGATACTGAGGACCTTTATTTACCCTTTACCCCACTTGGCCTTTTTAGGACGTAGTGTAGTGATCATCCAGGTGTAGACTCAGACGAGTTTATCTTAAGAATATTATTAACCCGCACGAGTAGTCGGGTAGGCCGATAATATCCGGAAGATTTATCGATGACTCTGGGAACTTTTTAGAACCCTATTCTACAGATGATAAACCCTAGTACACACTTTTTGGGATGGGTAGACCATAGCTCCACGCATGTGACCTCTAAAACCTAGGCTCTTTGTGTGTTTATCTGTATTTGTGTTTCGTGCATTGCATACATTTATCCATGCATCCATTGTTGGTTTTAAGGAACTCAGTCGTTTTTCCCTTTGCAAATCATAGGTATCATGGATCTTGTGAAAAGGAACACTAAAAAGTACAATTTCAAGAAGCCCAGCTTGGTAGAGTTGAAAAGCTGGCAGCTTTGGTGTCTTGCCCTGAAGACTTCAGAAAACGCTATGGAAGGTTGATTGGTATCCTTAGGGCTAAAATGGAGGATGAAATTCTTGACAAGTTGGTGCAGTTTTATGACCCTCTTTAGCATTGCTTCAATTTACCGACTACCAACTCGTTCCAACTTTGGAGGAATATTCTTATTGGTTTGGTCTACCGGTATTGGAACAAGAACCTTTCAGCGGTTTAGAGAAGATTCCTTCACTAAAAGACATTGTCGATGCTATTCACTTGGAGATGTCTGAAGTCAAAGCTAACCTTACCACCAAGGGGGGAATCAAGGGTCTACCCTCTAAGTTCTTGATAGATAAAGCTTTCTACTTAGCTAAAATGAATAACATGGATGCCTTTAAAGTAATCTTCGCATTGCTTGTCAATGGTTTGGTTTTGTTTGCTGATATTGAAGAGTTTATTGATGTCAATGCCATTCGAATCTTCCTATGTGGGAACTCTGTACCCACATTGCTTGGTGATACTTATCACTCCATTTATCACAGAACTCTCAAGGGATCCGATACCATCTTGTGTTGCGCACCTTTGCTTTATAAGCGGTTTGTTACGCATTTGCCTCGGACAACACGCTTTAAAGATAATCCTGACAAGCTCTGTTGGTCTCAGAGAATCATATCTCTCACTTACACTGATGTGTTTTGGTACGACTCAGCCTATGACAAAGGGGTCATCATTGATAGTTGTGGCTAATTCCCTAATGTGCCACTCCTTGGAATCAAAAGGTGGGATTAGTTACAACCCTATTCTCGCTAGACGTCAGTTTGTGTATCCTACGGAAGACAAGCCTAGGAACATCCTTTTGTCCAATTTCTTCTATCTTAACGAGGAAGCCAATGCAGAAACTAAGGATATAGTTTTGCATGCTTGGGGGACGGTACATAAGAGGACTAAGGACGACTTGGGAAAGAGAAATTGTGTAGCCTTGGAGCCATTCATTCAGTGGGTTCGATCCTGAGCTCGTGATCTTAAAATGCCATATCTCCTTGAGAAACCTCCACAGCCTACCGTTGCATCATCTTCTACAATTTCTATTGAATGCATGGGAGAATATCAAGAAACTTTGGCAAGGATGAAACTTGAACGAGACACTTCAGAAGGGAAATACCATGCCATTTATGTTGAACAGATGGAGATGAAGAAGCAGCTGAAAGAGATGGATGATTTAATTGAGTTGCTCGAGAGACGTGTAGTAGAGAGATACATAGCCCAAGAGAATTTATTTTTCTCTAGTGTACAACCAACTTCCAGTACTCACGAGTATTCAAATATTCCTCTGACATCTGGTGCTTGGAAAGGAATTGTTGACATGCTGATTCTGGAGAATGCCAAGCTGAAGAGACAGAAGAGGATGCGTGGAGCAGAGCCTCTTTAGATAGGACCACTCGGGACTCTTTAGGCCTAGCTGTTTTTCCCTATTTGTTTTTTGAGCTTCTTGAATTGTACTTTGAAGTTGTAACTTTTCTCACTATTAATGAATTGAAGCTTCTTTTGAAAATGTCTTTGATATGTATTTACCTTTTTTGGGTTCCTTAAAACCAACTGCACTCGCATTCCATCATGTAAATTAATTTTTGCATGTACATTTCCAGGTTTTTCGAGGACTTATCATTTGTTGACATTATCATAGAGATGAGTACTGGTTGTCGTGGCATCTTCAGTTACAAGTTTGTGGAGGCTAAGCTGGGTATTTTGAGAGGTTTGGCATCTTTGTTGGTTGGAGATCACAAAGGGGTTTTCATAGATACTTATGGTAATCTGTTGTCCATCGTCAACACTGAAGTCAACATCACTGTTATTCACACTTTGGTTCAGTTCTATGTGTTATACCCCAAATTTATCCTACCTATTGCATACTTCTTACACCAAGATTCTGTGTTGACTCAAAGACTCAGGTCATAAGGGTTTGGTATGTGTTTGAAGTGTTTGGTGGCTCTTGTGGGTTTGCCTTGGTTTCAAGGATAGATAAATGAGGATTGAGCACTCATTTTAATTAGTCAAGGCGTGATAAATTGGCTTTAAAGTGATTTTAGATTATGGTCCAAGATGATTCTAGCTTATTTTAGTATAATGATTAGAATATATTTCCTAGAGACTAGGCTTAAGAAAGCTCAAAGTTTTTAACCCTGATCAAGAAGATTTTTAACCATATTCCAAGTGTGACACTGAGGTGGTATGGTTAAACAAGCTAAGAAATGGCCATTCATCTTTAGGTCATGTTTTCTTTTAATCCAAGTTTGAAGTGGGTTAAAGATTGATGGGTAATTTTAGACCATATGCAAGTTAAAGTTGCAGGGATCTCGTGTCATAACCAATGTGAAATCAAAATACAAGCTCAATCCAGGTCAGGTAGAAACTGAAAATCAAATCCTCAAATGGCATCAAGATCATGTTTAAATTATTAACTTGTGTTTTTCAAAGCCATTTCTAGCTAAGTTGCTTTGTTTCAAGCCATCTTTGGGTTATGTTCAAGCCTTGTTGCAAATTCATGATTGAATCAATTAGTGCAATGTTTGGATTAATTTCAAGTCGTGAGAGAATTATATCGCATTTTTATTTGAACCGTTCTTGTGCAAAGCCATGAAGTTATGACTAACTAAAAGTCATTTCAAGATATGGCAAGACGATGTGTTTGGATTTATCTGAGGCAGTCTCAAGCCATGGTACAAGCTGCAGGACATGGCTAAGTCCTAAGGCAACACTACAAGCCAAGGGAGATATTAAAAAAAAACTATGAAGAACCCAATTCCATTTTTATTATTATTGTTTAATTGGTCCTAAAGGTAAACCGAGTGAGAATTATGACCAAGTCATAGATGTCTTCACCATCAGTACGTAGGCTGTGTTATTAAATGCATGATAAATCACAATTAAATGATGGTAGGATGTGTAATTAAATTTAACAGCAATTTCAGCAAGCAGCTACACCACTCAAATAATCACGATCCATATTACAATATCAATATAAGCATTCCATTACAAGGTTGAAGTTACAACCCTTGGTCCAAAATTCATCAAGATACAAAACCACATACAGAAAAGTACAATGCAACATAAATTCGTATTACACAAGCCTTATGGTGCAAAAGAAATCAAAATGCCAAAATGTACAAGTCCAAGATAATTCATTCAAGTTTTACTTTACAAGGATTATTGATGCTCGTGCTACTATCTTCCAAGTCTTCATCACTCAAGCCGTGAACTTCTTGCTGAGCCATCCTTGGACCAATTCACGCTATGCCGCACCTCATTAATCCCACCAAAAGCTCTCTAATAGCTTAGAATATATCACCGCCACCTACACATAATACACCATCAAAATTCAAAATTTAAAAATAAAGGGGACCACAAAGTTTCAAGTAACATCCAGATAAAAACAGAGCAGAGCGCAAAGGTTCAGAAGTGCAGTAGACTGAGAGATTTCAGAATTTGGCAAAAACACATCCTGAACCTAAGAAAGTAATAATAGAACAAAAATAAACAGGCAGATTCAGAGCAGAATGTAACAGGTTACACGAGAATAGCAAAAACGCTCACCAACCAATTTGATACCTCTGTTCTATCCCTTGAATATCATATGATCATATCAGAAACCCTAATTTTCTGCTATAAAAACCAAACCATTTATCAGCAACGGGACAGTTTTTGAAAGCGGAAAAAACCGAAGAAAAACCTAGGGAATCTCTACTAAAATCATCCCTCCTACCCTCACACAAAGCTCACAACCTAAGGTTCAATGAGTTTCACACTGAAACTCATTCGAATCGAGCTACTTAAACTCACTCAAACATAACACCAAAAGAAACAACGAAAGAAGGGCGGAGAAGATTTAAGCAAGTAGCAAACAAAGGGAAAGAAGCAAATACACAGATAGAAAGGGTGCTCAGAAGTTATACATACCTTCAGGTTAGTTGGAATCTAAACTACAACGTAGAAACTTTATAATGTGTGTTCTTTCTATTTTATTTCATCGCTTCGATCTCTTGCGATCAATTGCTTGCCATTATTAATTTGAAACCTCGATGTTCAAACTGATTGACGCTAGGTTTTGTCACCTTGATCTGGAAATCCATTAACATGTATGTATTCACTATGTTTGGGGTCGAAATTGTTTGAAAAGGGATTAAGGTTTTCTGATTCGGGTTTCTAAGTAGAAATAGCAAACAAGATTTTGGGTTTCACGGCTTTATGAAGAGGGAGTAAAAGAAAAGAGGGAATCGGTTGGGTTTAAGAGAAGAGAGAGGCGTTGAACGAGATAGGGAGAGAGATTTTGAAACAACAATTGAGGTTTCGTTTTTTCAGGAGATGAAGCTAGAAAGTTTTTGGGAATAAATAATTGAAAGGGAGAATTCACCGTACCTTTAAGTGTAGTCTGCGGGTCATCATAACTTTTAATTTTTGTCCTCTGCCATGTATTAATTGAGAGGCGTTTTGATTTGGTCACAATGAGGTGATGTGATGGTTTCCAATATTCCCTTTATTTTTTATTAATATTAAAAAAATGGTTGGTTTCCTTCTCTTTTTCCTAAGTGTACGCGTGACCCTTACACTGAGAGAGAGGAAGCATTTTTTTTTTGGGAAGAGGTTGAATATTAACATCATGCTTATCCTAGTTTCACCATTTTTTTTAAAGTAACTCTAGTTGAATTATTTTTGTTAAAATAATATATGCGGATTAATTGATAGGCGCAGGGTTTGGGAGGTTCATGGGCCTCCGACCCAGTTTGAGGGCTGGGTTCCCATTGGGCCATACGAGCCCTTGGAGCTTGCTTGTTTAAGGGGCTTAACCCCATCTCTCCTTCCACACACCCAGTCTGACTATTACTCATTCCCTATTTTATTATTTTAGTTACAATCTTAGTTAATAATTATTAATAATTATGATAATAGTAATACTAGTAAATTAAGATTATTATTAATTCTATTATGTTTTAAAATATTGTAAATAGATCATTATTGATGAATAAAATTAATTTCTAATCTAATTTGGTTTCTAAAATTTAAATATCTAATTACGAAAGTAGTGGGTTCTTGGGGTCTAGCACTCCTTGGATCCTTGAATGAATGCCCTTGAGGCGCACGCTTTGAGTTGTGTTCATTTCGTCTTTCGTTTATTAAAAAATAATTAAAATAATTAATATTTTGCTTAATCAAGATATAATTAACCTTTACAATTGGTAAATTAAAATACGTTTTAATCATTTTAAAACACTCAAAATATTTAACCCTTAAAAAACACAATCTTTTCTTAAATTAAAATACTTGATATAGTTAATTTCTTAACTTTTGAAACTAATATTCTTAAATCAAATCATAAAATATTTAGGTTAATATTACTAAACTATTTTCTTAATTATGGAAGTAGTGGGCTTTTGGGGTCTAGCACTCCTTGGGTCCTTGGATGAATGCTCTTGAGGCGCACGCTTCGAGTTGTGTTCATTCCGCCTTTCATTTTAAAATACTTAAAACAATTAATTTTTGCTTAGTTAAAATATAACTAACCTTTAAAATAATTTAATTAAGTTAAAAAAATCATAATCTAAAAAACTTCTAATCCTATTAAAACACTTAAAATATTAGTCAAAACACTTAACCATTAAAAAAATACAATCTTTTCTCAAATTAAAATATTTAATCTAATTAATTTTTTTAACCTTTAAAGATAATTTTCTTAAATCAAATTAAATCATAAAACATTACTTAATCTTTACAAGTATTTTCTTAATTAAACTAAAATCATAAACCACTTAGGTTAACATTTCTAAAACTTTTCCTTAATTAAATTATGGAAGTAGTGGGCTTTTGGGGTCAAGCACTCCTTGGGTTCTTGAACAAACGCTCTTGGGGCGCACGCCTTGGGTTGTGTTTGTTTCGATCTTCCATTTCCAAAATACTTAAAAAACTTCCTACCAAAAACTTAACCCTCCTTAAAACTCTTAGCTCGTTCAAACCTCTAATTCGGTTTAACGCGTCTAAATTAAAATACTTTAATCAAATCAAAATCTTTTTCCTAATCAAATTACGAAAGTTGTGGACTCTTGAGGTCTAGCACTCCTTGGGTCCTTGAATGAATGCTCTTGAGGCGCATGCTTTGGGTTGTGTTCGTTTCGATCCTTCGTCCCTAAAACACTCGCCCTAATGACATGGAAAAATAAGCCCATTATCCAGCAAACACAATTTCATAATTAATAGAATGAAAAAGGTGTCATCTAGCATCTCAGTAATGCCCCGATTAATTGGTTGTGAGGCCGACGTCTCGTTTATCGAATAATCGTCATTCTTTCTCTAAAATACTTAACAAACCAAACACTTCTTATGCGATCGAAACCCTAAAACATACGCATATCAAAATCTTTTTTTTCAATCAAATCTTAACACACTTAATCCAAACCAAACAACTTTTCACAAAAAAGAACATTGTTTAGTCCATTCTTCCGCGCATATGAACTAGTGCTTCAGCCTCCCTTGACGAGCAGACAAGCCAATGTTTAGCAGTTAGAATGCGAATTAAACATTTGTTCGCTTAAAAAACACCAACCAACCGTAGTCCCACGAACTACGAATGCTCTGACTTTCCCATTGCACGAGGGAATACGTAGGCCCAAGGGTTTTAATCCTTGTTGAGCACAATAATAAAAAACCACCCTATTCCCCCCTTAGAAAGCAATATCCCCTTAGAAGAAAACAAACAAACCAAGTTAACATTTCTCCTGAATCGAATCAAAAGGTTCCCGTTGAGTACAACGGACGTAGAGGGTGCTAATACCTTCCTTCTTGCGTAACCGACTCTCGAACCCGAATTTGGTTGCGATGACCATGTTCTTATCTCCCTTTAAAGGTTTTATCGATGTTTTCCTATTCCTTCTTTGGAATGAATAAAGTTCGGTGGCGACTCTGTTTCGTACAGTTTTTTCCGCGTCCATCGCGAGGATCGTATTTTTCGAGGTACGACAGATGGCGACTCTGCTGGGGACATGCATTGCCCTATGCTAGAGAGAGTCAAGCCTAACTTGACTCGATTCGAGAGTGTTAGATTCGCTTGTTTGATTTCTTGTTTGTTTTTTTCTATTACTTCTTTATTTGCTCTGTGTTGCTTTCTCTTTATTATGTGCTTTTTATCATATTTTCCTGTTGGATTTTGGGTTGATATCACAAGTAAGGCTCTATACCCGAGTCTTGGAAAAAGAAGAGAGAACACCTAGTTTAGATTTTGGAAGTAACTAGTGTTAGTCCCCCAAGAACTCACTCCTTGTGTGCCTAGCATGAAAGCTTCCCCTAGAGTAGACCTTTTCGTAGATCTTGTTGTAACGCAGCTAGCTTGCCGCACGACTTGATTCATGAAGGGTCCGTGACTCTGGGAACCACTCTTAGCACCAGTTCCCATCTTGGCGGTCGTTAGTGTTAGTCTCCGAGGACTCGCTTCTCGCGGGCCTAGCATGGAGGCTACACTCATGATAGACCTTTTCGTACCCCCTTCACATTGCAGCTAGCCTGTTGCGGGATATTGGTGCGACTAGTGTCCGTGATCCTGGGAACCCTATCCATCAACGTAGGAGCTATCCTGTGAGGGGGATTATGGGTAAAGAATCTAGAAATATCCTTATAAAGCCTACCTGTTATGAGGGTTGGGAAGTTACTTGTGATAACCTGGATCCAACATCACGCATTCATAATCATTCACATATACATCATGACTTACAAAAGAAAACTTTTTATTTTTAGGGAATCATTTGTATCTACCATTTATCTTGCATTCAAAGTGACCATGGATTCAGGAAAAAGGAAAACTCTGCAGCTGAAAGTTATCATGCCAGATACTACCGTTGTGATGAACTGTTTGAAAGAAATGCCTCCTCTCTTCAAGAAAACTCTAATAGGAAGATTTGGTCAGGTTCTTGATCTCCTTACTGTCAATGTGCAAGTTCCTGCCATCACGGCTCTAGTACAGTTTTATGACCCACCGATGAGAAGCTTTCTGTTCCAAGATTTCTACTTGACTCCAGCCATTGAAGAATTTGAAGGATTTTTGGGTTTCTCCATGAAGGGTAAGGCACCCTACACTATGATTGGCCAGACACCTGAGAAAGAAGTGCTAGCCGAGGCCCTCCAAATCCCTATTCCAACGGTCAAGACTAGTTGGAAAAAGAGAGAAGATTTCTTTGGTTTCCGAAGCACTTTTATGGAAAAAAAAGCAATAAAGTTTTTGAAGAATAAGTAATGGGATGCTCTGGTGAACGTATTGGCTCTCCTCATATATGGGCTTGTACTCTTCCCCACTTTTAAAGAATTCATTGACTCTGCTGCCATCAGCGTGTTTTGGGCTGTTTGGAAGAAAGGACAAAGCCCGGTTTTTCCACTCTTAGTTGATATCTTTTATAACTTACATCTCCGCCATGAGAGGAAGGGTTCAGTGCTGACATTCTGTATTCCTCTCCTATATAAATGGCTTACTTCACACGTGTTCAAGCGCCATGCCATCGTCCCTGATTTGGATAGTGGGGAATGGGCTCAGTTGCTAGTGTCCCTCTCTGAAATGAATATCACATGGTATCCCAACAAGCTGGATGTCAATGAGATCATTATGAGTTGTGGAAGCTTCAACAATGTGCCGCTAATTGGGTCAAAATGCTGTATAAGCTACAATCCCATACTGGCTATACGACAGTTTGAATACCCTATGTGGAGAAAGCCTAAAGACAAAGAGTTGGAAGAAGTGATTCTTCACGACAGGGGTACTAAAGATCCTTCACTCCTTTGTAAGATTGTACGCTCCTGGCAGAAGGTTCATACTAAGGGGTCCGAGTTGAGAAAAAGGGATGGAACACCTAGGGTGTCGTATCAGCCATGGGTTCTGGAGAGGGTTAAGATGGTCAAACTTCCTTTCTCTATTGAGGCTCCTGCTAGGCCCGCTAGCCCACAGCTTATGCCCGTCTCTTGGGAAGAGGTGGAAGGTCTTAGAGCCAAAATAGCCCAACTTGGGAAAGAGAACGAAGAGTTGGAATCGAAGCTGCAAACAGTGACAAATGAGAAAAATAATCTGAGGTATGAGCTAGAGCGCAAAAAGAATCAGCTTGGGGAAGTGGGAAAGAAAGCCGATGAAGAGGAGCACCAAAAAAAGAGGGTTAAGGTATGTCTTAACCAAGCTGATGGAGCGTTAGATAGGCTTAAAGAAGAGTTGGATAAATCTTATAGGAGAAGTGCGGAAAATGAAAATGCTTGGCTCTTTGCCACTAGGAAGAACAAAGAACTCAGAGAAGAAATGGGAGCGCAAATTCGACAACTAAGTACCGACCTACGCTTGTCAAGGGCTTCTGAAGCTAGAGAGCGCCAGCTTAAGGAGGACTCTATGAGGACAGCTTGGGTCAGACCTGCTGATTGGGATAAGTTACGAAGAGAGTTGGATAGTGTCAAAAGGGTCGTTGAAAATCAGCAGAATCAGATGAGGGTTATTCTCGGATACAAGGCCATTTGGTTGGCAGAAAGGGAAAAAATGCTCCAGGATTACGATGGTTTTGAGCGATATATGATTATCCTGGGGGACAGCCGAGACATGTACCGCAACAAACTCAACGGTTTAATTGAATTTTGTAACTGGCTGGCTAAGGACCTGATTTGGAAGCATAGGGATGCATACGAAGCACTAGAAGAATCTACCCCTCAGGCCATTATGGAGTTTGTTTGCCTTTGTAAGGCAATACTGAAGAGGTTTAAGGAAGAACTTGAGGAGCGTGAAGCACGAAGGCCTGCAGCTTGAAGAACATCATCTTATTTTCTTGTTATTTGTATTTTGCTTGTGTTAGTTAAAACTTTGGTACCTCGGAATTATGTAATGACTTAATGGATGAATGAGAATTTAGTTTTCCTCTATGTTTTTGTCTTCGTGTTATTTTGAATGCTTGTTAACAATAACTTTACGAATGGTTCCCTAAAAATAAAACATAAAAATCATAAAACATAAGCATAAAAGCATTTTGCATTCACATCCCATGTGCGTTTGAACACCATAAACTAATACACTTTGCCACTTCTCCAACAGAAAACGTGACTACTCAACACCGGTACGAGACTCGCCAAAGCTTCAAGATGACGCTGGAACAAATAGAGGAGAACCAGAACACAATGAGGAATGATATCGATTCGCTGAAGGCTAAAATGGATCAGCTACTGGAAACTATGATGTTGCTTGCCCAGAAAGAGAAAGATGCTGAAACAGTGGCTAATGCCAAGAAGCTGGTTGAAAAGATAGGCACTTCTGAAGTTAAGGGAATCCCTCCTCCTGTTCACATAGACTTGTCAAAACACTCGGCTCATCATGGATCTGTGAGTGATGCGGACGAGCAAGTTGATGCCTTCAACATACCACCTCCACCTCTTCAACTTGTTGGATCTGATCCATCTGCAGACCGGTTGCATGTACTAGAAGATAAATTCAAGGCCTTGGAGGTTCAGACAACTCCCAGCTTGGATACTGTCGACATGTGCTTGGTCCCTGGACTGGTAATCCCTCATAAGTTTCAAGTGCCGACGTTTGACAAATACAAGGGACTTAGCTGCCCTAAGACTCATTTACGAGCATACTGTCGCAAAATGGCTGCCCACGTTAAGGACGACCCTCTTCTAATTCACTACTTTCAGGATAGCCTCAGTGGGGCATCGCTGGAATGGTACATGCAGCTAGAGAAGAGACAGATTAATACCTGGAGGGATCTCTCTGAGGCGTTCCTCAAACATTATCAGTACAATACTGATTTAGCGCCAAAATGTACTCAATTACAAGATATGACTCAGCGCAACAATGAGTCATTCAAAGAATATGCTCAACGTTGGCGGGAATTGGCTTCTCGTGTTCAACCACCCTTGTTGGACAAAGAATTAATGGATATGTTCATGGGAACTTTGCAGCCTCAGTATTCGGACCGTATGCTGGGATTTAGCTTCCCCAACTTTGTTGAGATTGTGTCAGTAGGAGAAAGAATCGAGAGCCAGTTGAAGAAAAAAGTTGCTATTGCTGCTACAAGCGGAGTTAAAAAGCCTTTTGTGAAGAGGAAGGATGAAGAAACCAATGCTGTCATGAGAGGACGAGGGGGTAGAGCCCCAGTGAATATACCGTATCAGCAAGTGGCTGCAGTTGCACAAGCCCCACTTCAACCACCTACTCAGCAGCCGAATTATCAGAATGTTCCTCCGTCGCAATATCAGAATGCCCCACCACAGAGGCAGCCAAGACCAAGAAGGCATATCGATCCTGTGCCAATGCCGTATAGCCAGATTTTTTCTCAACTGTATCAGATTGGGCATTTGAAACTCAGGGATTTGAGACCAGCAGTCTTCCCATATCCTCTCGGATACGATGCCAACGCCCATTGTGAGTTTCATAAGGGTGCTCCCGGGCATAGTATAGAAAACTATTATGCATTCCAGAACAGAGTTCAAGATTTGTTTGAGTCCAAAGATCTTACTTTCACTAAGCGAGGCGCTAATGTTAAACACAATCCCATGCCCCCGCATGGAGGACCGTCTGCTAATGCTGTGGAAGAAGGCAACAGACAGAGGTTGGTTACAAGGGTTGAAGATATTCAGACTCCTATGGCGGTTATAGGAGAAATATTGAAGAGATGTGGGATGATTCCTGAAGATGAGCTTGATAATTTAACTGATGAGGTGGTTAAGAAACGTTTACAGAAATTCCTGGATCAAGGTGTGATTCAGGTTGAACGCCGGGATGCAAGAGAACAAAGTGTGGCTGTCATTAATATTCAGTATGCTGCACCTGAAGGTCATCAACAAAGACAAGTTCGTCCTGCTCCAGTAATCATTGAATATGATGGAGCTAATGTTTTCCAACAGAGACCAGTTCGTCCTGTACCTGTGGTTATTCAGTTTGATAAGGCGGATGTTAGCAAACCAAGGCAAGTGCGCCCTGTTCTGATAACTATTGAGTATCCTGGTAGTGTTCCTGAGTCTGAAGTTTTTAAACGAGGGCCAGAAAAGGTAGTCGTTGAATATGGTGGTGCTAAGTGTGACGCTATAGTAGGACCAGGTGGAATGACCCGTAGTGGTCGAATCTTTGCAACAAAGCAAGCAGATGTGCCAAGCAATGACAAAGGTAAGGCGATTGCTGTACCAGTTGAAACTCCGAGTGCTGAATTACAAGAAGGGTTGTCGTCTCCAAGAGGGGCATTCACACAAAAAGAGGCTGAAGAGTTTCTGAAGATTATAAAGAAGAGCGACTACAAGGTAGTCGATTAGCTGAACCAAACTCCTGCCAAGATATCTATGCTCGCCTTGTTGCTCAATTCCGAGGCACATAGATCCTCCCTGCTGAAGGTGTTGAGTGTTGCACACATTACCAAGGATATCACTGTAGCACAATTCGATGATGTGATAGCCAGTGTCACCACTGGCAACTTTCTGGGGTTTAATGATGACGATCTGACTGCTGAAAAGAAAAACCATAACAAGGCTCTTCACATTTCCTTTAGGTGTGAAGACGTTTTGATATCTAGAGTCTTGGTGGATACTGAATCTTCCTTAAATGTGCTCCCGAAGACAACTCTGGAGAGGATGCCTGTGAACGGGGTAATCATGAGGCCAAGTACTCTCATAGTGAAGGCATTTGATGGATCTAGGCGTGCGGTTATTGGTGAGGTGGAATTGCCAATTAAGATTGGACCTACTATTTTTACCATTACTTTTCAAGTAATGGACATTTATCCTGGCTACAGTTGCTTGCTAGGAAGGCCCTGGATTCATTCAGCAGGGGCAGTTACGTCCACTCTTCATCAAAAGTTAAAGTTTATCACCAATGATAAGATGGTTGTGATAGGCGGCGAATAGGACATTCTAGTAAGCCATTTGACATCATTCCGCTACATCGATGTCAAAGGTGAAATGGTTGAGACACCTTTTCAGTCCTTTGAAGTAGTGAGTACACTGGCTGTGCAGCGAGTACCAGAGCATCAAGAGTTAAGATCATCAATGGCCTCATACGAGGAAGCTAAAGTTGTGGTCGAAGAAGGAAATGCCCAAGGCTGGGGCAAGGTGGTTGAGGTCACTAAAAAGCTTGATAAGTTTAGGCTAGGTTATCGGCCATCCCGCAATTCAGCATTTGTTCCATATAATGGAAATCAAATCCCTCCTGTTGAGAAGACTTTCATAAGTGCTGGCCGCATCTTTGATTCTCTAGTAGCAATGATCATTGAAGACCATGATGCTGATGAGCAAGCTTCTGCAAGCTGGATCCGACAAGCAAGGCCTGGTGAAGAGCTCCAGAATTGGAAGACCATTGAAGTCCCTCAATTTTTCACACACCAAATGTAATTTTACTGTTTATCAAAAACTCTACGCTCTGCCCAAGGCGTAGTGGAGCATTGTATGGGCCACCTGATGTTTTCAAACTTTGATTATCATTAATGAATTTCAGTTTGCATTTAATTTTCGATCACTTTCTTTCATTTTTTACTTTACAATAAATGGCAATATTTTTCATTTGTACACACTTTCCTAAATAAACTGCATAAATCATAAACATGCAGAAACACCACCGAGGTCCTTGACATAGGCGCTGCTACAGGCCTATATGACTTTGATTGCCCAATCTACCAAGCTGAAGAGGAAGGCGTGAAAGATTGCGAACTCCCCGATGAGTTGGCAAGGCTGCTCAAGCAAGAGGAGAAGGTCATCCTGCCGCACCAAGAAGACATTGAAGTCATCAACCTGGGTACTGAGGAAGACAGAAGAGAGGTAAAGATAGGTGCATCTCTTCAAACTGAAGTCAAGACCAAGTTGATAGAGCTCCTCCGTGAGTACGCTGACATATTCGCCTGGTCGTATCAAGACATGCTTGGGTTTGATACTGATATGGTTGTACACAAGTTACCACTCAAGGAGGAATGCCATGCTGTCAAACAGAAGTTAAGAAGGACCCATCCGAATATGGCTCTCAAAATTCGTGAAGAAGTCCGAAAGCAGTTTGATGTTGGATTCCTGGCAGCGGCAAAGTACCCACAATGGGTTACCAACATTGTGCCGGTACCGAAGAAAGATGGAAAGGTTCGCATGTGTGTGGATTACAGAGATTTGAACACAGCTAGTCCTAAGGACGACTTCCCATTACCTCACATCGATGTATTGGTTGACAACACAGCTCAGTTCTTCGTATTCTCTTTTATGGATGGATTTTTTGGATATAATCAAATTAAGATGGATCCAGAGGATATGGAGAAGACCACATTTATCACACCATGGGGCACCTTCTGCTATAAGGTGATGCCATTCGGACTTAAGAATACTGGGGCAACGTATCAACGTGCAATGGTGATGCTCTTTTATGACATGATCCATAAAGAGATTGAAGTGCACGTCGACGATATGATTGCCAAGTCTCAAACCAAAGAAGAGCACTTGATCAATTTGCAAAAGCTGTTTGTTCGATTGAGAAAGTTTAGACCGAGACTCAACCCCAACAAGTGCACATTTGGGGTACGATCCAGAAAATTGTTGGGTTTCATTGTAAGTCAGAAAGGAATCGAAGTGGATCCTGATAAGGTGAGGGCAATTCAGAATATGCCTGCGCCTAGAACAGAGAAAGAGGTTCGTGGCTTTCTGGGAAGATTAAACTACATCGCCAGATTTATTTCACATCTTACTGCCACCTGCAACCCTATTTTTAAGCTGCTAAGAAAGAATCAGTCAATTGCGTGGGATGATAATTGCCAAGGGGCATTTGATAAAATCAAAGAGTATCTACAAGAATCACCGATCCTGATACCGCATGTTCCTGAAAGGCCACTCATTATGTACCTGACTGTACTTGATGAATCTATGGGTTGTGTGTTAGGGCAACAAGATGAGACAGGAAAGAAAGAACATGCCATCTATTACCTCAGCAAGAAGTTCAATGACTGCGAGACAAGGTATTCCTTAATCGAAAAGACTTGTTGCGCATTAGCCTGGGCTGCCAAACATCTCAGGAAATATATGTTGACCCACACTACTTATCTGATTTCCAAGATGGTTCCCATTAAATACATCTTTGAGAAACCTGCTCTCACCGGCAGAATAGCCCGATGGGAAATGCTTTTGTCCGAGTACTACATTTAATATGTCAGTCAAAAAGCCATCAAGGGTAGCATGCTGGCAGACCATCTTTCCCATCAACCGATGGATGATTATCAGCCTTTGAAGTTCGATTTTCCAGACGAAGACATAATGGTACTAAAAGATTATGAAGAGCCACGTCCAGATGAAGGGCCCGAACCAGGGGAGCGATGGACTCTCATGTTCGATGGTGCCTCAAATGATCATGGGAGTGGAATTGGGGCCGTGATTACATCACCCAAGAATTTCCACTTGCCATTTACCGCTAAGTTTTGCTTTCTATGCACCAATAACATGGCTGAATACGAAGCTTGTATACTCGGGGTGGAAGAAGCCATCAACTTAAGAATCAAGACTCTTGATATGTTTGGAGATTCTGCTCTTGTAATACACCAGATTAGAGGTGACTGGGATGCCAAACATGCCAACTTAGTTCCATACCGGGATTACGTGGCAAAGTTACTTCCCCGATTTGATGATATCACCATTACTCATGTGCCTAGAGAAGAAAATCATATGGCAGACGCTCTGGCAACTTTGGCTTCTATGTATAAACTGATATGGCCCAACCATCGGCCGCATATTGATCTACAACGATTTAAAGAACCAGCTCACTGTTTGGCTACCGATGAAGAGTCAGATGAAAAGCCATAGTTCTATGACATCAAACGTTATCTGGAAAAACAAGAATATCCAGAGGGCGCTTTGACGGTGGATAAGAGAACTTTGCGTAGATTGGCATCAAATTTCTTCCTCAGTGGGAATGTGTTATACAAGCGTAATCATGATACTGTACTACTCAGATGTGTGGAAAAGCATGAAGCTAAGCAGATTCAGAAAGACATTCATGAAGGCTGTTTTGGTACCCACGCAAATGGGCATACTATGGCAAAAAAGATATTGAGAGCAGGCTATTATTGGCTAACCATGGAGGTTGACTGCTACCATCATGCCCGAACATGCCATAAATGCCAAATATACTCTGATAAGATTCATATACCTCCCACTCCTTTGAACGTCTTGACTTCACCATGGCCATTTTCCATGTGGCGAATAGATATGATTGGGATGATCGAGCCAAAGGCCTCAAATGGACACCGCTTCATATTGGTTGCCATAGACTACTTTACCAAATGGGTTGAGGCTGCATCATATATGAACGTTACCAAGCAAGTGGTCGTTCGCTTCTTGAAACACAATATTATATGCAGATATGGAGTGCCTAACAGTATCATCACTGACAATGGGTCTAATCTCAACAACAAAATGATGGATGAACTGTGTGCTAGTTTCAAGATTGAGCACCATAATTCGACACCATGCAGACCCAAGATGAATGGAGCCGTTGAAGCAGCCAACAAAAACATCAAAAAGATCATTCAGAAAATGGTGGTCACTTATAAGGATTGGCATGAGATGCCACCTTTTGCCCTGCACGGCTACCGCACCTCAGTGCGGACTTCAACAGGGGCAACTCTTTACTCATTAGTTTATGGCATGGAAGCGGTCCTTCCGATAGAAGTCGAAATCCCCTCATTAAGAGTATTGATGGAAGCTCAGCTTGAGGAAGCAGAATGGGTGAAGACGAGGTTTGATGAACTCAACCTTCTTGAAGAAAAACGCTTGGCAGCAATATGCCATGGCCAGCTTTATCAAAGACGCATGAAGAAAGCTTTTGACAAGAAAGTGCATCCTCGGACATTCCAGGAAGGTGACTTGGTGCTCAAGAGGATCATGACTATGTATAATGAATCCAGGGGCAAGTGGACGCCAAACTACGAAGGCCCATATGTTGTAAGAGAGGCATTCTCTGGTGGTGCCTTGAAGCTCGCAACTATGGACGGTGATGAATTACCATACCCGATGAATGTAGAGTATGTTAAGAGGTATTACGCCTAAAAAAGTGGAATAATAAAGCCACTAAGTCAAAAACCTGAAAAGGCGACTTAGACAAAACATGGCAATCCCGGTGGACCTGAAAAAACAAAATCAGTCCAGGCAAAAATTAGGGATAAGATAAAAGATATAGGCCCGCTGAATTGAAAACCCGAAAGGGCGGTTCAGGCAAAAAAGGACGTCCCGGTGGATTGAAAACCCGAAAGGGCGATCCAGGCAAAAGTTAGGGACAGATTCCAAGGCAAAGTATCTAGTCTGTATGTCCACTTGATCCTGATGTACCATTGAAGAGAGGAATCAACCCAGCCGTCTTTCTACGAAGCAAGATGTTGAAGTTATCAAAGTCATAGGGACCATGGCAGTGTTGAAACTCAATGGAACCTCATTAATTTGTATTGCCATTATGTTTTTTCTTGCACCGCAATTACCTCATTAAGGAATTGCATCCCTGTACATACTTACCCATTCCAGGGGCAAATCAATACAAAAAGAGATTTCTCACCAAATTGTGCTCATTTTTTACTTTATCTGTTTGTTTACAAACTGGTCTTGTTTTTGATAAACTGTGTTTTGAAACTTAGGTTAATAAAGACAATATTTGGAAACAATAAAGTTTGTTTCGGTGTTGAGGAATTAGATAGTCTCCAAAAGAACTTCACCATATGAAAGCATCAAATTAGTTGTCAGCCGGCTTGGCTCTTCGCCATAAGCAGTATAACTTTTCAGGGATTTGCTCAACGTAATCCCTAGCAGTGAATCTTTCAAGGCCCAACAGGGGCAGCCATGACCTCTAGTCATCTTTAGCTTGTTCAAAAGGGGTCGAGTAGTCAAACACTCTCACCATCCCCATAAAGCCCAAAGTCCAATCCTTTATTGGCAACTACTCAAAAGTCCACACTCGTTGGCACCTTCAAATCTACCCTTTAAAGTCCAGTCTTCATTGGCAACCATTAAAAGTCCACCGTCGTTGGCATCCTCATAACACCTAAAAGTCCAATTTATTGGCAAACACCAAAATAACCAAAGTCCAATTTCATTTGGCAATTACCAAATTCAATCCCTGGTGATACCCACGACAAGGAAACTTATCCCCGGCGCGCCCGATCATTTGCATCGTCATATGCATATCATGCTAGCATAACATTACATAATCATATCAAGCACTAGCATATCTTGTGCATTCATATGTGCATTAGATTCTCTAACAGTTGCATCTTAGCATGTGTTTCAGTGCATCTTGCAATGCATGGCATTTCCATCCACAGCAACATAGCATAACAGGATCCAGGATCAATTCGCAAGCATCTTGGCCAGTCCTCCATTAAATTCGGCAGTATACCCTGCACGTACTCAAGGAATTTTATTCCCCAGCAAGTCATTCTCTAGCCCTGCAGTTGATAATGATAATCCCCAGTAGCTGTTGTTATTACTCCCCAAGCAGAGGATATCCTAGAAAGTTTCTTGTGAGTTTCCCCTACAGAGCCAACACATTTCCTCCGACAGGAATCTTGCTCAACTATTCCCCCAGCAAATTTACTTCAGAGATACTGCTTTGGTATCATCGAGGAACCTTAACGGACAAGGGACTGCTTCGACGACCCAGAGAATCGTCTGCCTTCAGATATACTGCTTTGGTATCATCGAGGAACCTTAACGGATAAGGGACTGCTTCGATGACTCAGAGAATCGTCTGCCTTTAGAGATACTGCTTTGGTATCATCGAGGAACCTTAACAGATAAGGGACTGCTTCGACCACCCAGAGAATCGTCTACCTTCAGAGATACTGCTTTGGTATCATCGGAGAACCTTAATGGATAAGGGACTGCTTCGACCACCCAGAGAATCGTCTGCCTTCAGAGATACTGCTTTGGTATCATCGAGGAACCTTAATGGATAAGGGACTGCTTTGACCACCCAGAGAATCGTCTGCCTTCAGAGATACTGCTTTGGTATCATCGAGGAACCTTAATGGATAAGGGACTGCTTCGACGACCCAGAGAATCATCTGCCTTCAGAGATACTGCTTTGGTATCAGAGAATCCTCTGCCTTCAAAAGTATTACTTTGGTATCGCGAAGAACCTTAATATATAAGGGACTGCTTCGAACACCCAAAGAGCCTCTAGTTGTTTTGTTCAGTCTGAACTTTGTTACCTCGTTCTGTCAGCTCTCACTCTATAGCACTTTACTCTTTGTCGAACAAATTTTGGGGTCTTCTAATATCTAATTGACTTCCACCCTAAAAATGAATGTCATGCGGCATTTCATTCTCTCGGGTTCAAGACAATTAGATAGGGGCATCTGTCATACCCCAAATTTGTCCTACCTATTGTATACTTCTTACACCAAGATTCCGTGTTGACTCAAAGACTCAGGTCATAAGGGTCTGGTATGTGTTTGAAGTGTTTGGTGGCTCTTGTGGGTTTGCCTTGGTTTCAAGGATAGATAAAGGAGGATTGGGCACTCATTTTAATTAGTCAAGACGTGATAAATTGGCTTTAAACTGATTTTAGATTATGGTCCAAGATGATTCTAGCTGATTTTAGTACAATGATTAGAATATATTTCCTAGAGACTGGGCTTAAGAAAGCTCAAAGTTTTTAACCATGATCAAGAAGATTTTTAACCATATTCCAGGTGTGACACTGAGGTGGTATGGTTAAACAAGCTAAGAAATGGCCATTCATCTTTAGGTCATGTTTTCTTTTAATCCAAGTTTGAAGTGGGTTAAGATTGATGGGTAATTTTAGGCCATATGCAAGTTAAAGTTGCAGGGATCTCGTGTCATAACCAATGTGAAATCAAAATACAAGCTCAATCCAGGTCAGGTAGAAACTGAAAATCAAATCCTCAAATGGCATCAAGATCATGTTTAAATGATTAACTTGTGTTTTTCAAAGCCATTTCTAGCTAAGTTGCTTTGTTTCAAGCCATCTTTGGGTTATGTTCAAGCCTTGTTACAAATTCATGATTGAATCAATTAGTGCAATGTTTGGATTAATTTCAAGTCGTGAGAGAATTATATCGCATTTTTATTTGAACCGTTCTTGTGCAAAGCCATGAAGTTATGACTAACTAAAAGTCATTTCAAGATATGGCAAGACGATGTGTTTGGATTTATCTGAGGCAGTCTCAAGCCATGGTACAAGCTGCAGGACATGGCTAAGTCCTAAGGCAACACTACAAGCCAAGGGAGATATTAAAAAAACTATGAAGAACCCAATTCCATTTTTATTATTATTGTTCAATTGGTCCTAAAGGTAAACTGAGTGAGAATTATGACCAAGTCATAGATGTCTTCACCATCAGTACGTAAGTTGTGTTATTAAATGCATGATAAATCACAATTAAATGATGGTAGGATGTGTAATTAAATTTAACAGCAATTTCAGCAAGCAGCTACACCACTCCAATAATCACGATCCATATTACAATATCAATATAAGCATTCCATTACAAGGTTAAATTTACAACCCTTGGTCCAAAATTCATCAAGATACAAGACCACATACAGACAAAAGTACAATGCAACATAAATTCGTATTACACAAGCCTTATGGTGCAAAAGAAATCAAAATGCCAAAATGTACAAGTCCAAGATAATTCAGTCAAGTTTTACTTTACAAGGATTATTGATGCTCATGCTACTATCTTCCAAGTCTCCATCACTCAAGCCGTGAACTTCTTGCTGAGCCGTCCTTGGACCAATTCACGCTATGCCGCACCTCATTAATCCCACCAAAAGCTCTCTAATAGCATAAAATATATCACCACCACCTACACATAATACACCATCAAAATTCAAAATTTAAAAATAAAGGGGACCACAAAGTTTCAAGTAGCAGCCAGATAAAAACAGAGCAGAGCGCAAAGGTTCAGAAGTGCAGTAGACAGAGAGATTTCATAATTTGGCAAAAACACATCCTGAACCTAAGAAAGTAATAACAGAGCAAAAATAAACAGGCAGATTCAGAGCAGAATGTAACAGGTTACACGAGAATAGCAAAAACGCTCACCAACCAATTTGATACCTCTGTTCTATCCCTTGAATATCATATGATCATATCAGAAACCCTAATCTTATGCTATAAAAACCAAGCCATTTATCAACAACGGGACAGTTTTTGAAAGCGGAAAAAACCGAAGAAAAACCTAGGGAAGCTCTACTAAAATCATCCCTCCTACCCTCACACAAAGCTCACAACCTAAGGTTCACTGAGTTTCACACTGAGACTCATTCGAATCGAGCTACTCAAACTCACTCCAACATAACACCAAAAGAAACAACGAAAGAAGGGCGGAGAAGATTCAAGCAAGTAGCAAACAAAGGGAAAGAAGCAAATACACAAATAGAAAGGGTGCTCAGAAGTTATACATACCTTCAGGTTAGTTGGAATCTAAACTCCAACGTAGAAACTTTATAATGTGTGTTCTTACTATTTTCTTTCTTCGCTTAGATCTCTTACGATCAATTGCTTGCCATTATTAATTTGAAACCTCGATGTTGAAACTGATTGACGCTAGGTTTTGTCGCCTTGATCTGGAAATCCATTAACATGTATGTATTCACTATGTTTGGGGTCTAAATTGTTTGAAAAGGGATTAGGGTTTTCTGATTCGGGTTTCTAAGTAGAAATAGCAAACAAGATTTTGGGTTTCACGGCTTTATGAAGAGGGAGTAAAAGAAAAGAGGGAATCGGTTGGGTTTAAGAGAAGAGAGAGGCGTTGAACGAGATAGGGAGAGAGATTTTGAAACAACAATTGAGGTTTCGTTTTTTCAGGAGATGAAGCTAGAAAGTTTTTGGGAATAAATAATTGAAAGGGAGAATTCACCATACCTTTAAGTGTAGTCTGTGGGTCATCATAACTTTTAATTTTTTTCCTCTGCCATGTATTAATTGAGAGGCGTTTTGATTTGGTCACAATGAGGTGATGTGATGGTTTCCAATATCCCCTTTATTTTTTATTAATATTAAAAAAAATGGTTGGTTTCCTTCTTTTTTCCTAAGTGTACGCGTGGGCCCTTACACTGAGAGAGAGGAAGCGTTTTTTTTTGGAAGAGGTTGAATGTTAACATCATGCTTATCCTAATTTCACCATTTTTTTTAAAGTAACTCTAGTTGAATTCTTTTTGTTAAAATAATATATGCGGATTAATTGATAGGCGCAGGGTTTGGGAGGTTCATGGGCCTTCGACCCAGTTTGAGGGTTGGGTTCCCATTGGGCCATACGGGCCCTTGGAGCTTGCTTGTTTAAGGGGCTTAACCCCATCTCTCCTTCCACACACCCATTCTGACTATTACTCATTCCCTATTTTATTATTTTAGTTACAATCTTAGTTAATAATTATTAATAATTATGATAATAGTAATACTAGTAAATTAAGATTATTATTAATTCTATTATGTTTTAAAATATTGTAAATAGATAATTATTGATGAATAAAATTAATTTCTAATCTAATTTGGTTTCTAAAATTTAAATATCTAATTCCGAAAGTAGTGGGTTCTTGGGGTCTAGCACTCCTTGGATCCTTGAATGAATGCCCTTGAGGCGCACGCTTTGAGTTGTGTTCATTCCGTCTTTCGTTTATTAAAAAATACTTAAAATAATTAATCTTTTGCTTAATCAAGATATAATTACCCTTTACAATTGGTAAATTAAAATACGTCTTAATCATTTTAAAACACTCAAAATATTTAACCCTTAAAAAACACAATCTTTTCTCAAATTAAAATACTTGATCTAGTTAATTTCTTAACTTTTGAAACTAATATTCTTAAATCAAATCATAAAATATTTAGGTTAATATTACTAAACTATTTTCTTAATTATGGAAGTAGTGGGCTTTTGGGGTCTAGCACTCCTTGGGTCATTGGATGAATGCTCTTGAGGCGCACGCTTTGAGTTGTGTTCATTCCGTCTTTCGTTTTAAAATACTTAAAACAATTAATTTTTGCTTAGTTAAAATATAACTAACCTTTACAATCATTTAATTAAGTTAAAAAAGTCATAATCTAAAAGACTTCTAATCCTATTAAAACACTTAAAATATTAGTCAAAACACTTAACCATTTAAAAAATACAATCTTTTCTCAAATTAAAATATTTAATCTAATTAATTTTTTTAACCTTTAAAGATAATTTTCTTAAATCAAATTAAATCATAAAACATTACTTAATCTTTACAAGTATTTTCTTAATTAAACTAAAATCATAAACCACTTAGGTTAACATTTCTAAAACTTTTCCTTAATTAAATTATGGAAGTAGTGGGCTTTTGGGGTCAAGCACTCCTTGGGTTCTTGAACAAACGCTCTTGGGGCGCACGCCTTGGGTTGTGTTTGTTTCGATCTTCCATTTCCAAAATACATAAAAAACTTCCTACCAAAAACTTAACCCTCCTTAAAACTCTTAGCTCATTCAAACCTCTAATTTGGTTTAACGCGTCTAAATTAAAATACTTTAATCAAATCAAAATCGTTTTCCTAATCAAATTACGAAAGTTGTGGACTCTTGAGGTCTAGCACTCCTTGGGTCCTTGAATGAATGCTCTTGAGGCGCACGCTTTGGGTTGTGTTCGTTTCGATCCTTCATCCCTAAAACACTCGCCCTAATGACATGGACAAATAAGCCCATTGTCCAGCAAACACAATTTCATAATTAATAGAATGAAAAAAGGTGTCATCTAGCATCTCAGTAATGCCCGATTAATTGGTTGCGAGGCCGACGTCTCGTTTATCGAATAATCGTCATTCTTCCTCTAAAATACTTAACAAACCAAACATTTCTTATGCGATCGAAACCCTAAAACATACGCATATCAAAATTTTTTTTTCAATCAAATCTTAACACACTTAATCCAAACCAAACAACTTTTCACAAAAAAGAACATTGTTTAGTCCATTCTTCCGCGCATATGAACTAGTGCTTCAGCCTCCCTTGACGAGCAGACAAGCCAATGTTTAGCAGTTAGAATGCAAATTAAACACTCGTTCGCTTAAAAAACACCAACCAACCGTAGTCCCACGAACTACGAATGCTCTGACTTTTCCATTGCACGAGGGAATACGCAGGCCCAAGGGTTCTAATCCTTGCCGAGCACAATAATAAAAAACCACCCTATTCCCCCCTTAGAAAGCAATATCCCCTTAGAAGAAAACAAACAAACCAAGCTAACATTTCTCCCGAATCGAATCAAAAGGTTCCCGTTGAGTACAACGGACGTAGAGGGTGTTAATACCTTCCCTCTTGCGTAACCGACTCCCGAACCCGAATTTGGTTGTGATGACCATGTTCTTATCTCCCTTTAAAGGTTTTATCGATGTTTTCCTATTCCTTCTTTGGAATGAATAAAGTTCGGTGGCGACTCTGTTTCGAACAGTTTTTTCCGCGTCTATCGCGAGGATCGTATTTTTCGAGGTACGACACTATGATCCGCCATATACGTGCTTCACATTTCAGGATTATCAGCTAGCACCTACACTCGAGGAGTATGCTTACATTCTGGGGGTTGAGATCAAGAAGCAGGTTCCTTATGTTTACACTAGTGGTTGTCCGAAGTTTCCCCTTATTGCTGATACGCTTTGCATTAGTAAGAAGGATGTGGAGGATAATCTCAAGACCAAAGGGAAAGGTATTCGAGGGTTCGCTTCGAAGTTCTTGGTTGACAAGGCCACTTCTTTTGCTAAGGATGGACACTGGAAGACTTTCAATGCCGTTCTTGCTTTGCTGATATATGGGATTGTCTTGTTTTCGAACATGGGGGATTTCGTAGATCAGGCTGCCATCAGTATCTTCTTGTCCAAGAACCCTGTTCTGACACTTCTTGCTGATACCTACCATTCTATTCATTCCAGGAATAAAAAGAAAAAAGGGAACCATTGTCTGTTCTGCTCCTTTGTTGTATCGATGGTTCATGTCTCACCTTCTACAGAAGGGTCATTTTGTTGAGAATAAGGGTAATCTCAAGTGGTCCCAACAAATCATGTTTCTTACTGCCGATGACATCTCTTGGTATTCTCGAGTCTTCGACGATATTCCAATCATTCTTCATTATGGAAAATTCTCCAATGTGCCTCTTTTGGGTACAAAGGGTGGAATTAACTACAATCCGAGAATGGCCTTCCGACAGTTGGGATACCCTATGGTTACCAAGCCCGATCTTAAGGTAGTGGAGGAGTTCATCTTTCATGAAGGGGTTAATGACATGGGTTTGCTGAAGAGGTTTAGTGCCGCTTGGACTCAGATTCATCTCGAAGGAAGAGCCGATTTGGGTAAGAAGAATTGCGTAGCCAAGGAAGCTTACACACTTTGGGTCGAATAGCGCGTCAAAGAGATCTTGTTGCCATTTTCTCCCGAGCCTTCCATGAATGCCAAGCTTCCTGAACTTGCCATTGTTCCTCCATCTGAGGTCGATCAACTCAAGCTGACTATTGAGAAGTTGAAGAAGGAGAATGTTGATCTTCGTCTCAACCTTGATAGAGTCACTTTCGAGAAGGATAGCTTACAGATTAAGCTCCATCAAAAATGCGAGCACATGCTCAAAGAGGTGGAGGTTGAACAAAACAAGTGTAGGAAGGTGGGTGATGCTTTGAAGAGAACCTATGAGGGACTTGCTTCAAAGAAGAGACAACTTACCGATGCTCATTATCAAGCCTACAAAGATGAGTTGAGCTACAACAAGCAACTTGAAAAGCTTCGAGGGAAATTATCCGAGTTCAAGATAAAGTGGTGAAGTGAGCAAGACCGTGCTAGTCAGTTAGCAAAGGACTTTTCTCAATGTCAAACCCAGCTCGACAAAGTCTTTGGTGAGATTCAGAAGCTACAGGATCAAGCACATCAGAGTCAAGAGCAGATTAGTCAGCTCAACACAGAGAGCACTCATTGGGAGCATCAAAGCCGTCATCTACAAAATCTCTTGGATCAGAAAGAGGTCTTTCTTCAGGATATGCTTTAGGGACCTAACCATTCTTTGCTGCGTATCCTCATGAAGGATGCGGGGTATTGGAGTAAGAGGCATGGCCGTCTAGCCAGATTTGCTGAGCATGCATTGGAGGGCCTACCTGGGTTGTTGAGGGATGCATATGCTGATGCATTGCCACACCAGCTTCCTTGGGTTGTTTTCCATTTCTTGTTTGTTTGTAGGGTGGTATTTGACAGGATCCATGCAGATTTTGTTGTAGCCCGAAAGGCAGATATTTGACATGTATTCAACTTGTACTTATTTCCTTTATTGTTGAATGAATGAATTAAGTTGCTTGCCAATTTTATCTTTCGCACCTTTACTTATATGCTTTATGATTATTGTCAACAAATATAAGTTTAAGAATTCCTGGAATTTAAAACTTTATTTTTGCATGCACATTATACATTAATTTGCACACATATGCTCGTCCCTTCATCCGAAACCGTTGCTCATCCTTCTCCGCCTTGTAGCAAGACGACGACTCGACATCGGTATTCACTCGCTCAAATAAATCCAGGATCATGGCTGACTTCGAACCTGAGAATGCTGCTTATAAGGAAACTCTGGCTCAATTCCAAGGCCGGATGAATCAGTTCCAGACGAACATGGATGTCATTATGGAACTTCTTCGTGCCCAGAGGGATGCCACTGCTGCTGCCACTATTGTTGCAACCCTTACTGATGCAACTATTGTCACTCCTGTTGTGAATGTTCCTCCTATTGTTACGGCTACTCCTGCTGTTGTTGTTCCTTCTCCTGCTATTGTTGAAGTACCAGTTGAGCCTGTGAATCAACATGTTGTTCATTCGACAAATTCTCAATTCGGTTTGAACCAGATGCCCGCTGGTTTTCCTTGGGGTATGCCTCAGAATTACACTCCTCATATTGCAAATAATGGTAGTGCCTTCATGCCATATCAGCCTTTTGTTGCACCTATGCCTAATGGAAATGCTGCTGCATATCCATGGGTCATGCTTACGCCAGTCCCGCCTCCTGTGGTGAATGATGATCCTGAGAATCTTCAGGTTCAAACTCATCAAACTGCCGAATTGGCTGACACTGAAACTCCTGATGAAGAAGAGCATGTGTATAGAGGTCCTCCTATTCATGTTCCGGTTTCATCTCAAGTTGCTCAAACTACTGTTTAGAATGTTCATCCTGGGATGTTCTATCATGGGGAATCTTCCTCAGCTGCTGGGGTACCTCCTCCGAATTATCCGTATGGTGTTCCGATGGGTCAGAATGTTGGTCAGATGGTTAATCCGAGTTTGGTGTATCCATCTTAGTTTGCTACTCCGCAAGTACACGCTCTGGCCGCTTCTCAGCTGCCAAATCCTTAGATCCTTGTTAGACCCACTAATAAGAGTAGACCTACTGACTACAAGTTGTTGGAAGACCGTATTAGAGCTATTGAAGGGTTTTCTGCTTTTGGCATGGAAGCCAAGGACTTGTGTTTGGTTCCAAATGTTGTGCTACCACATAAATTCAAGATACCTGAGCTGCCAAAGTATAAAGGTTTGAGTTGCCCGCGTAGTCACATCACTATGTACTGCAGGAAGATGGCATCCTATATTGATAATGATGAATTACTTGTTCATTGTTTTCAAGAAAGTTTGTCTGGTGCTTCATTGGAGGGATTTGTCTGAAGCGTTCGTGAAGCAATACAAATATAATCTTGATCTGGCGCCTACCAGATTACAGTTGTAGAACCAGTCTCAACGCTCAGCTGAAACATTCAAGGAGTATGCATAAAGATGGCGTGAGATGACATCCCTTGTGCGACCTGCTCTCTCTGATAATGAGTTGGTTGACATCTTTATGGGTACATTGTAAGGATCCTACTACAAGAAAATGGTGGGTAGTTCTTCATCAAACTTCGCTGATGTTATAACGATTGGTGAACGGATTGAGAATGGTTTGAAAACTGGAAAGATTCCTGGAGCTGCTTCCCAGCCGCCGACCACCAGGAATTCTCAAAACAGTCAGTCTAAGAAAAAGAAAGGTGAAACCAACGTTGTGACAGCTCAAATTTCTCCTCAGTATCAAGCTCCCATGGTTCCCATGTCGTATTATCCATATTTGTACATTGCTGCTGCACAATATCAATAACCTCCATATCAGTATTATCCGCAACAACCAGTTCAGAATGCTCAGAATCAGCAACAGAATCAACAGAACAACAAAAATCAACAGAATCAAAATCGTCAGAACAACAATAATCAAGGAAACCGTAAGCGTCCAAAATTTGATAGAATTCTGGTGTCATACACATAATTATTTCCTTACTTGGTTCACCAAGAGGCAATTATCCCCAAGCAGATTGCACCTGCAATTCCTCCATTTGGTCTGAAGCATAATCCAAATGCGTCTTGTGCTTATCATGTTGGATATATAGGACATGCAATAGAGGATTGCTTTGTTTTCAAAACCAAAGTTCAGGAACTCATTGATAAGAAGGTTCTGAATTTCGCCGAGGAAGGACCTAACATTCAGAATAATCCGTTACCGAATCACAATAGACCTGCAGTTAACATGATTGAGGATAATTCCAGGGCTGAATTGGTCATGGATGTCGACGAAGTAAAGACCTCGATGGCTGTGGTTTTTAAGAAATTGAATGAACACGGGTTGTTGAAAGGGCTGCATGGTAAGTGTCAGATTTGGGCCGATAATCCCAACCAGTGTCGAAGGCTGAAGGGTTGTGTCCAGATTTTGATGAACCGAGGCGAAGTGCAATTTTCCAGAACTAAACCTGTGGAGGAAGTTGCAGTTATCGAGCCATTCACCATCGTCTATAGGAAGGTTCATGTCAAATATCCTGAGCAGAAGAAGGTGTAACCCATCGTTGTTTGCCCGTCAAAACCGTTTCTGTATCAGAATTCTAAGGAGGTATCTTGGAAGTATGGGTCTACTGTGTTTTTTGGAGGTCAAGAGATAAGGTTCGCCGAATCTGAGATCGTAAACGTTACAGCCGCAGGGGGTATGACTCGTAGTGGACGAGTGTTTGCTCTGAAGGTCACTACAAAGCCTGTTCAAGTTCTAACTGTTGTTCCTCCCAAGGAGACACCTGCATCTGCAACCCCTGTTGTTCAACAAGGGGCATCTTCTAATGTCATTCCAGTACTGACTATCCCGTCTGAGGATGTTTCAAAGAGAAAAGAGGCCATTGATGATCAAGAGTTCCTTAAGTTGATCAAGAAAAGTGACTTTAAAATTGTGGATCAGCTAGGGCAAACGCCCTTGAGGATCTCAATTTTGTCCTTACTCATGAGTTCGTCTGCGCACAGATCAACTTTGTTGAAAGTGTTGAACAGTGCCCATGTCATGCAAGATATATCCGTCATCGAGTTCGATGATGTAGTGGCCAATATAACAACAAGTCGGTATTTGGGTTTTAATGAATCAGAATTGCCTCCTGAAGGAAATACCCACAATAAAGCGCTACACATATCTGTAACATGAACAGATATCCTGTTATCTCGTGTTCTAGTAGATACCGGTTCTTTCCTCAACGTGATGTCTAAGGGCACATTAAGTCAATTACTGGTGGAAGGAAACGAGATGAGACCAAGTGCCTTAGTTGCCAGAGCCTTTGATGGTTCTCGGAGACAGGTCATCGGAGAAGTGGACTTACCCATCAATATTGGGCCGCATTTGTTTACCATTACATTCCAAGTGATGGATATCAATCCGGCGTACAGTTGCCTATTGGGTCATCCATGGATTCACGCCGCAGGGGCAGTCACCTCCACTTTACATCATAAGTTAAAGTTCATGTTTGATGATCAGCTTGTCATCGTCTGCGGTGAAGAGGATTTGATTGTGAGCGAGTTATCATCTTTCCGATATGTCGAGATTGAAGAAGGTATAGCAGAGGTGCTGTTGCAGTGTCTCAAATTTGAAGATGTCAGCTCTGCTCCCACTAGTCAAAGTAGATCACCGCGATTGACCTTAGCTTCTGCTAAGAGTGCCAAAGAGACCATCGAAAGATGTTCCTTGCCAGGCTGGGGGCACGTGATTGATGTGGTTGAAAAGCATAATCGTTTTGGATTGGGTTACCGTCCTGGTCGACAATCTAACTCACATGGGTCGAAGCAGTGCCACTTGATCAAGTTCAATAGCACGAGTTTCCAGCAAGGTGACATCGTGGCAGCTATTGATGGTGTTGGTCCCAGTAATCAGACTTCAAGCTTTGTGAGCAAGTGTCCGCCAGGTTTCAAGCTCAATAATTGGACATCTACCGTGATTTATGTGGTTTTCCCATATAACATGTAATGCATTTTGCTTTCTCATTCCTTCGTCCTCGCCCGAGACGAGTGGATAGCTTGTAAAAGGCCTCACGCTTTTGCAATATTATGTGATCAATAAATAAAAGTTTTTTGCATTCAAAATCATGCTTTATTTTCTTTCTTTATTTTACTTTTTCACAAATGGAAAAAGTTTCTTTTATTTTTCACTTTTCAAAATAGCTCATTCTAAACATATTCATAAACATGCAGAACTAATAAAAGCATTGATAACAACATGGCAAACATCCATTGTAATTTTGGGATTCCAATTAACCAAGCCGAAGAAGATGGTGAGGGAGATTGTGAATTATCGGGTGAACTAGCAAGGCTCCTTGAGCACGAGCGTAGAGAGATTCTGCCACACAAAGAGCCAGTAGAAGTTGTCAATCTTGGTACTGATGAGGTTAGAAGAGAAGTCAAGGTTGACGCATCCCTCGCAGAGTATGTACACTCCGAGTTAGTCAAGTTATTGAAAGAGTATGTTGATATCTTCGCCTGGTCCTATCAAGATATGCCGGGGTTGGATACCAACATCGTTGAACATCACTTGCCACTCAAGCCCGGATGTCCTCCCGTCAAGAAGAAACTCAGAAGGACTAGACCCGATATGGCACTCAAAATCAGAGAAGAGGTAAAGAAGCAACTTGATGCTGGGTTCCTAGCCACTTCCGAATATCCTGAATGGATTTCCAATATCGTCCCAGTTCCTAAGAAAGATGGGAAAGTCAGAATGTGTGTGGATTATTGATATCTCAACAAGGCAAGCTCGAAGGATGATTTTCCTTTGCCTCATATTGATGTCTTGGTAGATAACACAATGCAGTTCTCTGTCTTTTCCTTCATGGACGGTTTCTTAGGATATAATCAGATCAAGATGTCCCCAACTGATATGGAGAAGACTACTTTCATCACGCCATGGGGTACATACTATTACAAGGTCATGCCATTCAGTCTAAAGAATGCAGGGGCAATATACCAATGTGCCATGACAACCCTCTTTCACGATATGATCCATAAAGAGATTCAGGTTTACGTGGACGATATGATTGCCAAGTCCAAAACTGAAGATGATCACCTGGTTCATCTGAAGAAATTGTTTGACAGATTCTGGAAGTTTAGATTGCGGTTGAATCCTACGAAGTGCACCTTCGGAGTTTGATCTGGTAAACTGTTGGGTTTTATTGTGAGTCAGAAGGGCATTGAAGTTGATCCTAATAAGGTTCGGGCAATTTAGAACATGCCGCCTCCCAAAACAGAAAAAGAAGTATGTGGCTTTCTGGGCAGACTCAATTACATTTCAAGATTTATTTCCCATTTGACAGCTACCTGTGAACCAATGTTCAAATTACTAAGGAAAAATTAATCGGTTGAATGGAATAATGATTGTCAGGAAGCATTTGATAAAATAAAACAATACTTGCAAGAACCACCGATCTTAGTACCGCCGGTTCCTGGTAGGCCTTTAATCATGTATCTCACCGTTCTCGATGAATCAATGGGATGTGTATTGGGTCAACATGACGACACTGGTAGAAAATAACATGCAATATACTATCTGAGCAAGAAGTTCACTGATTGTGAGACCATATACTCACTCTTAGAGAAAACTTGCTATGCTCTGGTCTGGGTTGCTCGACGCCTACGACAATACATGATTTGCCATACTACTTTGTTGATATCCAAAATGGATCCGATAAAGTACATATTTGAAAATCCCGCTGTCTCTGGAAGGATTGCTCGGTGGCAAATGCTTTTAACTGAGTATGATGTCCAACATGTTACACAGAAAGCAATAAAAGGGAGCGTCTTGTCTGACTACCTTGCCCATCAACCTGTAGAAGGTTATCAACAGATGAAGTTTGACTTTCTCGATGAGAATGTTCTGTTCATCAGAGATTATGAGACCCCAGACCCTGACATAGGACCCGAACCAGGGGCGCGATGGATGCTCGTGTTCGATGGTGCCTCCAATTCTAAAGGTCATGGGATCGGTGCTATCCTCATCTCTCCAACAGGTTTTCACCTTCCCTTCACTGCCAGGTTATGCTTTGCATGCACCAATAATATGGATGAATACGAAGCATGTATCTATGGTATTGAAGCGGCTATTGACATGAGAATCAAGATTCTTAAGGTCTATGGAGATTTTGCCTTAGTCATCGGTCAAGTCAGAGGGAATTTTGTGACTCGGGATTCCAAGCTGGTTCCGTACCAACAACATATTGCGAAGTCGATTCCTTACTTTGATGGAATTTCTTTTCATCATATCCCCAGAGAGGAAAATCAACTAGCTGATGCTCTTGCCACTCTAGCATCCATGTTCAAGGTGAAGTGGAAGAATGAAGCTCCTCATATCCGCATTGATCACTTGAACGAACCAACACACTGTTTAGCAATCGAGGATGAGTCTGATGACAAGCCTTGGTTCTACGACATTAAAAGATATCTGGAAAAACAGGAATATCTGAGGGTATTACTATCACTAACAAGAAAGCTCTTAGGCGGCTTTGCGCCAAATTCTTCTTAAGTGGTGGTGTACTGTACAAGAGGAATTATGATTCTGTGTTGCTCAGATGCATGGATAGACACGAAGCAAACACGATCATAAGGTCCATACATGAGGGTTGCGATGGTGTACATGCTAAAGGTCCTGCTATGGCCAAGAAGATCCTTCGGGCTGGGTATTACTGGACAACAATGGAGGTAGATTGTTACAACTTTGCCAAAAGATGTCACAAGTGCCAAATCTACGGAGACAAGATCCATGTGCCTCCAACTCCGTTGAATGTTTTGACTTTACCTTGGCTATTCTCCATGTGGGGTATAAATATGATTGGAATGATCGAGCCGAAGGCTTCCAACGGTCATCGATTCATTCTGGTTGCTATCGACTACTTCACCAAGTGGTTTGAAGCTGCTTCTTATGCAAACGTTACACGACAAGTGGTTGCCAGATTTATCAAGAAAGAGATAATCTGTCGTTATGGCATTCCTAGCAACATTATCACAGATAATGCAAGCAACCTGAACAACAATATGATGAAGGATTTGTGTCAAGAATTTAAGATCGAGCACCACAACTCTTCACCATATCGACCCAAGATGAATGACACCATTGAAGCAACAAACAAAAACATCAAGAGGATTGTCTAGAAAATGGTCAAGACTTACAAGGATTGACATGAAATGCTTCCCTTTGCACTGCATGGATACAGAACTTCAGTCCGCACTTCTACTGGGGCAACTTCGTATTCGCTTGTGTATGATATGGAGTCAGTTCTATCCATTGAAGTCGAAATTCCTTCGCTTAGAGTCATCATGGAAGTAGGTCTTGATGAAGCTGAATGGGTTCAATCCAGATACGACCAGCTGAATCTCATCGAAGAAAAGCGCCTTACAGCCGTCTGTCATGGTCAATTGTATCAGAGACGCCTCAAGCGAGCTTTTGACAAGAAAGTTCTTCCTCGAACGTTCTGTGAAGGCGAACTCGTGCTCAAGAGACATTCACCTGTTCACTCGGATCCATGAGGTAAATAGACTCCCAACTACGAAGGACCCTTTGTCGTCAAGAAGGTCTTCTCAGGCGGAGCCCTGATCCTCACCACCATGGATGGGGAGGAGTTGCCATCGCCCGTGAACTCCGATACAGTCAAAAAATATTATGCCTGAAAAAAAATAGATAAGAGTCCGCTAGATTGACATCCGCAAGGACAATCTAGGAAAAAATGGACGTTCCGATGGACAAAAAAAAAAGATGTTCATGCAAAAGTTAGGGACAATGAAAAAAAAAACAATAATAGCCCGCTAAGTTGAAAACCCGAAAGGGCGACTTAGGCAAAAATGGGTATCCCGGAGAACGGAAAAAAAATGGAAACATGTCCAGGCAAAAATTAGGGATAAAGGCATTGACTGTGAACATTTAAGCCTCTCTTCATCATGGCTAGACCTCAGACGGTAAAAGAGCATTCCAATCATCATCAACTGGTGCAAGGCGTTGGAACCTAGACTTACAGTGGATGGTGGCCAATGTAGTAATCAATGCAAAACATGATTTCCCTTTGCCATTTACACTTGTTTTTCAATTTTATTGCAAATTTCCTCATCAAGGATTTTTACATCCTTGTACACATCTTATGTACAAAATTTTACATTCAATAAAATGCATCATTTGTTGTCTCAAGTGTTTCCTTTCTAGTATCTTGTTTGCAAAATAAACAATTATTTGTGATCACATAATACTAAAAAACATTGAGAATAATAAAAGCTAAATTAGTGGAGAAAGCATCATGCATTGCATTTTTCACTGGTAATTCTTACAGGATGATCGGTCGTATCCATCAATAAGCTTGATACTCGACCAATGCTATGATGGTTCCTTGAAGATACAGTATCTTTCCCAACAGATCCATCATTCTCCCCAGCAAGCGCCATTGCAATTTGTTAAAAAGCTTGTTTGTTTACATCTCTTTTCTCCGACAGATTTATAATGTCTCTAGGCAGGTTGCCAAAGTGTTCCCAGCAGAGACACTTTGCTCTCTTTTCCCAGCAAGGGTTGTACATCATCTCCAATAATTTAAAACTATCTGTCCCCAGCAGCAGTGGTCTCCTCAGCTGAGTCAACATGATTTGGAAGGATGTATTTCCCCATGCAGAGTCAGTCTTGGTAGGAAGGATCGATTTGATTCTTTCATCCCCAGCAGTGACAACCATGGTGACTTAGAAACTTGAGATGTTCTCAGTTTCTTTCCCCAGTGGAGTCATCATCCTTTGTAGACTCTCTTCTCCAGCAGAGATTGTCTTTATCTGCGGGTTCCTCTCCCCAACCGAGGGTGTCAAAGTCGTTTTGCTACGATTTCTGCCTAACCGCTTCACATTTTGCCTTACCTAGAGATTGCATTGCATCATATCAAGCATCATGTATAACGCATACATAGCTGTGCATCAAGCATACTCCCTTTCCTTCGGCCTGATTCATCCCTTAGCAGATAATCAGCCAAACCCTTCTTTTGTCGTCGTCGGCCAAATTTTCGAGCTACTCTTTTATTTAATCCCCTTTTACCTCGAATCATCGAAAAGCTAGCGCAATTCGTACATTCAGGTCCAAGAGGATTAAATAGGGGCAACTGTCGTAACCCGAAATTTGACCTCCCTCTTTTGCCTTTTGCATAAGCATGCGCTTTCGCATCGCTAGCATACGCACTCACATTTTTCCTCTTTGTTTTTGTTGCAGGATATTCAGGTTTTCCAAGCCCGATTAATTGCATCCTCACAAGATCATCACATCAAGCTCAAAATAAAGGTTTCCAGGCTCACTCATCAAATCAAGAGGTGGAAAATCAAAACCGAGACTCTAGTATCATTTCCTAAGCAATTTGGGCAAAAATTGACTGAAGTAACCGGTTAACACGTGGTGAGTAACCGGTTACTCAGTGTAAAATTTCAGTTTCTGCTGCATTTTTGGGACATCAACCATGCACTCTCTTTGGTCATTGATTCTATAGTGTTCTAGCAGTGTGTGGAATATTCTAGACATCTCTAGACACTTCAAGACATTCCAAGTGCATTTATTCCAATGTTTCACCCTAAAATAAGTGCACCATGTTCCTTGTTTTCCAAGTAATGTGGACCTTTGGATGTTGGAGCTCACATTGGGATTGTTACCGAGTTGGTTCTAACTAACTGAGTTAACCACCTTGACTCAGTGAGTCAAGCCCAACTAACTCCTAGCCTAACTCCAAACCTCCCAAAGCTAAGTCCAGACCAAAGTCCAAACCTCTCACACTCCAAACCAAAAATCTATATAAGCACACCTTCACTCACTTTTTAAGGCTCTCCATCATTTCCCACATTTCTCACACAAAACCTTCAACCATTTTGCACAATTCACTCTCAATTCTCTCACTTTCCCTTTGATTTTTTTCTGCTACATCTTCATCTTCATCTCAATTCTCTTCCAAAACCTCACCAAAGCTCATTTCTACTTTGAAGGATAATCATTTTTACATCAAAAGTGATTATTTCTTGAGCTCAACCTTCATCAATTTTGCAATTCTACTTGGATTTCTGGAGTCATTGCAGCTTGTGGAATAATCTCAAGTATTTGCTTCGACATTCAACGGTTCGAATTCGCATTTTGGGGCTTTATCGTATTTTGCTCGATTTCGACATGTTTTGTCACCGAATTGAAGATTCCTCTGGTTTTCTTTAATTTTCTGCATCAAAAACACTTCGCAACAATTAACAAGGCACATCTCCGCCTTGTAGGTTGGTGGATCTCACTAATTTTACTGTTTCGAGCATTTTCGCATAATTCGCGATGTAGTCGATAATTTTGCGTCTGAATTGGTTTTGCATTGTTTGATCCATGATCTTGATGTGTTAATTGATTATATCACTGCTTATTTGCTGTTTTCAAGTTCAATTTTCGTGCACAAATTCTTGATCTAGCATGTGGTGTTTGACATAAGTGATTATGTGCTGAAAACTACTTTTGAAAAGTTATTTTCTGTTTTTTTTGCCACTGTCACAGTGGTAACCGGTTAACATGTGGTGAGTAACCGGTTACTCAGTGTAAATTTCACCAGAAACGCAAATTTTTCAATAAGTAACCGGTTAACATGTTGTGAGTAACCAGTTACTCAGTTCAATTTTCACCAAAAACTCAGTTTTTCAAGCAAGTAACCGGTTAACGCGTGGTGAGTAACTAATTACCACTGTACAGAATAGCCATTTTCGTGCATTTTCAAGTGTGTTTGCCATGCTTTCTTCCTTTAACTTCCATGGATCAATGTGCTTGATATTGGTGGATGTTTTAAGTGTCACTTCACTTCTGTTTGAAGCATGCTTGTCAATTTCTGATGCTCGAGTTTTCACTTATCGATTTATTTGCAACTTTGGCAATGTGTGTTCATGAACATCTTGCATTCCATTTGATCACTTGTTAACATGTTTGGCAATGCATATTGGTTATCATTTGGTACTGTTTGTGCATTTCTTTTCTTGCTGTGCATTAAGTTTGTTCTTGATTGAGCAAATTTAATCTTGTATAATCAATGATTCACACCTCTTTGATTTAACGATTTCCCACTCTCTTTGGAAATTTGTTAGCGTAGAATTTCCCTTTGGTTAATTAATCGAAACCATGTTTCGATTAGTTGATTTTCTCCTTCCCTCGCTTTAGGCTTCCTTTAGAGCTTTTTCTCTATTTTCCCCCCGCGGAGTTGGAGTTGCGCGCTACGCCCTGCATCGGAGCACTGTACAAATTGAAGTTGTTACGCTGCTCATTTCATTACGCGAGAGCACTATACAACTTGGAGCTGTTGTGCCGTCCAGTTCAACTTCTACAATACACTCTGTGTGTTAGAGAAGAGATGAGAAGGGAGAATTCCTACTCTCATTCTGGCTACTTCAGGTAGAGGATGAATGATCATGTGCTTGGTTTAGTCATCTCTATCTCCAGGCGGTAGTGTGCTTTATTCCCCCAGTCGGGTCGATCTTTGATCACCCCTATCTCTTTCGATCTCTCATTTGATCAATCACCTTCTCGGTTAAGATCAGTGTTCATTGGGTTAACAAGCTCCCTTTATTTCAATACCTTTTGCTTTTCTTGCGGTTAATCATTGCTCTTTGATTCCCCAGAAGAATCTCTTTTCTCTTTCTTCGGTTAAACACAGTACTCTTGTTACGACTGATTCTCCTGCGGGGTTCGTAACCTTTTTTTGGTTCTTCTCCCTTTGTTTGGTTAATCACTGTCTGTCAGTTAAAACACAATGTTTACACTCCTTATCAGTTAACCACAGCCCGTCTGTTAACATACTGAGTTCCTTGGGTTAATCACCTTCTCTCGGTTAATCACCTATTTTTTCAGTTAACCACAGCCTGTCTGTTAAAATACTAAACCCCTTTTGAGTTAATCACCTTCTATTGGTTAATCACTCATTCTTCTCAGTTAATCACAGTATTCTATTAAAAACCGAACCCCCAAGCGGTTAGCAACCTCTTTTGGTTCAATACCCTTCTTCGTTGGTCAAGTGTTGTTTGTTCAATCAATATCAACACCCCTTTTGGGTTACGACCTTTGATCGGTCTTACACCCGTTCTTCTGGTTAATCACAGTTTTCTCTGTTAAAACCAATGTTTCTCTATCCCCGCAGAGTTGCAATCCTTGCTTTCCTCGGTTAACCACTATTTATCAATTAACATACCGACGTCCCCTCAGAGTCAAACACCTTCCCTTGGTTTAACACTTTCTCTTTTGGTTTATCACAGTCCGTCTGTTAACACCAGCCTCTTTTCCCCACCTGGGTCTTACTCTTTCTCTTCGGTTAACCACTGCCAGCCAGTTATTATACCTAGTTTCCTTTTTCTCTTGGTTTTGACACATCCTTTTATTTACTTCCCAGTAGGGTTGATTACCCTCTGTCCCTAGCAATTCTTTTTTTTTTTCTTTTTACCCAGCGGAGTTTCTTCCTTTCTTGGTTTTGACACCATTCTTTTTCTAGTCTCTTACTATTCGACTTTTCTCCAGTAGAGTTTTCTTTCACTCTTGCTCTTGGTTTCGACACCGCTTCTCTTTCTTCCTATTTTGTTTTTCATTGGGTTCCACGAACTACGGAAGCTCTGATTCTGCATTCTTTTGAATGTATGATACGTAGGCACGAGATCGTGATGATCTTGGCGAGCACACTTCCATCATTCTTTCCTTCTTCTTTTCCTTTCTGTCCCCTGGTTCCATGAACTACGATGCTCTGATTTCCTCATTGCACTATGAGGGTACGTAGGCACGAGGGCCCCAATCCTCCGCGAGCACCTTCTTTCTTTTCTTTCTTTTTCCCTTTTTCTTTTTCTCTCTCCCCTTCTTTTTAGCTAGAAGCCTTTAGATAGATAACCCATCCAAGCCTAGAAGCAAGCGAAATGGTTCCCGTCGAGTACGACGGGTGCGTAAGGTGCTAGTACTTTCCTTTCGCATAACCGACCCCCGTTCCCGTTTCTCTTCCCCTTGGTTTTATCGATATTTTCCCTATCCTTCGAGACTAAATAAAGTTCGGTGGCGACTCTGTGTTATCTTTGAGTGTGCGATTCACTCAAGTATAAACCAGCCATCTTCAGTGTCTATGTAATAACATGATTAAAAACTTATGATGATGGGTGAGAAAACCTTAGGAGCATAATTAGGTGAATGAATTAGAAAGATAATTAGGCTATGATGAATAACATAAATGGTGATGCTTGTACGCAATGGTACCTCGGTGTGTACCGTGGACAAGTAATCACTTAGTTTATGAAATAATAGGCCTTGTATGGAACACGTGGTGGTGATGTGAACATTGGTGAATGATATCACCTAATGGTTGGTGAATTCAATCACCTTTTTTGGAATCCAATCACGTATTCAGGTATTTTCCCTTGACCGTGCACATCCCTTTTTTGAGATAATTATGTAAAGTAAAAAAATGGGACGTGGCACCAATGATTCATGCCTCAATTGGGTTGAGTCCCAACTATGACTGAACCATAGGGGGGAGGTGGACACCTAAATGGGTTTGAGTCTCATACGATGAAAGTTACTGAAAGTCGGTTCCAGTCCTATACGAGTGATGGTTCTTGAAGTGGGTTTGAGTCTCATGGAGAATCCAATATCGACATGAGAGTTGAATTATACGAGCATGTGTGAACCCAGCCTTGCCCTAGACATAGGTTCGATCGGGAATCAATGTTTTGTGAATCTGAATAGTAATTTATTGAGTGATGTGAACTCAAGTGATATGTTTCCATATAGTGCGAGAATTTCCCCGATACTTAAGTCTTCATTCCCTCTTTATGACTTAAGTTAAGAATCAATTATAAACCATGTAGAGCCGAGTGGACCCATAAGATAGGGAATCCACTGAGATTATCATCTCACCCCATTATTATTGTTATTTTTCAGGTAGTTTTGTACAAGTGAAAAGGTAAGGACAAACTGACTTGATGCCCTTGGTGACTTGATATTTTGGATGATGTTCCGTTGTGTAAATATCTATTTTGAGATCATTCAGAGGAACATCTTGTTCCTAGTTTTATTTTAGGCGCCTTTGTCTATATTGTGCCTTAGTTATATATTATTTCTGGACATGCATATATATACATTGTTGCCGACAGGCTCTTATGTATTTAAGTACCAAACTTACAATATGTATAATATGTATTCTAGCCATATGTTATATGTGGGTGTTACAAAACTATTAAATGGTGTGCTAGAGATATAATTGCCTATTATATGTGGGTGTTACAAAACTATTAAATGGTGTGCTAGAGATATAATTGCCTATTTCATGTGTGTATATTAAGAAACAACCAATTATCACCTCTTAATTGTTACACATGTTATCAATTTTGGAGATAACATACTATCAGCAATCTGCATTCATGTGTTTGCAAGGGAGAATGAAATATATTAAATGGCTTAATATTATATCTCTATATTTTATTCATAATTAATACTTTTTATTTATTTCAAAATAAAAATAGATAGTCAAGATTGTTTTCTTTTTTGCTTATCGCACTCTGGGAGTCGAACCCGATATTCCCCGCATACGTCCTTGGACGGGACTCCTTTGCCACTGGAGCACAACCGTTTGGTTTAGTTAAGATTGTTTGCTGGTTGAGATATGAAAGAGAATAATGAAGTTATTATTTCATGTCAATTAAGGATTATAATAAGTAAGTTTTGAATATCTTTTCTTTGAATTTTTTATTTTTGAGTTATTATTAATAGGTGTTTTGGTGTAATATTTTTTTAAAAATATAATAATATAATTTTTTACATTGTTTCTGTTTTTCATATAAAAAATAAAAATAGTTTAAATAAATAAAATGTTAAATTTATTTAAATATTTTGTGTTAATTAAGAATACAACTTAAAATAATAAATAAATATTATAATTAATTACAAAAATTTATGAATACATATATATATATATATATATATATATATATATATATATATATATATATATATATATATATATATATTATGGATTTGATTAAATATTAAAGTGAATATTATAAAATATAAAATTTAAAAAAATAAAGGATATATGCATATAAGATGTCTGATTAGTATATTTAAACTTATAGAAGCTATACATATAGACCATAAACATATGAAACATATACCTATATAAATATATATAATCTATATCTTAATGCACTACTTAAAAGCGTGGTTCAATGAGATAATTAAAAAAATTATGCTCTATAGAATATAAAAAATAGATGTATAATGATTTAGATGCTCAAAATAGTACAATTAGTTTATATATATATATATAATCGATTCAACCGTTGTTTAATTTTAGTCTAACCTTAAAACCTTGAATCCATAAGTACATCGGTTCGATATTCGGTCCGATTCTAATTACCTTAATCAGAACATAACTTGGCTTAAATTTTTGTCTATTAATATATTTTTGCCATTTCAAAATTAAAAATAAAAAACTTTCAATTAGCTTTTAGAGCTACAATTTTGCACTCTCTACATGTTTTTTTTTTTAACTAATCATAATTCATATATTGAGCTGTTGAGTAAATAATAAAGACACCCTAAAATTAATACAAAATTCTATTTACTCAAATCGACAAAGAAACTATAGTTGAAATGAACAAACATTTGTGCTCACAAATTATACCATCATTTTACTTGTGATGGTGCAAATGAAGGGATTCTTGATGCAAGTTTGGCATGAGCACCCCCTGTAGTCAATACTTGAGGTATTGACATGCCACCAGATATAACAATTTCTGCATCACAATAAAACAAATTGTTACCATCATATACTTTAACATACATTGTTATAATCATGTTCGAATCGTGTTCTACTTGAGAAGAAATTTGTGTACGTACCTATTCCTTCGCGAACAGAGAGATTAGGCCTCAAAATATCATTTGGACTAATGAGAAAAATATCTCCAAGATACAAGTGATTAGTGGGAACATAAACACAATAAAGCTCTTCTTCATCTCTAGGCTTTCTTAGTATTATTGAAGATGTGATAAATCCCAGTGCATACTCTCCAATACGAGGGTGTTTTACAAGGGCTACTTCCTTGAAAGCATTTGAGCTTTGATCTGCCAAGCATTTGAAAGTTAAGACTATCTAACAAAAAAAATTATGCGATCTTTTTTATTGAAGGTGTGTTTGATATTGACACAGATGCATTTAGTTACATTTAATTGTTCTATTTGTTAAAATATAAAAAATATCAATATGTCAGTGTCAGAATTGTGTTAGTTGTATATGTGTTTACGCTTCATGAATACATACATACCTGGTGATATTGCTCCACTTATTTGCTTGGAGGCAGCATATATGTAGCTTACAAAAGGCATTTTCTTAATGAACCATTCACCTAAGGTAAGAACAGAAGCTCCTAACCACGATGACATGAAAATTCCAACTAAGAAGATGAAAGTTAAGGACGTAACAAATCCAAGACCTGCCCAATCAAACAAATCAATTAATCACAAGGCCTGATAATGTCTTTTACAAACGAAACTATGCCAACATTGTCAATCACATATAGCGGATTGTTAAAATTTTGTGACGCATAGGCCTATATCGCTACTATAGCCGCAATTTGAAACATTTTGAACTAAATTACATATCAAAGAACAATTATAGTTTCTATTTAGCAAAATTAGAATAACTCATATTCATAAACCAAAATACCAAAAATATAATACAAGAACTTACCAAAAATATTGATCCCGAGATGATTATATATAGGGGAGAAGAAACCATCAACAAACCGAACAAATCCCCAAGTGACATAGAATGTTATTGCAATTGGAAGAAGAATGACACTACACATGTTATAATATTTCTTATAAGAATATGATAATATGATAATCAAAACTAGAAACCAAAATTTCATGTAATCTCAATCATTTGGACTCCAAAAGTTTAAATCACCGTGTTATCATGTAAATCTCTCTAACCATGCAAATCTCAATAATATGAAACAATGTGTTATGATATAAATAAATAAATTGTATGTACCATCCTGTCATAAATTTCTTTGAGGCCCAACTTCGAATCACTTTCGAAAATGCCTGAAATAAGTGAAGAAAGAAATTTTGTTTTGTCAAACAAAGTGAAATAATTAACTCCCGAAAATATTATTTCACGATGTAATTTGATCTCTATTCATATATATATGAATGTTACCTCTTGACCAGAGTTATGTTGGGGGGAGAGAGTGGCATTGCCAGAAGAGGAAGAATTGGAAGATGATTTAGAGGCTCCATTATTAGAGATGTTGGACACTGGAATGAGAAGCTCTAGATCTCTTGTTGCAGCCATCCTCTTTCTCCTTTTCTTGATTATTATTGTTTCTAACAGAATGTTAAAATAATTTCAATTAATTAGCGAACTTATCAACCATTCTCTCGTTTGTGCAAGTGCAAGGGCATGTATATTTTTTTTACTCTCTAATAATCACGTGACATGACATGAATTACTTTAGAGAAATCATTTTAACTTTATATTATAAATGAATGATAAATGTTACGATTTAAGTTTTAAGTGCTAAGTCTCACGTTATATATATATATATATATATATATATATATATATATATATATATATATATATATAACTTTATACTTGATGTCAAGTTCTTTTGAAAAATAAATATTTAGTCCGTTGACACTTTTGAAGCTCTCTTGACTCCCCCAACAATAAACAAGTCTGAATTTTCATGTATGAATGTTAACGAGCTCAAATATGTTAGTTTAGATAACCTTTTGATCCCTATAATCTAAAAAGGTGGTTGTTCATTACATCATTAATGATTCTTTAACATTATGAATTTTATAAAATGTTTCTCTTACCTTATTTGAATAATAATACAATCTGAGCACACTCTCAATACAACAAATCAAGTTGTTTATTTGGAATGGTAATGTGACTTTAATTATTTTATATGTATGTATTTAAACATTCTCATAGGTAGTAAATTCTTTGAAATTTTAACATTCAAATAGGTTGTTGATTCTTCTATATTTTAACATTTGAAGCATCATGTTTTTAGTAATACAATCTCATAAACCCTTTTAACCATGACCATGTAGCATATTTCTTTAAACTCATTCAATAATTCTTCCTTCATATTCAATATTTTTGTTTGATAACACAATTTAAATGTATTTCGACATGAGAAACATCATAATTGTTTTAAATTACGCGTAATGCACATATGTATCTCTTATAAACTGCAGTTAACAACTTGCATATGCAGCAATCACACACCTGTCGTGACACCAGAAGACTGAAAACATCAAAAGCTTAATTCATAAATATTTTATAGAAATCAAAGTGTTAATGACAATCCCCGACAACTTATACTACTTATAGTCTTTAACCCATAAGAGGTGAGTTGTAATATTCTTCAAGAATGGTAGGGCGAAAGGTGTGTCAGTATCTGGTTCAACCTTTCTTCTTCTTGACGAACTATTTTTCTCTGAGTGTTTTCAACTTCTGAACCTCTTTTCCATTTTCCATCACATATTCTTTTATAGCCTCATTCATTTGTAGGGTTGCCTCCAGACTTTGGATCTCGGGTCTTTTGATTATCCATTATTTGATCTAAGGAATAAAACACATTCATTTTTTTATCTGTTGGTATAAGTACTAAGAGTAATACACAACGCATGCAGAAGACAACATGTCTCATAGTAGACCTGTTATGCATGATGGCTATTGCAGCGCTCTAAATCAGTTTTTTCAGACTTTGTCCTCTAGTATTCATCCTTATCCCTTTAACTTTCCAATTATACCATAGCTTCCTTCCTCTAAACTTCGTCACGTCAGCCCTAATACTGAGATTAAAAATCCCTGCTATCATCTTCTGACTCAAGGTCTGCTGAGTAGTTGTCATAAATTCCTGTCGCGAAAAAACTTATCACAAAAGTTACTTATGTACATACACAAAAGCACATAAAAATAACAAAAAAGAGTAGCTACTGTGCTTCATACTATTTTTGCTAAAGTTATTCAAACACAAATAAATAACTCTGATAAAGTCTAAACTCTACCATTTAATTCAAGTATTAAAGACTTAAATATCTTATAAATAATGAGTTATCAACCAACATCAAATTGAAAGAGTCAAAAGACGAACGAGTGGATAACATATTATACAAACACATCATTGACTCTTTGAGGTATATTTGCAACATAAGATCAGACGTTTTCCATAGTATGAGATTGGTTAGAAGATTTATGGAGGAACCAATGTTATGTCCCCTAATTGCAACAAAGAGAATCTTAAGGTACATTAGAGATATGACCGTGAACAACTGTGTGCAAATCAAATTGCTAAAAAGAGATATCATTTTTTTAGGGACCAAGTTGATAAAGAGAGGTTGAGAATTGAATATTGCAAAATTGAGTTGCAATTGACAGATATTCGGACAAAACTCTTAAAGCATGCAAGATTTGAAAGCCTTAAAAGGTTAATGGGAATTAGGAGCTTAAAGAGTCTGAATTAGAAAGGGTATTATAATGTAATTCAATTGTTAGTGTCAGTTTAAAAGTGCCACACTCATAACTAGCAACACAAACAAACTGTCAAAATTAATAATTAAGTTTATTGGTTAATTTTAGGCTTTACCAACTATTTAAAAGACCTATTCTCATTGTACTTGTACTTGTAAGTTCCTTTCAATTTTCTCTAAAATTCTTCAATTTGCAAATACCTTAAAAACACATGTTACCGAACAAATGATGTTGGACAATAGAGGGATGAAGTATGGATGTGGAATTGGTGAGTGAAAAATTGTGATAGGAACATTTATTTCCCAATTTTTTTTTGTTGCGGTAAAGTACACTTTTTTTGTAACTAAGTATTTGGGCTCGAGTGGTAAACGAGTTTCTGCTAAGGGACGAAGGTTTGGAGAATACCGAGTTCGATTCCTGGTGAGAACAATACTTGACCAGTGTCAGTACCTTTCAGCACGAGTTCTGAATTACTAAGGCCCCTTTCCCCCCGGGAACCAAAGTGCATAAAGAAAAAAAAAATACATTTCTTTGTTGATTACTAGTTTTGAAAAGTGGATGATTCAAAAATTACTCAATCATATTTTTATTAGATCTTACATTCCACAAATAATCTTTGGATTTCAGATTAAAATAGTGATTCTGATTTATATAATAATTTTTGGAAAAATTTAGTACCCTTAAAGCTTCTATAATTTTTCTTAAAGGTTACTATTGATATAATTATTCATACAATAATTGCTCTTCTTATGAGAGGAGTAATAAATAACATGGAAGGGAAGTCTTATCTTTTTTATGATTCTGATGTCGAGAACACATCAAAATATACTTAATTTGTGCATACTAACTAATCAAATTTGGTTTAATATTATTGCTTGGATTGACTTTTCTATTGCAACATCTTACATTCTAGTTATTTGAACATCAAAATGTTAATATGATCCACTCTCTTGTCACTATTATAAACAATTTTTTTTAGTTTATTTAACGATTAATGTATAAGATATATACATTGATTAGATACATCAATTGTTAAATTAATCAAAAACATCAATATAACAGTGATGGGAGGATGTGACACGTCTATCTCTCCTTTTTTTATCTTCTACTTTTTATATGCATTTAAAAATACATATAAAAAAAACATATACCATATGGCATAATCTTGTATGATCAATTTGGCTTTTGAATAATGACATTTTTTTTGGATATTTGTCACGATTCTATCTTTGATTTTAGTAAAGTAAGGTTGTGGTATTATTGGCTATAGGGAAAAGTTGAGGGGTGTTCATTGTTTTACTTAATTGATGCGCCAAACCTATTCCACATATTTCACAACACCAATATCTTGATGATATTTATCATTTTTGTAAATGATTTGAAGATTATAAAGTTTTATGACTGGCTTCATTTGATTTTGTCAATTAGTTTTTGTTTAGTTTTCTGCCTACACTTTTGTTGTTTCCAGGCCATAGCAGATTGCCTATCTCACTACTTAATGTTTTAGAAGTAATTTCCTATAAAGCACAGACATGGACGCCGACATTGGTTCTAATTTGAAAAGATCAATAGATTGAATTTTATTATGTGTTATGTGTCCATGTCAGACACAACACACATTTGTTCATGTGTTCAGAAATGTAGTGCTAATTTCTGAACAGCAATAGATTGAATTTAGTTATGTATCAGAATCGGACACAAAACACTACCTTTGTTCAGAAATGTAGTGCTAATTTCTGAACAGATTTATTAAGTTTTCTTGTAAAAGACTAGATTCTAAGAAAAACATCATATTATTTGAACCAACATTATTATGGACATCAAGATTTCAATGATGACCCATCACTCCATAGAAAACCCAGAAAACACACATCATAACAAAATGCAGCAGGTTGCTTCTAACTTAGACATTGAAACGTTTACAATAGAAATAGAGGAGGATTCTCCTCTGTACAGCCACCACTGTTTTACTTCAGAACACTCTTGAAACCAAAACATTTTTAAACAATTAATAAATAAGAACTAAAACAACAAAAATAAAAACACCACCATCCTTTATCTACTTTCTTGTTTTATAAATTATGCATTCCCTCCGGCATAAATACAACTATTATAACCTACAAAATAAACAAAGTATATTTGCGATTAGGTTTTATGGTTTAGAGAGTTTCTCACTAAAGAGAATTTGAAAGAAAAAAAAATGTCGCGCAAAAACAACGTGAGAACTTACTTGGGTTAGTTGATGTTAGTGTGGCTGTCTCTGAGAAATCACAAGTTAATGGATTTTGCCCAGTGTGATAAAAGAGATTCATGGCATATGCAGCATGGTTCACTAATATGTTAGGTTCGAAACAAGCTCCTCCTGGTTGGATTGAGCTGCAATCAATCCCCTGCCCACAAGCATAATCCAAGTTTGCTTGTAGCTGCACATCAGTTAATCCTGGTTTTGGCATACACCACGCTATGTTACTATTATACGGTAATGTTGGACTTGAAACTTTTGGCGTCGAATTCAAAGGAGATTTTGACACATCCGGATTAATCTTCAATAAAATTCAGAATTACAAAGTGTTATTTACACTACTAGAACAACAATAAGATAAGATATGTGAGCATGATTAATGATTGCATAATGCTGGCTTCATGTCCGTTTAAGAATTCCGCTTTACTCGGCGTGGGACTACGGCCTTTTGGTGTAGAACGTGGACCTGTTGGTGCTGCAATCACAGGAGTTTTCGACACTTCCGGAGTCTTCAATCAAATTCAAAAACACATTGTTAACACAACAATAGTGTATGTGCTCTAGAACAGTTTCATGATGAGAGCTATGAAAATGAGAATTCTTGGTGATTCAAGGTCCATGGTTCATGCTCATTAAACTATATGAAGTTGGTTAATCATTAACCAATGACAATATTCAATGAATGATTATGTAATACTGTGATATTATAGTGATAGAATTCATACCGGTGCAGCTACGGGACTACTAGTAGGAGTAGTACTTTGCTGCTTAGAAAGGCCAGCGTCATAGATCATCGATTGATCAGGGTTGTAAAGCCCAAAGGCTCTCTCAGAAGCAGCGCCAGGTTTCAAGTCCTCGTCATACAAGGCAAATATGTATGTGTCAACTGATTTCCCCGGCATCAATGGGGTCCCAACCTTGGACCTCAGGTGTGTAATGAGATTACCGTTGTACGCTTTTGCATTCTCAATACTTGGACCAGCCTCGTCGGGATCCCCTTTGTATGGCCACCCTGTTTCCGCAACTACAATCTCAACTTCCTTAAAACCCATAGCATCTAACGCAGATCGAACCGCATCCACCTACACAATACAAACTCATGAAAAAACTTGCATTTTAAGCTTCCGAATTACTAAAAGAACTAATATATAACTTTTTTTAAGCCTTATGCTCAACAGATATACACTTTTTTTAACTCATCTAATAAAACAATGCAATCATGATTTTAAACTGCAGTCAGCAACAACAAACAACAACAAACGCGGTCGCAATATTGCTGATGCGGTAGTCTCCGCAACCACATCTGCGACCGCAATTTAAAACTTTGGATGCAATATATGACATTTATTCATATATATATAAAGTGTAAAACCACAACTAATATGTGCAATTTAATCAAAGAAACAACAACTAATATCTGCAATTATATCATAATTATTATCATCATCATCATAAAGCTACAAGAAATTAATCAGAGTTGATATTTCAACTAACCTGAGCATCAAACATATTCATGTAATTAAGCTTAGTATTTGAGTCAACTCGGCCCGAGTTGGGCTGAAAAAGGCAAAAAGCCAAATTATCTGCTCTTCCAGGGTCACTTTTGTAAGCAAAATAAGGGTAAGGGTTAATAGCAAAAGGAGAACCAGTATCTTTGTTAAACGACAACAAACCCTGCAAAACGGTACTATATTCAGGATGAAAACTTCCCGCAGAAGGAGGCTCAGAGTTCTTCAAAACCGCCATAGTATGCACCGTAGAAACCTTAATTTTGCCACCGAGAGAAGCCGCCTCAAGTGCACCTTGCATGTTCTGTATCGCCGGCAACATCTGGTTCACAAGGTTGGTATCGTTTGAGTCGATCACTTCGTTACCAACGGTTATGAGGATGATGTTGCTAGCGGGATAATAGGGAATCACGTTGGTGCTTATCCAGGTTTTTGCGAAAGATGGATCCGAACTAAGTGCCGGAATGTCGCCGTTTGCAGCTCCGATTACTATTCCGATTCCGGTGTTGGCTAGAGCCTTGATTATGGCGGGATCGGTTCCGTATAATCGGACTTTTTCAAATGCGGTGGTCTGGAGTAGTTTCGCGGTGGCTGACGGTGGTGGAAGGTTATCGGCGAGTTGCCCATAGTTCACGCCGAGGAACGGGTCACAGTCTGCACAAAATAATAAAATTGGAAAATAAATTACATAACGGTTATTATTATTTTTTAATAAATAAACATGTTTTTAAATAATTGAGTGATTGAAATTTTATTTTATAGAGACAAATAAGGAAGATGTTGCGGATCCGAATCCGGTTTCAGGCGTATGCATGACTACTAAGATGAATAAATGAGATGTTACGGGTTTGAGTCTGTGTCAGTATATGAAATCTCAGATGTGTCTGAGAGACATAATTGAATTAAGGGTTGAGATGTAACTTACATGCAAAATTGAATGCTAGAAAGAGAACAAGAAATGTGGAACCAGAATTTGTCATGTTAACGTTGGGAATTTGAAACTGCACTTAAACTAAAAGAAGGAAACAGAAATTTATAGCAAGTAGTGGGAGGGTATAATTGTAAAGTACAAAAAGTGTTAAATATAAATTTCTCAATGAACGCATTTTGAAAAGTATACATTTAAATTAAAAATTTATAAAGTAGTGTATGTGGCTAGTTATGAATTTAAAAAAGTGAATAATATTTGAATAAAATGAGTTGTGCATTCAATTGTAGCTATTACTTGCATGTTAAACAAAGAAGATTCTAGAAGTCGAACAGGAAGATACATGATAGCATAAAAGTGATGAAAAGCAGAACATTAGTGGAATGTTGTTTTGGTTACATGGGCAAGTAAGGACTAAGGAAACTTTGCTAAGGTTGGCACAATCTATGGGCAAGCAATCTTTTTGTGTTTTTAATAGTTTAATAAAAAACATTGCACTTTCCAAAAATCAAATTTAAGCTCATGGTTTAGAATCAAATTGTCACTACATACGTATTCACATTGTTGTATATTGTGCACGTATCAAGTGGATAACAAAATTGTAAAAACCAATTGAAAATCACAAAGAAACGCTAATAGTAAATTTCATCTTATAAGTTTTTTTTAGTGGTTGGACATAATGGTTCAATAACGAAGAGTAAGACAACAACACAATCATAACAAAATGCTTTTTCACCGTTGTTAACAACATGTATTTTAAAATTCCTTAATTAAACATCTTTTATATTGAGTAGAAGAAAAACACAATTTTACATTGTTTAATAATTTCTACTTAAATATGAGGGTTTCATTGTTGTCTTGATGGTAAGGATGGAAGTAAGAGTATTTTTCATGTGGTGTCTCGTCTTAAAATGCTGCAGTGATGAATGGGAAAGTGCAATATCAAATACAATTGAGAATGATCGGGATTTATTTACGACTTTGGAGGAGCCTTTGAGGGTGGTTGAGCAGTAGTTATGTGAAAGGTGTATGAGCATTCATGTTATGAGTCGGACATGTCATCATCTTAATGAGTTGGTTCGTGTTACTCAGGGGACAAGGTAGGTCGGAAGTCACATTGTGAGTATTGTAAAATCATCAACAACAGACTTGAATAACCTCAAAACAAACAAGGAGCTTGTTTTGGATGAAAGGTTGTCAAAGAGAGTCCTTACACCACCTATCTTTACCGTGAATCATATACCTCTTAGGTGTTGTCTTACTTTCTCCCAAGCATTGAAAGATGCTCTTTATAAAGTGGTTGTTAAGCCAAGACCAGTAAGTGCTTGGGTTAAGTTGTTAATTCTTCCTCATTGTACTTTACAGGTGGTTAAGCCTTATAACAGGTGGGATCACAAGTCTGGAAGTTGAAAGTCCTTGAAACAACATCACATTTTGAAATGGCTGGCTACTTGGAGAGACACATATGGTCTTGTCAAGTTAGTAGATAAGTTGGACATCTCTGAGCAAGATAATTTGGGTCATTGGGGAGTTCATTTTGGAGAGAAAGATAAAAATATGAGTTCTAACACCAAGCAATGCCTCTGCAAGGTTGCAGATGACCACTTCACAATGTTTGTAAAAGTGTTAAGCTCATATGGAGTGCCCCATATAATAGGCATACAATGAAGGTTTTAGAGGCTAAGCACTTGCACATACCACCTCCCTCCATACCGACCACCTTGTTCTCCAAAGCTCCCTTAGTGGCTGAAGTTGATACTATTTTAAGTACATTAATTCATTTCTCAAAGGGACGTCATATGGTAAAGATGGTTTGCGAGCTCAACATATATTTGACGTACTGTGAAGAGAAGGTTCAATTGTAACAAGAGATCTTTTATATGCAATCACTCTAGTTGTTAACCTATGGCTAGGAGGAAAATGTCCTTAAGTTCGGCATGGTTGGTTGTCTCTACACCCTTGATGCTGCTATTAAAACCTGACGGTGGATACAACCAATTATTATGTGTTTTATTTTGAGGTGGTTAGTATCCAAGGCTTCTATGAAAGGGATCATTAAAAATATGGCACGTTATCTTAATGACTTCCTGTTTGGAGTTGGGGTATTGGGTGGTGCTGAGGTTATTTTGCATAGTGCCAATAAAGAAGATGGTTCTTTGGTTATGCTCATAGTAGATTTCTCGAAATGCTTTCAACATAGTAGATTGATCAGCTCTATCGCGCAAGGTGGGCGTGAGATGCTCATCCATTTCTTTGTGGGTTTAGTTTCTTTATGGTAAGACATTAAGGTTGTACCTTTGTGATGAACATATTATGTCACCCAGTGGAGTGCAACAAGGTGACCCGTTACGACCATTCATTTTTGCTCTTGTGTTACACCCACTCATTCATCATGTTAGAGACAATTGTAAGATTTGACTTCATGCCTGGTATCTTGATGACGAGACCATTATAGAGGATTCACGGGAGGTGTCTAAAGCTCTTAACATCATTTGGGAAATAGGTCCATCTTTAGATCTCGAATTCAGTATCGATAATACTGAGATCTTTTGGCCTTCGTGTGATGGTAGTAAACTTTGTGAGGATTTGTTCCCGTCGTACATTAGGAGGCCGATATTGGGGATGAAGTTGCTTGGATGGGCTTTTAGTCGAGATGAAGTCTTTATCAAGGGGTTGTCCATGAAGAGAGTTTTCAAGACTATTTAGTTAATGCATCTTCTACCACAACTAAAGGATCCTCAGAATGAGCTTCTTCTACTTCGATCTTGCATGGATATTGTTAAATTATTTTTTGGCCTAAGAACGTGTAAACCTAATCATATGGAGAAAACAACTATTTGGTTTGATAAAAATTTGCTAAGGGTGGTTGAAGACATTATGGTTGGTGAAGGTCCTTTCTTCGGAGACCTTCAATGGAAGGTGGCTTCTTTACCAATTAGAGTTAGGGGATTGAAGACATTATGGTTGGTGAAGGTCTTTTCTTCGGAGACCTTCAATGGAAGGTGACTTCTTTACCAATTAGAGTTACGGGATTGAGTTTGTACTTGGTGGAGGCTACCTCATACGCTTTTGTGGTTTCTAAGGCCCAATCTTGATTGTTACAAGATCATATATTGAGAGACAACGTATTATATGGTATGAAATCTGATATTGACAAACCTTTGGATGATATTAGTGTTGTGATTCCAGATTTTGACCTTAGTGATTTTACTAGCACGAATAACATCCCTCTTAAAGCACAATATATTTTAGCGGGTGACATTTTTAGCAAAGTGTTCAGGACATGGATGTAAATTTTGATATGACCACAAGACAAAAAGTAGTTTTTGATTATTTGCAAGCTACACATGCTCAAGACTTTCTCCTTGATATTCCTATTGATGGGTTAGGTCAACATATGTAACTAGTGGAGTACCATATTATTCCAAGATACTGCCTCATGGTTCCCTTATTTCCTATTGATGATGTTTTCCCTGTTTGGTGTAAAGTGTGTTTGGATACATTTGTGAACATGCAATTTATTGTAGGGAGCTTCCAAGCTTCAAATACCGATATGATATTGTTAAGGATGTCATATTCAATATATTTCGACGGATTGAAGTATCTATGAAGAAAGAGGTGTTTGTGAATTTCTCGACTGACCCACACGAGAGAATATCAACACTTAAGTCAACAGATATTTTGGTATACAGATGGATAGGAGGAAAGCATGCATGTGTGGACTTGACAAGGATTTCTCCACTGAGGACTTAGATTTTACTATGTGGAGGATAACCCTCAAAGTTGCTTCAAATAAAGTGGCTAAACATGAGAAAACATGTTTCAATAATCAACATATTTTTATATCATTCGCCTTTGACATTTTTGATTTCCTATTACTAGAAGCAATGAATATTTTTTAGAGAGTCTAAATGCTTATGTCTCGCAATGTTTTATCTCTTAAATTAATAAATATATATATTTTTAAGAAAATTGATTTTATTATTAAAAAAAAATTAGTGACAAGCTTGTCTTTTATTTTTTATGTATAAACTTTATTATATATTCGATGAGGATAATTAAAGTACAAAGAGAAAATAAAAACTAATAAAAAGTAGTCACAAATAAAATTGTAAGTTTTGAAAATTATTAAAAATTTGTATAATGATATATTAATATTAAATGCATTAATAGTTGATAGTTCTTATAATTTATATTAAGTATTACTCTAAATTATTTTACATGTAATAAAAGAAGTCAAGATATTAATTTTAGTTATTAAATCTTAATCATTATCGTAAATACGGTGAAATGTGATAAACCTGATAGTGGTCTACAATTTGGAATGAAATAAGAGATATACTAATTAATATTACATTATTTATTCATTGTTACAATGTAACACTCAATCCACAATGAATGAAGTAACATTTTTCTTAACTTATTTTATTCTATGCTTATGCAAGAGAAGTACCTATAAGATGAGGCAACTTAGGCAATGACATAAGACACAATCAATTCAAACGATTGTGCTAAGGCAACTTACTCTAAGTGAGTGGTGCAATATGCCAAACTATATAAGGTTAAAAAAAGCAGTGCTTAAAAACAAAAGTAAAGCAAATACTATAAAGACGTGTGATGTGAGTGCTTGTTTCTTCTTTTAGCTTGGCTCCACATTCAAAGTTGATTAGGTAGAAAACTAAGTTAAATTACATTGCATTGGGGCTTTTAAGGAGAAAGTTGTGTTGTGATGTGGAGACGAAGAGGTAGGCCACGGCTTGCACTTACACTTAATAATTGTGCATCTCCATCTCTTTCTAGATCAACCAGTTCTCATTTCTTAATACCTAAGTTACAAAACAACACCGAGTTAAGTCTACATTTGTGGAAGTGTAATTTTTCATATATCTTTATATATCTAGAGAGTTGTTTAAAAGTTAACAAGGAGTTTTTTTAAGCAAACAAAAATTGCATTAAATAAAAACGGAAAAATACAAATATTGAGACATTAAACTTGATAGACAAAAATTGTAATGAATTTAAACAGACAAAATTATACAAACGGGTTCAATTCTAATTATTCCTAACACATAATCACTCTAACACGAACACAACCCAGCGAACTCGTGCACAAGTACGAAACCAAGTTACAAAAAAAAATGATGAGTGAATGTCTGAGAGTCTCAAACACATAAAGCACGTGGAATTTCTACCCAACCAATAGTACAAGATATAGAGAACTTGCCTGAATCCTTTAACTTTGGTGGCAATGTTGCAGGCACGACCTTGTCATCCTTTTCAGTCATGTTTACTTGTTCCTTAACCACTTTTTGCTTCATACCCTTTAGTAATGCCTTCATAAATTTAGCAAACATAGGCATTAGTTCTAAAATCTCATGGAACAAAATACTTACCTAGAGTGTATTCATCATCTCCTTAAACTTTGCAAACATTTCTGCCTCATCTTCATGAATGAGATTCTTCTTTATTATTGGATACGGTGGCTTGATGTAATCAGGTAGTTCTGGATTTGGGTCATTGAGGATATGCTTCTTGGTTCTTCTCCAAGGAGAGTTTTAGTTTATTAATTATTCAATGGTGACTCCTCTCTCTTCTTGGTCACCCTGAGTTTCATTCTCCTCCCTTTCGCTCCTCAATTCTCCTTTTTCCATCAATACCTCTTCAATTATATCATCCTTACCATTGTTAGCAATCACTTTAAAACTTATTTCCACATCCTTGCAAGATTCATTCTCAGGATTATCTACCGTATTACCTGTGAATCCTCCATTCGAGCTTGGTAAAGCAACTATTTGACAACTGACTAATCTGCCTCTCCAAATTTTTAATGGATGCATCATGGTTTCTACTCAGGGTCTCATGATTCTTATTTACCTTATCAAAGTTGCTCTGAGTGACCTTGATGAAATTTTGTAGGGTCTCTTCCAACTAGGAAGGTTTTATTTGGATGAGAGCTTGCTGGTTTTGTTGCATACCTTGGTTACCACTGGAATTCTGGTTATTGCTCAATCAGAATTTCGGGTGATCCTTCCATCCCAGATTGTAGGTGTTGGAATAAGGGGTGTTCTTCTAAAAATTTACAAATTGGACTTCTTCACTTGACCCTTCCAACGAGCACCTTCTATTTTCATGTTCTCCTTCACAAAAATCACACCTAAGTGCGTGTACCTGACTCACATTAGCTTTATTTAAGCTCCTTTCAGCTAGTTGCTTATTTAATAATTCCATTTGAGCTAAAAGTGTAGTTTCGGTATCAACAACTAACATACCTTTAGGGGGTGCCTATCATTTCACTTTTTACCGACCTTTCGCTCTTGGATCGGTACTCATTCAAGCACATATTCTCAATTAGATCTTTGACTTAGGGTTCGCTCATCGATCTGATCGTGTCTCCCGCATAAACATCAAACAACATGCGTGTCTGACTGTTGAGGCCTTTGATGAAATTTTGTATTTGCTCCATATTATTCATATTATGATTCGGGCACCTCCGTAATAATAATTTGAACCTCTCCCATGAGTCATATAGTGATTTTGTGTCTTGTTGCTCAAAACTCACAATTTCTGCTTTTCTCTCAATAAACTGGTTTATGGTGAAATTTTTTCCTAGGAACTTATCATCTAGCTCCTTCCATGTTTGAATGGTTCCATTTGAAAGACATAGTAACCAGTCTTTTGCCCTACCAATGAGTGAGAAACCAAACAATCGTAGCTTGGTTTGGTCTTCTGTGACATCATTTGGTTTGCACATCGAAGCGGCTTTGTAAAAGAGTGCAAGATGATATAATTTGGTCCTATTTTCGGGGCGAAATAACCGTTTTCCCCAAAGAATAGGTAACTGCCCAACTAGCCGTTAGGCCGGGCAGGGTGCTCGAAACTAGCTGTTATGTTGGACATAAATGCAGTTCCGAGCACCTGTCCTTTGCTGTTCGGGCACTGAGGAAGCCGTGCATAACGGACAGTAATTCCGGGGAGGAACTTTGCGTTCCTTGCCCAGTTGGAGGGGCAGAAAGGTCACTTTTGCCCCTCTGTGGATTGGATTTAGGCAGTTTGGGCCGCTCTGTAGCAGAGGTGGATTGGGTCAATTCTAGCCATTGGTTCAGTCCAGAACAGGAGCCCCCTAAGTCGTTACTCCTGAGCATAGGAGTGATGACTTAAGGACTGCTCGTTGCTCCGGGGAGCTAGCATAGAGTCGTCGTTTGGAGACGAGGAGGATTGTCTCGAAGTGCTCATGGCTCTCTGTGTCCGTGATATTCGTGGTCACGACCTTATTGCCCGGTACTCGGGGAGATTAAGCGTCAAACAGAATAGGAAACGTTGGGTTGCCACATGTACCTCGAGCCCCGTGTAGCAGTTAATAGATAATGATGGCTAGTGGGTAGTCATTATGGCCTACAGGCGCGTGTGTGCACGTGCCCCTCAGTATAAAAGGGGGAAGATTGTCCCATTTTGCACTTTTTCTTTCTGAATTCTCTTCGCTTCTTCTGCGTTCTTGCCCGTCATCGTCTTCAGTGCTTCCGACCATCGTGCCAAGCTTCGAGCAATCTCTTTCTTCTACTTAAATCAAGTAAGTTTTCTGATTTGTAGCTTGTTTTACTTCCTTTTGTTGTTATCGGTAGATTGTATGCGGTTAGGGTCAGCTTTAGGTGATAAAATAGGTGGATTTCTGGCGAGTGTTGGTGGTGGACGGTGGTTGCGCCATTTTTCCGCTTTTGGCATTTCGCCGGAGTATGTAGTACATTTAGCGAGGAGGGTGGTCCACGGCGTGGTTGCGGTAGTTGTGCATGCGTGACCACCGTGTTTGTTCATCTTCTGATAGAACGATGAGTTTTTCGGTAGATCGTTCCCAGATTTCGGTGAAGCTTTGCGATTTCCGACGAAGCTTCGACCAGAAACTGGGCGTGAGCGCGGGCAAGCTCCTCGTTCTGAGTTGAGAGTTCCGTGCATATCCTCGCGGGGAGGTTTTTGCTTTGATGTTAGGGCTTAGGTCGGGGACGCTGTCCCCAGCCCTTCGCGCGCCCTTTCACTTGACTTAGCAGTGGAAGGGTGGATTTGATTTGCTGTCGAATTCACTGTCTTCTCTGCTTTTCAGGTGATCGTAATGGCGACGGGTCCAGACAGAGAGGTCATTCTAGATACGTCTGAGGAGGAAAGCGGTTCTGAGGAAAACAGCAGCTCGACGGCCTCGAGCTCGACAACATCGAGCTCCTCGAGCAATGACGGGGAGGAAGAAGAATTGGACGTCATGGAGGAAGACGTTGAAGGGTTCTGTGCGGAAGAGTGGGAGGTGGCCGAACCTTCCGAACATGTGTCGGCGTTTGCAAGGTCCGTGGTGGATGCCTTTACGGATGTGGGACTGAAAGGGGAGTGGAGGGTGCACTTTCCTTATGTGGATGATCGTGTCTGTACACACTTTGGTGATCATTTTGCCATGTACGAATACGCCTTCAAAGAGTTGGGATTGAGGCTGCCTTTTACTAACTTCCAGCGGTCAGTTTTCGAGCACCTGAAGTTGGCTCCTACACAGCTACATCCCAATTCGTTGGCCTTTATCCGGGCTTTCGAGTTGGTGTGCGAGCACCTTTCTCTGGGGGCTACCCTCTCTTTGTTCTTTGCGGTCTTCCATCTTCAGAGGCAGCTGACGGGGAAGAAGTATGGCTGGGTTTCTCTGAAGCAGCCTCGTAAGCTGTTCAAGCCGTTCTCGAAATCAATCCGAACATTCAAGGAACGGTATTTCATCGTAGAACCCGTGTTCGAGGTTGCCCAGGATAGCACATATGTCTGGGAGATAGAGGTCGACGAAGATGGGAATGAGCTTCTCAACGAGGAGGGAAAGTATATTGGACGGAGGCTGTACAAGTTTCCCATCCACTGGGCACCCGATCACTTTGCCCATAAACCCAGCAAATACCTCTTCCAGCCGAGCGAGCTGCGCGGGCAGGACGTCGTGGCTTACGAGAAGCTGGTGAACTAGGTCAACTCCTTCAGTCTTGCAAGCTGCTGGACGAGCAAGGGCAGCCCTATCTTCGAGGAGGATGGGAGCCAGAGAGTTGAGCGCAGATTCGTCAATGTTAAGGCACTGCTGGAGTGCAAAACTCCCGCGGACGCTGAGAAGCTGCTCGGTAGTCTTAGTTATTTAGATTTTGTTTGTGTTATCTCTTTTCCTCGTAGCTAATGTGCTCGTTTTTTCATTTGTGCAGGTGAGATGCCTCAGGCTCGCGATCGCATGGTGAGGAATGTTATGGCGAGGAATAAAGCTGGAGCGACTCCTCCTAAATCTCGGCCTGCTGGTGCCTGTGCTCCTCCCCTTGTTTAAACTACCGCGGGGACCTCTTCTTCTCCCTCTCCTGCTCCACGAGGATCTCCACTGCCTTTGACCGGGCGGGCGAAATGGCCAAGGACATTAGATGTTGTCGACCTTACCCGTGTGCTGGAGAAAGGGAAGTTTGAGTTACCTCCGTGCATCCTTGACAGGAGGTTCTTTGAAGGTAACTCTTTGGTCGTCCCTCGGGCGGAATCCCTTCGCTTGGAAGGCATGGATCGCCCGAGCAAGAGGGCGCTGGTGGCCCAAGATGCTTCTGCCCTGTCAGGATGTTGGAGATGGTTGCTGTCTACGTCGAAGAGGATTCTACACTTGAGTCCGAACTTAATGCTGCCCGACCTTCTGAGGTGGCCCTCAAGGAGGAAGTTAAGAGTGCCTGTGAGGCTCGGAAGAAGGCCAAAGAGGAGACGGCCAGGCTGAAAGAGGATGTCTCCAAGCTAGCGGCGGAGAAAAAGGCTGCCGAGGAGCTGAACAAAGAGTTGATGGTGGCCAGCGCCCCTGGTGCCGACGAACCGGATGATATAAAAGAGTTGAAGACTAGGTCTGACCTGGTTGCTCGTATCCTGCTGGCCGAAGATGACGGTATCGCCGTGGCAGAGGAGTCTTTTCAAAGCGCTGTGGCTCAATTACGGGCGGTGAACCCTGGGCTTGAGATCTCTGCTGAGGGTACTCACTATCTTACGTGTGTTGAGGATGGTCACATTGTCTTGCCCGCAGGCCTTGTTCTAGACACCCCCGAGGTTCAGCCCGAGGACCAGCCCGAGGAGGACCAGAGACCTGAGTCAGCGTCAACCGAGCATGCGGATGAATGAGGAGTTTTGTTATTTTGATGTTGTTGTATCTTGTCCGGCCTGCGTGCCGTTGAATTATTTGTAATTTTATTTTTGGGGGCATGGCCCCGTTTTATGTAATGACGCACAATCGTGGCCCTTGTGGCCGCCTGTTATGTTATTTATATTTCTGGCTTCTTCGCGTGCATGATTTTACTAGCGTTTATTTTTGCTAAGTGTTGTATGCATGCTTGCTGTGAATGTTTAACTGCCCGTGTTTGGGAGTTTTTTACCTGTGCGAATATTTATGGGGGATTGCTCGTTGTAGATGTGTTCGACAGTGTGGGGAACTGGTCGAACGGCCGGGGAATATCCTAGCTGGGGAGCTGAGCTCAGGTCGCGTTTGAGGCCTGAGTTCGCGGCGTGAACATCCCATCGCAAGTTGGGGTTCTGCCAATCATGATACTTTGATGACGGCGATGCTCGATCGAGGACCGCTGTCGAGCAACTACCCAACTCGTTACTGAGCGGGGTTGTGCTTTAATCGTATGCGACGCTTGTACCTAGACGCGCATAGTAGTCGGTAGTTGACGTTCATCGTTGCGACGAGTCGGACCGAGGATTTAGCTGTAGTATTGTTTTAGCTTTTCGGCGTTCCATGGTCGAGCGAGTTCTTCCCCAGTGAGATGTTCTAGGTAGTAGGCCCTATTTTCCGTTTTTGCTCGGATGCGATAGGGTCCCTCCCAATTGGCTGCTAGCTTGCCTTCGCGAGAGTCTTTGTGGTTTCTTCTTAGGACAAGGCTTCCCACGTCGAACTCTCGTCGTATCACTTTGGCGTTGTGCCTGATGGTGATCTTTTGTTTCAGGGAGGCCTCGCGGAGAGTTGTCCCGGTTCTGATTTCCTCGACGAGGTCGAGCTCTTCCCTTAAAGATTCGTCGTTCATCTCCTCGTCTAGGGGTGACTCTGTTCGCCTAGAGGGTACGTGAACTTCGACGGGAATTACAGCCTCGGTTCCGTATGCTAAACGAAAAGGTGTTTCCCCGGTCGTTGAATGGGGAGTTGTACGGTAAGCCCAGAGCACGCTGTGCAGCTCCTCGACCCACGCCTTCTTTGTTTCGTCTAGCCTTCGCTTGAGGCCTCGAAGGATGACTCAGTTAGCTGCCTCAGCCTGCCCGTTTGTTTGGGGGTGTTCGACGGATGCGAAGTGTTGCTTCGTGCCCAGTTGGGTGACGAAGTCCTGAAACTTCCTGTCTGTGAACTGCGTCCCGTTGTCCGTTACTATCGCTTGGGGAATACCGAAGCGTGCAAGGATGTTTCGTTTGTAGAAACGCAAGATGTTGAGGGCAGTTATTTTGGCTAGAGGTTCTGCTTCTATCCACTTTGTGAAATAATCCACGCCTACTATGAGGTACTTGTTCTGACTTGATCCTACCACGAAGGGTCCTAGGATGTCTAGGCCCCACCAGGCGAATGGCCACGGGGAGGACATAGTCTTGAGCTCGTTAGGCGGGGCTAGGTGCATGTCCCCGTGCCGTTGGCATTTATCGCACTTCTTTACGTGCTCTTTTGCGTCGTTTTGCATAGTCGGCCAGTAGTATCCTGCTCGGAGGGCCTTTCGAGCAAGGGACCTTCCGCCGAGATGTTGGGCGTTGATTCCTTCGTGGATTTCGCACAGGATGTGCGTGACCATTTCTTCCTCGACACATTTGAGCAGCGGAATGGAGAATCCCCGTCTGTATAGTTTGTCTTCGACCAGGACATAAGAGCAGGCCCTTCGCCTGACTATGCCGGACTCCTTTGGGTCGGACGAGAGTTCGTCCTTGGCGAGGTAGTTGTAGACTGGGGTTATCTAGCAGTTGTTGTCATCGATCACCTGCACGTCGAGTGTCGGGGAGGCCTTCTCGATGCTGGGCCGAGGAAGTACTTCTTGTATGACAGATTTGTTTCCGCCTTTCTTCTTCGTGCTGGCCAATTTGGACAACACGTCCGCTCGTACGTTATGTTCGCGGGGAACATGTTTTACTTCGACTGTTGTGAACTTTGCCATTTCCCTCTTTACCAGGGCCAAGTATTCGGTCAGGTTGTCGTTTTTGGCTTGGTATTCACCTCGGACCTGGACGACCACTAGTTGTGAATCCGTGCAAATGACGACTTCTTCCGCTCCCAGATCCTCGGCAAGGCGTAGCCCAACGAGGAAGGCTTCGTATTCAGCCTGGTTATTGGAAGTTGGGAAAGATAGTGTGAGTGATACCTCGATGATAGTCCCTTCGTTGCTCTCCAGTATAATGCTCGTGCCGCTACCTGCCGAGCTTGAGGCACCGTCGACGAAGATGGTCCACTTACGTGTCTCGCTCGCGGGGGAGTCTGCGAATGTCATCTCTGCGACGAAATTGACCAGAGCTTGGGCTTTAAGGACTTTTCTGCCTTCATACCAGATGTCAAATTCGGACAGTTCTAGCGACCATTTAAGCATTCGTCCGACCATATCTGGTCGTCCAAGCAGCTGCTTTATGGGCTGATCTATTCGAACCACGATCGTGTGAGCTAGGAAGTATTGCCTTAATCTCCTGGCAACGTTGATGAGGGCCAATGCCACCTTCTCTATCTGCTGGTATCGTAACTCCGGGCCTTGTAGCGCCTTGCTCGTGAAATATATGGGCTTCTGCCCATCAGGTGTCTCGCGGATGAGAGCGGCGCTCACTGCTTCGGCCGCTACGGCCATGTATAGGTATAGCGTTTCGCCATTGTCCGGGCGAGAGAGAACTGGTGGCTCTGAGAGTGCTCGTTTCAGATGGAGAAGGGCCTCGTCGCACTCCTCGGTCTATTCGAATGTGGCCTCTTTGCGGAGGAGCTTGAAGAACGGTAGGGCGTGCTGGGCGGATTTGGCCACGAAACGAGATAGTGATGCGAGCATCCCGTTGAGGGACTGGAAGGATTTTTTGGACTTAGGCGCAGGAAACTCGGAGAATGCTCGGCATTTGTTGGGATTGGCCTCGATTCCTCGTTCCGTCAAGTAGAAGCCGAGGAATTTGCCTGCTCGGACACCGAACGTGCACTTCTCCGAATTAAAACGCATTTTGTATTTCCTGGCCTGTTCGAAGACCTTTCGCAAGTGGGCGGTATGATCGGTTTCCTCGTGGGACTTTACGATCATGTAGTCCATGTATACCTCGAGCATGTCGCCTATTTCTCCCTGAAATACTTTATTCATCATTCGTTGGTATGTTGCTCCGGCGTTCTTCAGGCTGAAGGGCATTACGTTGTAGTAATAATTCCCTGATTCGGTCATGAAGGCCGTATATTTTTTGTCGGACATTGCCATTGGGATTTGATTGTAGCCCGAGTAGGCGTCCATGAACGATAAAAGTTTAAAACCGGCGGAATTATCAACAAGTTTATCAATATTGGGGAGGGGATAGACATCCTTCGGGCATGCCTTATTGAGATCGGTATAATCAACGCACATACGCCATTTTCCATTAGATTTTTTTACCAATACAACGTTGGACAGCCAAGTGGTGTACTTGGCTTCCGAAATAAATTTGGCCTCGAGGAGGTCATTTACAGCATTTTCAGCAGCCTCCGTTTTATCCGGAGACTGCTTTTTCCTACGTTGTGTTACGACCTTAATGGCCGGGTCAATGGTCAGCCGGTGACATGCAGTGGACGGGTCTAAACCGGGCATCTCTGCGGTGCTCAAAGCGAAGAGGTCGGCATTCTCCCGGAGGCATGCTTTGAGCTGCTTCCTCGCGATCTCAGGTAGGTTTGCTCCGATCTTTACTCCCCGTTGGGGATCTTCGCCGAACAGAACTATCTCGAAGTCGTCATCCGGGATTGGACGCATCAGATGGGAGCTGCTGCTGGATGCTGTAGATGGGTCGGCTGATGCTGCTCGTTCCTCCTGATGGTCCTCGGGGAAGCGACTGTTGAGGTCGATAGAGTCGACCTGGGGCAGAGGCTTGGCTTCCTCGGAGCTTCTTGGCAGTGTTGGCTTGCTCGACACCTTTGGCTTGGGCGCAATGGTGTTGAGTCCCTTTGTGGCTGCTTCGAAACACCGTCGAGCAGCTTCTATGTCACCGTGGAGGGTGGCGACCTTCCCTTTTGAAGTGTAATACTTTATCTTCAGGTGGACGGTTGAGGGCACTGCTACTAGCTCGGCCAGAGTTGGCCGTCCGAAAATGCACTGGTAAAGCGACGGGCAGTCGATTACCAGGAACTGTACCTTGATGGATCTGGCCGTTTCTGCTGATCTGAAGGTCACGATCAGCTCGACGTAACCCCACGGCTTTGTTACGGACCTGTTGAATCCCTGCAAGTCGGATCCCACGTAGGGAGTGAGGTGAGATTCGTCCAGCTGAAGTGTCGAGAACAGCTGGGAGTACATGATGTCGACCGAGCTGCCCTGGTCGACGAGTATCCTGCGAACGTCGAAGTTCGCCATCCGGGCTCTGACTAGCAGAGGTATGCTGGAGTTCGGGGACCCGCCGAGGAGTTCCTCCTTGTAAAAGGAGATTGGGACGGAGCCCTTCTGGGCCTGATCAAGCGTCGTCACTTTGTTGCAGCTGGTGTTGATCAGGTGGTCGAACTTCTGTTTCACGGAGCCCACATTGACTTTGTTGAATCCCCCGCCAGAAATGACCATGGCGGTAGGAAAAGTCTCCCACGGGCTGTGGGCCGAGAAATAAGCAGGGGCGTTGAGCCCGTCCGGGACGTAGAAGTCCTCTGGCCGCGATATGGACATTGCTATCTATACGTTGGCGTCATCCGAGGAGGGTACTTCTTCCTCGACCTTCTTGGACTCCTGGGCGTCTTGTCGAGGAGTGTCCTTCTTCTTTGCGATATGTTTCAGGTGCCCGTCCCTGATCAGTATCTATATGGCATCCTTCAGATGGATGCAGTCCTCTATAGTATGGCTGTGACTTTTGTGGAAGCGGCAATACTTCGACTTATCCACATTTGGTCTGTTCGGCAGCTGTTTGGGGAAAAGGACCCCGGCTTGTTTGAACTCCGAATTGGCACACTCGAACAGAATCTTTTCCCTGGAAACGGTCAGGGGAGTGTAGTTGTGGAAGTGCCCGGAGGGTCCCTTGCTGTCACGGGAGTCCCTCGGACGGTCCTCGTGTCTTCGTTCACCCCGACGAGATGTTGAGCCTTCTTCTCCTTTGGCGGCCCGGGCATTCTCCTGGCGGCGCGATGCCCGGACGTTGCAGGCCGCAATCTTCTCCTCGTACTGAATATGAGTTTGGGCTTTAAGGAGGAGGGCGTCTAAATTCCTCGGTGGGGCGAGGCCAATGGCTTTAGCGAAATCGGAGTCCGGGAGGACCCCTTGCTCGAGCAGGAACTTCTTCATTTTGTCCGTCGTTGGAACCTGTACTGCTTCCTTGTTGAACCTCTCGATGTATGCTCGGAGAGGTTCGTCTTTCCTCTGGATTATGGCTCCGAGGGAAGCCTCCGTTTTGGGGTGGCGGCGAGATGCTGTGAAGTGCCGCGAGAACATCCAGCTGAGCTGTTTCCACGAGGTAATGGATTCCTCGGGCAGTTGTTTATACCATGTCATTGCTCTTTTCCGAAGCGTGGTCGGGAACAGTCATTGCTCTTTTCCGAAGCGTGGTCGGGAACAGTCTGTATTTGATGGCGCCCCGTACGCCGCGGTAGTCTAAGAGGGCATCGATATTCTCGATGTGCTCGTCTGGGTCAGTGGTCCCGTCGTATGTGCCAAGTGACGGGGGTTTCTCCAAGCCTTTCGGGAGACGGGTGGCCAGGATCTCTTGGGACAACGGGCCGTGAGGCTCGTCGTCGTCACTGGAACTGGTGTATGATGGTGACCGGACGGGCTGCTCGCGTCGGTGGTTCTTTCGTGGAGAAGGTGAGCGGTTTCTTCGAGGAGAAGGTGAGTGGTTCTTTCGCGGGGAAGGTGAGCGTGTCCGTCTTTTGGACTTGATTGGAGACTCCTCCTTCCTTCGAGTCCTTTTGTGGTCATGAGCGTACTGGTCACGCGGGGAGATCTGGTCGCGCTTTCGGGCTACGCGAGGATCTTGCTCTTGGCGCAGTCTTCGGTCAATTTCTCTCCGGGGCTGCGGGCTTCTTGATCGTCGCTTATTCCTCCGCATAGGAGTAGATCTTGGACGGCGAGACTCTTTCAGTGCCCCGATCCTCTCGTTTTGCTGCAGGATCAGGGTGTTGGTTTTGTTGAGTGCCTCTAGGAGGGCTGCCACAGCCGGGTCGGCGCTGGGAGGAACAGGAACGGGCAGAAGGTCGAGAGACGGTTGATCGTTGTTACGATCAGTAGGAGTTAGGGAAGGAGAAGCGGTGGCTCCATCCCTAAGGAAACGAGCATCTCGGAGGAGAGATAATTGGCCGTCAACGTCAGATTTGTTGACGGGGAGGATGGTGGAATGAAGAGCATCCTAGGTGCGATCTTGGGAGGCCATGATCGTGATGATGTTCGAAAGTTGTTTTGATCTTCGGTTAAAGAAAGAAGGGGAGAACAAAGATTCCCACAGATTGCGCCACTGATCGTGAAGGCTGGATCAGATCCTGTAGAATCAGACCGCCAAGTGCGTCAGGGATGCTGGTCGTATGGAGAGGAGGGGGGGTGTACCTGCAAGGCACTCCGACGCTCAAGTAAGTAAAGGTCAGAGAAAAAGGGGCAAGTACAAAGAGTGAATTCTTAGGGTGAATATTGAATACCTGTCCCTCTCAAGCGAGAGGGTTTATATAGAGCCCCCAGCGCGTGGCCAACGGTCCTATTTTTGGGGCGAAATAACCGTTTTCCCCAAAGAATAGGTAACTGCCCAACTAGCCGTTAGGCCGGGCAGGGTGCTCGAAACTAGCCGTTATGTCGGGCATAAATGCAGTTCTGGGCACCTGTCCTTTGCAGTTCGGGCAGTGAGGAAGCCGTGCATAACGAACAGTAATTGCGGGGAGGAACTTTGCATTCCTTGCCCGGTTGGAGGGGCAGAAAGGTCACTTTTGCCCCTCTGTGGATTGGACTTAGGCAGTTTGGGCCGCTCTGGAGCAGAGGTGGATTGGGCCAATTCTAGCCATTGGTCCAGTCCAGAACACTTACCTAGAGTGTATTCAACATCTTCTTAAACTTTGCAAACATTTCTATCCCATCTTCACGAATGAGATTCTTCTTTCTTATTGAATACGATGGCTTGATGTACTCAGGTAGTTCTGGATTGGGGTCATTTAGGATCTGCTTCTTGGTTCTTCTCCAAGGAGAGTTTTAATCTATTAATTATTAAACAGTGACTCCTCTTTCTTCTTGGTCGCCCTGAATTTCACTCTCCTCCTTTTCAGTCCTTAATTCTCCTTTTTCCATCAATACCTCTTCAACTATATCATCCTTACCATTGTTAGCAATCACTTTAAAACTTATTTCCACAGCATTGCAAGATTCATTCTTAGGATTATCTGCCGTATTACCTGTAAATCCTTCATTCGAGCTCAGTAAAGCAACTATTTAACAACTGACTAATCTGCCTCTTCGAATTTTTAATGGATGCATCATGGTTTTTACTCATGGTCTCATGATTCTTATTTCCCTGATCAAAGTTGCTTTGAGTGACCTTGATGAAACTTTGTAGGGTCTCTTCCAACAATGAAGGTTTTCTTTGGATGAGAGCTTGCTGGTTTTGTTGCATACCTTGGTTACCACTGAAATTCTGGTTATTGCTCAATCAGAAATTTGGGTGATCCTTCCATCCCAGATTGTATGTGTTGGAATATGGGTTGTTCTTCTAGAAATTTGCAAATTGGACTTCTTCACTTGACCCTTCCAACGAGCACCTTTCGTTTTCATGTTCTTCTCCACAAAAATCACACCTAAGTGCGTGTACCTGGCTCACGTTAGCTTTATTTAAGCTGCTTTAAGCTAGTTGCTTATTTAATAATTCTATTTGAGCTAAAAGTGCAGTTTGAGTATCAACAGCTAACATACCTTTAGGGGGTGCCTACTGTTTCACTTTTTACCGACCTTTTGCTCTTGAATCGGTACTCATTCAAGCACGTATTCTCAATTAGATCTTTGACTTGAGGTTCGATCATCGATCTGATCGTGTCTCCCGCACAAGCATCAAACAACATGCGTGTCTGACTCTTGAGGATTTTGATGAAATTTTGCATTTGCTTCATATTATTCATATTATGATTCAGGCACCTGCGTAATAATAATTTGAACCTCTATCATGAGTCATATAGTGATTTTGTGTCTTGTTGCTCAAAATCCACAATTTTTGCCTCTCTCTCAATAAACTGGTTGATGGTGAAATTTTGTTCTAGGAACTTATCCTCTAGCTCCTTCCATGTTCGAATGGTTCCATTTGAAAAACATAGTAACCAGTCTTTCGCCTCACCAATGAGTGAGAAACCAAACTATTGTAGCTTGATTTGGTCTTCCGTGAGATCATTTAGTTTGCACATCAAAGCGGTTTTATAGAAGCGTGCAAGATGAGCCCACAGGTCTCTGATACTGTTCCCGTCGAACAAATTGTCTCATAAACCTGAAAACACAAAATTCTTAATATCAAAGTAAGTGGGGTCTGTCGGTACAAACCCTTTAGAAACCTGTTCGTCGTCGGTTCTTTTATAGTAATCCCTCATGGTTTAGGGTGCTGGTGCTGCCATGATATCTTTCTCTTTAGTGTTTGACAAAAGCAGGGGTGGATCTTCTACTAGGGTCCCGTCAAACAAAGTTGTTTCTCTAACTACTTTTCTGAGAGCACGTGCGGTTCGTTCAATTTCTGGATCAAACAGTAGCAGTGTCGATCTTGAATTGCGTATACACAAACATAAAAGACCTTAGTAGCACTATGATAAACAAGAAAATAAAACAAAAAGTAGTAAAAACCAAAAAAAAAATATTGCACAAGAGTTGCCCTGTTGCAATTAACAGTCCCCGACAACGGCGCTAAAAACTTGTTGACTTCTCAGCAAGTGTACCGATAATGTTGAAGTAATAATTAAGATCGAATCCACAAGGATTGTGTTCGAACATGACAAATTTGTGCAATGTAAAAAAAATAATAAAAGGGGGGGGGGGCGAGGTTTAAGTTTGCAGTGCAAAAAAGTAAATGAAGTATTTAAGCAGAATTACGAAATTGACCAGGTTGTGTATTGAATCTCATATTTCTCTATTGTTGATGTTTGATGCCTTATATGAATGATCTTATCACTATAATCCCACGACGAATTAACAAAGTCATTATAACCAATCCCTTGCGAAATAGGTCACTAATAATTACTCGGAGTTTCCTATCCCTAGTCCACGAGCGTAACTAGGATTAGGCGATGCTCAGAACGTTAATTCCCAGTGCCATTACTCGGAGTCTCCTATTCCTATTCAACCAGCGTATGTACCACAATTGCCCTAGGTCCAACACATAAAATAATGATCAATATTCACTATGTGCCCAAAATCAGTTTAAAAGAGTATCTCATATAAAAAACATTAAGAACAATAAGCAATTGCATAGAATTATAGATCAAGTGATTCATACAATATCAAATCAACATATTACCAAACAATATTGAAACAGGTTCATAACACACAACCTAACCTAGAGGAATTTAGCCACTCACAATTCAAATTACAATACCAATTGAATAAAGAAGAATAACATGATTTCCCTTGAAGTTTTGGCGTCCAATGGCTTCAAATGCTGTCCAAATCACCCTTGATGTTGTAAAAATAGTACTTGCAGTGCCAACTTTCGTAACCCTTACAAAAGTGAAGAATTTTCCCTTAAAAAGAGCTCAAACTGGATCAGACGCGTCATAAAAAGCCAAAAAAAAGGTCATCGCGCGCGCGATGCATCTAGTACAAATCTATCGCGCGCGTGATGCTCTGCGTGATTATTCCTGTAGATGCACGCTTTAGCTCCCTTTTCCTTATTCTTTTGGCCTTTTTCTTCATTTTAGATCATGTTTAACTTTTTTTCTTTGATTCTTCGCCTAAATTCATGCAATGACGAACTGTCATCATAGAGCATTGGAAGTATATTACTTGCATGCTTGAGCAAATTGTAATCTTAAGTGATTATAGTAAAAATCTCTTGTAAGTACAAGGGGACTGAATTACTCTCAAGTTGTGAGAAGAATCAGGATAACTTTGTGTTTTATTCTTCTTTCTTGTATTTCATATCCCCTGCCAACCTATGACTGAATCAGGTTTTATAACTTGTGTTTAGAATCTGACCAAGAGTTAAAAAAAAAAAGGCAACACAATTCTAAAATTGCAAATAATAAAAGGAGTAAAATCTAAATTTCACTTTTATTGTTTAATTCTTTGATTAATATCAAATTTGATGGAATAAAATATAGAAGATTAAATTGAGCAAATTCCATCATATTTCATTTTACTCTATTTATTATTTGAAAATTCAAATAATATAATATAATTATTTATCACTCCATTATATGTTACACCACCAATAATTTTAAAGAAAATGCTCATAATTAAAAGAAAAAATTACAATAACAATATGCAATTCAAAAATTTGTAATTCAAATATCAAATGTCATGATATGCAAATAAAAAGTAATTTCACCCTAATAGATAAATTATAGAGTAAATATTTATTACGGTCTCAAAAAAAATATATTGGAACCCACATAAACTCTTAAGAAGAAAGAAAAAGTAAAACGTATTTATAATATTTATATAGCCCCTTAAAATATAAAATGAGACAAATTAGTCATTCTGTCAATTTTTTTAACCCTATCAATTTCCCCCCTCATTTTTGTACGACCTTTTTTAATAAATATGATTAAAATAAAATAATTTAGTAATCTAGTAATTGTGATTGATTTACCCTATAGTTTTTTAAACTACCACTATATTATATAAATTAAATATCTATATTAATTGAATTTTAATTTTTTATATAACTAGTACATTAGGAAGATTCTACCTGCCACTTCACAATTAAATTTGGCACTTTCTAATTTTTGATAATATCAAAACTGTCTCTAAGAGAAAAACACATCAAATTTTTGGCAGAAATTTTCGATAATTATATTAAAATTTCTAATAATTCATTTGAAATTTTCGAAAATTTTTGGTGTACTGAAAATTTCAAATTTCAAATTTTCGATGAAGTGCAAATTGTTCCGGAAATATGAAATTTCTGGATGTATACCAGAAATTTCATTTAAAGTGAAATTTTCGGTAGTTTCATTTTTAGAGTTTTTTGGATGGTCGTGATTTTGTCGACAGTATTGTGCGGCTGTGATTGCACCGACAGTTTGTGTAATCCAAAACTGATTCACAATTGTATAAATTGCGGTCTCCTCTTATTGAGAAACACATCTTAAAAATATGTCTCTTCCTCAATTTATGATTAAGGCAGAAGTCTACTTCAACGAAACTTCTCATCCGGTAGAGTTCAAGCTTCCCGATGACACCACCTCTTTTGCCGACCTGACGTCGAAGTTGAATAAATTATTGCCTGATGGCGACAATAAAAAGGCGAGAAAGATCGAGTTTCGTGAAGATTGGAACGATACAAACAGGAGGGTGAAATACAACTTTACTGAGTTGAAGACCGACGAAGATATGAAGGAAATGTGGATATCATTTCACCGTAGGATAACAAAGGGTCTGATCGAGTTAGATGCGAAGCTGTCAAGATATGTTGATGTCATAATGGATATGCTGAAACGTCCTGAAACGTCTGTTAGTGTTTAGGTTTTTCTTATTTATTAATCATATTGTAATGTTAAGTGTTTTATGTTTAAGTTATGAAAATCATTCTCAGATGTAAGTTAACATTCAAAATGCAATTTAAGGAAGATCACTAATATTAAGTAATAAAATGTTATGAGAAAGATGTCCGAATAATATACATATAATACATATAATACAAACAATACAAAACATATCTAAATAAGCCCCCCATAGACTATGTGTGCAATCCGAGCTAATCTAGAATGAACGCCACCATATAGATTTACCAAACCCATGAGCTCATCCGTAATCACTGCAATCATATGAAAGCACTGCCGGTCATCGGCATGATCTATTGGAGGAGGAGGCGACGTCACATCATCAACAGACACCTGATCATCAGAAGACCCATCATCAGCAGGGGGTATGATGATGCGTCAGTGAAGTTCCACTCTAAGTAACCATCCTCACACTGCGAGGGGTGCTGAATATGGACCGCTCGATCTCTGATGGCACTATCGAAGCTGAGGAAGTTACTCTAAAACCACTAATCAATCAATGAAGTTGAAATATCTGGAACTGGTCGTGGTATACTCTGAACATAGCCATTCTGTCGCAGACACCTCTCGGGTAAGTGTCTTGCAACTATGGTCTGCCACCGCATATAGCCTGAATATAAGGAGGACTCCTCGAACTCACAGTGGACTTTATGAGCATCGTATGGTGTCCAAATGACATCATCTATATACAACGCATTCAACATCCTCTTATACTCAACTAGACCACTAGGATGTGTCAGCTTTCCCTTTCACCTCACAATGTTGCACCCTCCTATCACAGATGGTAGGGAAATGCTCGTAGATCCAACACTGAAATCACAACAAATAATAATTTAGAAATGATATTCATAAAAAATAAATACGAAAGCAATAACATAAAATAATTTAAAATAGACCTGTAACAAACTGAAATACCCAGCAAGTTGTATGGTCTCATAGACCGTCGCCACTTTAAGCACTGTATATAACTGAGTCAGCGCAGCACAACCCCAAGCCCAGCTGGTCTCCTCGAGATTACTGGAGAGACACATATACTGTACATCAACATAAGTACCAGACTTGTCCGCAAAGAGAGTACATGCTACTACATGTAGCATGTACTCCCTAGCGGCATCCTCATATCTCCCAGTAGTGACAAGCTCATCATAAATCCTCTGAAGCCAGGGCATACGAAGGTGTACACCTCTGGTATCACCAAACACCTCCAGGACCTCCGCCTCAAGTAGGGGTGGGAATAGGCCAGACCGGCCTACAGGGGCCTATAGCCTAGCCTACTTAAGGCCAGGCCAAGCCAGACTCTTTTAATAAAAAGGCCAGGCTTAGGCTTTTTTAAAAGCCTATTTAATTAAATAGGTCAGACTTAGGCTATTAAAAATGCCTATGATGCCTTATAGGCCGACCTATATTTTCATATATATTAAAAATATGCTAAATAGGTTGTCCTGTATATGCATATATATTAGAAAAAATGATACTTATATATGCATATATATTAGAACAAATGCTAAATAGGTCGGCTTATATATGTATATATAGGTCAACCTATAAAGCTTCTTAAGTAATATGGAATAATTGATAACCATAATGAGAATAAGACTTGTAAATTGGCTTTCAGGTCATACCAAGCTTTTAAAAAGGCCAGGCCAGGCCAAAAAAAGATCCTATAATAGGCCATAGGCCAGGCTCAGACCTTTTAAGTTTATCGTAGGCCAGACCCAGGCCTTATAAAGCCTAGCCTATTTCCACCCATAGCCTCAAGCAAACTCAAATCATGTGACACAATCTGACAAGCAGTGGTGGCGTTAAGAATCAGAGCCACTGACTCAACCACTAGCTTAACTACCGACTCAACCACCAGCTCAACTACCGACTCAACCACTGGCTCAACCACCGACTCAACTATAAGAACGTTTGCCAACACCTCATCTGTAGTCTACTCTGATGATCTAACTGGTTGGTGTCGTGTAAATGAGGTGCCAGGAAATGCCCCCGCTCCGCCATCCGCTTCCGGTGTGAACCGGCGGGGACCACTCATTTTGCTCGTAGATGGGAAGACTCAGCATCAACACCACTAACATCCCTACCCTGATCTGATCCTCAATATGCAGCTCTCCCTGCAACAGTACCATCTCTACCTCTGGTTTTCACTGCAAAAGAAGAAAAAAACAATTAGGAAAAAAACCAAGACAACAACTACCGAAAATTTTAAAATTTAAGGTATAAAACTAAATTTTTATAACTACCATAAATGGGAATTTCCGGTACAAAACTAAATTTTTATGACTACCAGAAATTTTGAAATTTCCGGTAAGAAACAAAATTAGTTTTCTAAACTACTGGAAAATTTTGAAATTTCCAATAACAAAAATTGAGGTTTGCACCAGGAATTTTGAAATTTCAAGTAAAAATGATCGGAAATTATGAAATTTTAGATAAAAAATATCGTAAATAATGAAAATTTAGATAAAAACTTATTATTTTTGAAATTTTTGGTAATTATTTTAAAATTCGCAGTATCATTTCTGAAATTTGAAAATTCTGCTTCTAAACTTCGAATTTTAAAAATGTGAAAATTATTTTTGCAAGGTTATTTTAGTCTTTTCATACATGTTGGGGATGTAAGGTATAATTGGGGGTGGCAGCTAAAATCCTCTTACATTAATTATTAAATGAAGGCCCATCACGAAAGGCGCATATTCGAAGGCCCAACTATGACATCCTTTATAAACAAAAACAAACCCTAAATTTGTTCTTCCACTCCCTACAGCTCGAGTCAGAAGCAACCTTGCAGGTGCCGTTTTTTCTCAAACTTCTCTTCATTTTCATTTTTCCGTTTCTTGTATTAGAGATCCGTCGCGTTCTATGATTTTCAATACTTGCGATGATTCATGAGCTTTCTGCTAAATTTCTCATTTTTTTTAGGGTTTGTAGATTTTATTTTGGGTGTTATGATTACACTTTCTTGTACTGATTCATGAGCTTTCTGCTAAATTTCTCATTTTTTTTAGGTAAGGCACCATGGTTAAGCACAACAATGTTATCCCCAATGAACACTTTAGAAAACATTGGCAAAACTATGTGAAGACATGGTTTAACCAACCAGCAAGGAAGACCAGAAGACGCTTGGGTAATTAACTACATTTCCTAGCTTTTTTTTTTCTTATGAATTATTGAGTTAGTTCTATGTTTTTTTAAATTGTAGGTTTGAATGTTAGTTTCAATTAGTTATGTATTTTGAATTGTTGGTTTGAATTAGTTAGATTAATGCAAATATGCTAAATGTATGAATTAGTTCTATATTTTAAATTGTTAATTTGAATGATATAGTATTGGATAATGAAAATTGATGTTTAGTTTACTTGTTGACATTTTGTTTGGGTTTCAGCTCGCCAAAAGAAGGCAGTTAAGATTTTTCCCAGGCCTACTGCTGGACCTCTTAGGCCAATTGTTCATGGACAAACTGCCAAATACAACATGAAACTCCGAGCTGGTAAAGGATTTTCTCTTGAAGAGTTGAAGGTAATATAGCTTGTGTTCTCTTGTCTGTATCTTTTGTGATGTTTAGATTAATGGGGTTGTATGCTTTAATTATTGTTATTAACGGGGTTGTATGCTATCAATATTGTTATCCTGTTTTAGAGTCATGCCTCCATTTTAGATTTTATGTGGAGGGGGGAATTGGAATCTTTTACACCTTGAGAATAAGCCTCCTTGCACTAGTTCTACTGTAATTCTACTATCTAAGGCTGGTTTCGGATTCTTTGATACGTTTACTTTTTAACTCTGTTGAACACTGGTGACTAGTTTCATTGGTCATTGTTTTGTAAATTCAGTTGTACCTTATTATAGTTTGATCCCCAAATGAAATCTAAATGCTTCATTAGATACCACTGCCTACGGATTATAAATTGAAGATTCAACTATTTCTTTTATTTATATTTCAGGCAGCAGGTATCCCCAAGAAGCTTGCTCCAACCATTGGCATTGCTATTGATCATCGTCGCAAGAACCGTTCCTTGGAGGGTCTTCAAGCTAATGTGCAGAGGCTGAAGACATACAAGGCCAAGCTAGTTGTTTTCCCAAGACGTGGACGCAAAACCAAGGTAATACAAGATGTTCAATTTGATAATTTATTGTCGGGATTTCCTTAATGTTTTACCAGCATTGCTCCAATAGTTGAAGTAGAAAGTATGAGACAGCAATGTGACTTTTTTTTTGGTTTGCAGGCTGGTGATTCTACACCTGAGGAACTTGCTAATGCCACACAAGTCCAGGGATCATACTTGCCAATTGTGAGGGAGAAACCAGCTGTTGAACTTGTTAAGATTACTGATGAAATGAAGGCATTCAAAGCTTATTACAAGCTCCGCCTTGAACGAACAAACAAGCGTCACCTTGGTGCTAGGCTCAAGAGGGCTGCTGAGGCAGAAAAGGAAGACAGCAAGAAGTGATGACCTTGAGAACTCGGTTCATAATCCATTCATATTATAGTGTTTTTTCAGACAATTTTGTTCGAAATTAGTTTTCTTCAGAACATGCTTATTCTAAATTATGGATGCTTTTGCTTACTTATTATGTGTACCATTTACTCAAGTTTGTTGGATTAGCAACTGCTATGTTTTGTCTGGTATTTTGTAGTGTGTAGTTTTTTAGGTCTCTTTCCAATGCTTTCTTTATCTACCTTAATTTGAGTTTAAGACCAACATGGAGATTTTTTTCTTTCAATTACTTAAAAGTCTGCTCTTTAAAAAACTTAGCTATTACTTCAAAGCTATCTCGAATTTTCATTTCTAAGTTTAGATGTATTTCTTTTGATATCAACAATCAAATTCATTTTTTCCTACAATTACAGAACTAGCATTTATACAGAATATTGAGGTTGTTCAAAATGTAGCTAGATGTTTTTATGCCTGGTCGTTCATGTTTTATACATTGTTTATATTGATCTTTATATGTTGGTTTAATTTGGTTTTAATTTTATTATTGTTGGGCCAGTAGAGAAATATTGGAATGCCTTGGAAATTTTGGTGTATTGACACTAAGACTCGGGCGGGCATTCTTAGCCCTAGAAAACATTACGAGATTCAATTTGGTCTGAAACTGTATTTAACATTATGACTAATGTTAAATAAACTACCACTGCCCTAATATGGTTGAGGTAACGTCGTTTCTTTGATGGAGGAAGAAGAAATGTAAATGAATGAGAAGACAACATTCTAAAGAGCTTTATTTAAAAGAATGATGTTTGTTCTGCTTTCGTTGTTTGTTTCTTGCTTAGTTTAAGCGTCTGAAGCTTAGTTGATGGATGCTGCTTCATCCGGTCTTTTCCTTTAAGTCTAATTGTTCCATTTCTTCTTAGTCTTCTAAGTCAACAGCGACTGTCATTATAGAATTGGAAGTAGGATTCCTTAACTTTTATTTCTCAATCTTTTTCTATATCTCTCTTTTGATTTATTTTCTCTCGCGTCTTTTTCCATCCAACATTACTATCTCCTTTATTTCATTCAGATTTTGCCTAAAATTACTCTAACTTTTCCTTCCAAAAGGTAGAGAATCCTTATCTGGTAGAATCGACTAACAAAAATGATAAGGCATACAAGATTCATAATTTTTTTTGGTAGCCGTGACATTTTGCTTGTGGTGGTTGGTTTACATGGAGAAGAAAATATCAAAATACTTCTACCGTCTCATAATGAGTGATCCAGTTAATTTTTCACACAGATTAAGAAAAAAAGAAATAAATGAAGGAGAGAGAATGATGTTATTACTAAAGTACTCTTATGATGTATTGGGAATGATGAAAATAATACTTTCTCCGTCCCACAATGAGTGACCCAGCACACTATTTCACACATATTAAAAAAAGTGTAAAAAAGTAAGAGAGAGAATAATATTTTTACTATAGTACCCCTAATCATGTATTGAAAATGATAAAAATTTAATTAATTAGAGGGTAGAATTGAAAAAAGTGTATTGGAAATTGAAATAGATCATTTATTTTGGAACATTATTTTATTCTAAATGGGTCACTCATTGTGAGACGGAGGGAGTATTAATTAGAGGATAAAATATAAAAAATTGTATTAAAAATTAAAATAGATCATACATTTTGAGACACTATTATATTTCAAATGGATCATTTCTTGTAGAACGGAGGGAGTACCACCTAGTAGGTTTGATGGTAATAGTGCTGTCATTCTCCACGCATCATGTGAAGCACACATAGGAATCTGTTGTTATTCTTAAAGATAATATCGTTTATTGAAGACCACCAATTAATAAAAAGACATTGATTTCTCTCAAAGAAAAAGAGAAAATGCCTCCATTGAAAAACCTTGTGCAGGCAAGTTTCCTTGTCTACTTTGGTTGCATCAAGAAAACTTCTTGTTATGACTGAAATATGTTGGAAAAGTTGATTTGTCAATCACTCTCGTTAACAGTCTCATTGTCATCATTTTCCTTTGTTTTGGCTTCCGGTGTAAGGGGAGTAAGTAGATCAGAAAAAATTAATTAAATCGACAATCTAAACCAAATCAAATAAAAAAAATGATTGTTTTTGGTTAGGTTTAAAAACCGAACAAAACTAATAAAAATCGAGGAGATTTGGTTCGGTTCTCGATTTTAGCTTTTAGGAATCGCCAAACCAATGAACTAAACTGATAACTATAAACCTACTTAATCTTTTATTTAACCCAAATTTTGTACAGATTCAACTCTTCTCTATCTTTGTTCACACTTCATTCCTTTCAACAAAACATGCAGGCAAAACCAAACTCCAAACATAAAAAACAGAAACTATAAGTCACAAACTATTGCTTTGGCTAACTGCCAACGCAATTTCTCTGGTCACCGTCATTCTTAAAGGTTATGATTGCCTTATTTGTATTAAAATTCTTTTCGTTAGTTTTATCTATTTTTTTTTAATCTTTTTTGTTTCTTCTTCTTCAACGAATTTCCTTTTAATTTTGTTACAAAATAGTATTGATGTATATTTGAGGTGTGATACATGTTAATTTATGTGTATTGAAACCTTTTGTTTTATTTTTATGTTTTATTTGTTAAGCTTTCAAATCTTTTCTCAACCTTCTCATGTCAAGTGCCAACTTTTTTATTCGATAGTACACTTATTTAACGATGCAATGGAAATCATGCCAATGCTTCGTATAGATTAAGAACAACTTGTAAGTTGTTTGAAAAGTAGAAGACAAAATGTATTATATGAAATTATTATTTGTAAAAATAATCGTATAAAATACGCTGAAAAACATGATAGCAAAAGAATACACAAGTGAATATAATGTCTGGAAAAAAGTGTTGTAAATTGATCAACCAAACCAAAGTAAACTGAAACAAACTAGTTAGTTTGGTTTAGTTCCATTTTCAAAAAAAACACTAAAAATTGAACTAAACCAAATAGATGAAGATATTATCGGTTCAGACAATTTTTTGACCAAAAACCGGTCCAAACCAAACCGAGTACACCCCTAAGCATGCCCACTACCCACTCATAATGGAATGACCTATTAGTAGGCCATTGCAATTAGCTGCTATATTCGCCCTGAGTGGGAACTTGCTCTAATGGAGGATGTGGTTCCTACATCCACAACTGCAACCTGTTCAAAAAATCATTAATATACACACCTATCTGGTATGCCTCAGAGACATCCCAAACCTAAGAAAAACAAGCTCCCATAGCAGGATCCATGCTATCAAAACTTATTGTCTCTAGTTGAGGTTCAACAGGTGCAACATAAGGCTCTTGTGGCAGTGGCAGTGGTACTTTCTCTCTCCACGTCCTGTGCAGTATCGTGTAATGAATGTCTCATCCAACTTAATTACCTGCCTGAGATGAGATGATCTAAAATGTCAGCACCTAGATGCTTACACAATCTTATCACCAAGCCAAGGAATTCAAGAACAGGTTTCTTCGTAGAATCCACAATCTCCCTGATTTTGTTGGAGATTACTCGAGAAATGTCCACCTGTTTCCATTGTACTATATACTAGATTAGCTATGTTGTCTTTAGGGTAACATAGGAGGTGTGACTTGCCGGTATAACATTGTTAACGAGGAATGCTCAACACATATTGGGTAAAATGTCGATGGTTAATGCAGTGCGACATCTTCTGGAAAATGCGCAACAAGATCCTCATAACCACAACTTTGTTTTACTTTCTGATAGGTAATTTAGTCTATATTTTTTGCACGGTTAGTTTGTTTATTTTAGTTTATGATCTTCTTGCATTGGTTTCGTAGATGTGTTTCGTTGTATAAAATGTAGATTTGGTTGATCTTTTCTTTTATTGTTTTCTTTACCCATTAACTTTGTTGATGCTGTTATCGTTTTAACAATCTGATTCTCCAAAAGATGAACTCATTCAAGGTGACATTTACTATTTCAATGATATTAAACTAATTTTGTGTTGTAAGATAGTCATTAATCTTGAAGGATTTTATACTTCATGGATTCCACTTAAAATCTCAATTCAATGTGAATAGATTTTTTCCAATATTAATTGCTTAACTTGCTTACAACATTTGGAGATGTTTGTTCGAAGGAATATGGTGTGATTTTCATAGTTGGTTGTTCATAGTTTTTATAGTTCTATTGAATTAACTATATTGTGATAATTATTATTTGATTACCATGGACATTTCTCCTGATATGAGACCAAGTAGTGAAACTATCATGATCGGAGATCCCAGACCATGCCAATAGAGTCGACGGGAGTTTCACAACACACTGTTCTCTGTGTTTGAAGTATTGGGCAACATGCATGTATGTTACAACTATTGTTGAAACGATACAACTTTCAGATTGGAAATGACTATTGTATTATAATGATACTTTATTGATGATATATAATTTATTTTAGATAGTCGACAGATTGGATTATGCGACCATACAGACATAACTTGCCGCCTTTGATTATAACCGTCTTTCTAAGGTAATGTGATGCAACAAATTATACTCTATTTGATGTTCTAAGGCACATCTAACATGATATTAATTTGGATATTTGATTCATGCTTAGGAGTTTTGCGTTTGGGATGTGCGCATACAATATCTACAGAGCTATTAATCATTTGAGACAATGTCATCTACAACAAGCAGGTAAGCCTAGAGCACCATTATGGATGGGTATTTTCGTTGATATTGCTGTGAGTGTAAGCCTAGAGCACCATTATGGATGGGTATTTTCGTTGATATTGCTGTGAGTTGAACATGAATCATTCCTTGCTACTTGGTTGTCTGTTTTTGTTTTTCACTGATGACAAATTTGAAGTTTTGTAGTTAGCTAGATATAAATATAGTTGTATATATTTATTTTGTAACAAATGTAACACATGCATTCGTCTGTATGGTTTTGGACTATTAGCAAGCTAAACAAAGGTTATAATGAAATAATTGCAGAGAAGCAGATGAATCTTGATTATGAGATGTCTGGTGTTGTTTCCTTGGACCTCCAAGAGTCATGGCTGAAGGATCATCATTGGAAAATAATTTGGCATGGGATTCAATTTGGTATTCTCCTTTCGTTTTAGTAAGAAATGTGTATATACATAGTTATCCTAAAATCTAAATGACTTTTTGTGGATTTTACCATAAACAATTACTTTGTTTGTTGTATTAAACTTCTAAATGCTTTATCACCCGCTGCATTATATTATTAATCAAACTTCTGAAATTGTTGATGTGAATTGTGACAGGAATGTAACAGGACACACAATATGCTTTATGATTGTTAATTACAACAACTCAACTTTTCTTTTTCTTTATACATAAGAAAAGTGTAATCCCATTATGTTAAATTTTATTGTAGATTATGGGTAATTAGGGACTAAGTTGAAGAAGCAACTATTATTAATCATGATGAATTTTGTGTTTTACCTGCAGGGGTTTAAGACAACAATTATTGAATGGGTTAAAGGTGAAGAAACAACTATTATCAATCATGATGAATTTTGTGCTTATGACTCACCCATTAATGATTATGGTATACAATCTGTCTACTTTCAGCTTTAGTTTAATGGTTTAGAAATGTAGAAACTAGCTTACAAGAATATACTCCCAATTCCTGTTCTAATATCCTATGAATTGAGAATTTTGAAATTCTTAATTTGTAATGTATATAGATATCAAATACAAATATTTTATTTATGCCTTTGAAATCTATTTACCACTTATTATGTTAATAGATTTTCGGTCCATAATAACTTCATTAATTGTTTTCATTTCCAATGCCCATCTTAAATAATAATGTCTTAAAAAATAAATGATAAACCTGACCATCAGTATTCAATAACCAACAATGGTTTTTGAACTACCCAAACAATAATGACAGCCCAAGAAAAACTTTTAGAATCTCAATGTAAACAGAAGACGAAAAATCAAATAAACCATTATAAAAATAGAGGTCATCTTCTTAGCATCACAAAAGCAAGTAGTATTTTAAGAGGAAAAATCACTATGAGTTCCAATGATGTTGTCCAGACCTAAGAAACATTAGATGTTCAACAACCAACTTCAGATGTTCAACAACCAATTGAGGTCCAACAAGTCCATGCCGAGGAAGCTGTCCAGACCCAACAGGCGGACGTAGATCAAAGAAGCCGAACCAGGGGGAGAATTAGGAGATCAAGGAGAAGGAATAAGAGGAAAAGAACATTCGATTTAGATGATTAAGACTTAGCACCATTCGATTGAAGCAACTTCTTGTCAGCTAGGGCTTTTAGATTTGACTATTAGGAGTTTTATTTGTGTTAATCATGAAACTTTCATTTCTGAATCGAGCACTTTGAATTATATAGACTTCAGTTTTTTTTGAATGATAATGTCGTTGATTTAATGATTTTCATTTGTGCGTTACGTATAATGGTAGTTCATAGTTTTTATAGTTCTATTGCATTCACTACATTCTGCTATTTATTATTTGATTACCATGGACATCTCTTCTGTTATTCCACCAATTAGTGAAAGTGTGATGATCTGAGATCCCATAACATTCATCAGGTACCTCTATCTTCACCATTTTTTCATTTCTAAATATTATAAGAAATCATAATATCATGTCCGTGCCAAGGATATCATGCTCTCTTCTGGCGACAAGTTGCTTGTGTTCTGCATCTTGCATAAGCTGTCGCATCCCAGTAAGTGTTGGATAATACTCTGCATCTTGTATTTTTACTTCGACATGATATATACAAGATCATTCTCATTACATGTATCTTTTCTATTCCTTGCTTTTTGGATTAACAGCGGGATGTCATACATTAGCATTTCTTGAGTCTTTTGCTGGCACAAACTTTCGAGCAATTGAGGAAGAAGTGCAGGTTTACGCAAATGAGCTTTTATGAAGGTATGTCATAGTTTAGCTTCACAATGTATCTGGTTCTAAATGATTTTGCATCGCGTAAAATGTGATATGTGTGATCACAATTGTGGTTGCAACTTGCAATTTACAACTACACGTTGAAGTGATAATTGATTTTGAATGTGTGCATATGTCTATACAAGAAATGTTTATGATTTGGGATGACAAGTTCTTGTTGCAACCAAGGCTCCAATCATCTTTCATTTGGCGAAAGAAACGGGTTCAACATTAGAAGAAATGGATTCTCTTATCTAAAATCTTTTTCATATGATATTAGTTATTGCATTGACTATGGATTGTCAACGTGGTACTATTTCTTGCAAACTATGATATTTTACAACTCATAAATTAGAGGTGCATATGTATGTCGTAGACGATTCCAATTGATCATTATTTATGTAATTTTTCTATCTCAGCTTAATAGTTAGCATCCTGTGTTGATATTGCTGATACTTTATTCAAATTAATGATGAAATTTGTGTAGTTTGGGATACTGATGAGAGAAAAATGAATACAATAATTGTTTCAACTTATGTTTGGTCATAAGTTTTAGAGATTATACGTCCCTAATGCTATTATCATATATTGTTCATTCCATATAATTATCCATTATACCAAACAATTTTGAATATAGTTATTAGTGATACAGGTTTTCGGCCAACACTTGCATAGAAATTACAAACTGATAAATTCTAATGTCATTACCTAATGAACTATTTTTCTCAAATAAATAAATAAAAATATTTATTTTTATAAACAAATTCAATACACTAAATATTAATTTTACGTACTTTAAACTAAAAAAATCAATATTATTTCTAAGGATAACTTGAGACATCATGTTATAAGCTTAAAACTAAAAAGTTTCAAAAAACCATGTAATTGAATTTTCCTAAAACTAAGACCCTGTAAAATAAATAGTTGCAGTAACAACTCATTTTTTTTAAAATAAAGTTACTCCAAATTCACAAGTTACCATGAAAACAATGAAAATAGTACATATAAGAATATAATATAAATCTTTACCGTTTTAATTTTTTTAATATTAATTATGCTTAAATTTAACAGAAATGTATATCATTATTCTATTAATATTACTTTATATTTAAAAATTAAAAAATAGATGACATTTTAGATAAAACAATGGAACCCAATCTAACCTCCAATCTAGCCTTTAAAGCGGAAAAAATGAAATTATTTATCCAATTATTGTTATAAACGGAAACAAATATATTATTGATTCAAATATTGTTTCTGTATATTTTCAAAATAAAAATAATATTTATATACGGGAAAAAAATACATTGTTGATTTAAATATCTTTGTCATCTGGAACAATTTTAATATTGATTCAAATATTTGTATAAATAATGTCTAAACAAAAATAATATTTATATACGGGAAAAAAATACGTTGTTGATCAAAATAATTTTGATTCAACTTTAATATTGATTTGAATTTTGTTATATACGAAAAAATACTATTTTTTTTATACGGGCACAACTTTAATTTTGATTCTGTTGTGAAAAACGATACCGGAATAACAAAGTATATTTGGTTTCTTAAACACCAAGAAATCCACAAGGGTAGAAAAGAAGGAAAAAACTTAAACAAACAAACGAAACCCTATTATGGTTCACAAAGGAAGAAAAAAGAGGAAGAAGAATAGATAATTGGTTAAATCTGTTTTACTATTCACTTTCTCAATAGAGTTCAAAGATTACAAGTGAATACCAACAATTAACCTCTCTCACCCTAATAAGGATTTGCCACACAAATTTGGTTATAAACTGCTATTCTTTCCTTTCTCTTTCAAACAATATTACAAGTATACAAGAATAACAAAATAACCTCTATCTCTCTCTCACTTGAATTAGGATTTTATCATCCTATTTTTCCTTATACAAGATGACAGACTAGCATGCTATTTATAAGAAAACTAACACACTAACCTAATGAGCTTTTTAACAATTACCCATTACAAGCTAACTTAGGATACAAGCTAACTTAAACAATTGGGCTTACAAGCAAGACCCAATTCAATATGCTAACAAACCTAGCAATATTGACTAATGCATGTTAGAACAAACTTCGACTACAACACGCATTACTCCGACAGAACACATGCAAACAAATTTCGACCTCATGCTCAATCTTGTCGAACCAGAAGCTACCCTTCGATTATACTAAAGTTTGATCCAATATCTCACAAATCTCCACCTTGGAACAAACTCTATAACATCAAGGAACAAACTAGCTTTCTTCATTCAGCTTTATCAACTGCATACAGTGAAAAAACTTGCAATTAGGTAATGTCTTTTCAGTTTCCGTTAACGCAACGTTCATGGCTTTCGCTCTCTTCAATGCTTCCAAACAACCATGCTGAACCAGTAGGGCTTTCATCTTCAAGCACCACAGACCGAAATCATTCACACCGGTGAACTTTTCAATCTCATACTTTGTTAAAGGCATCTGATCCACGCTCTCCGCACCAATTTGTTATGAAAAACGATACCGGAATAACAAAGTATATTTGGTTTCTTGAACACCAAGAAATCCACAAGGGTAGAAAAGAAGGAAAAATTTAAACAAACAAATGAGACCCTATTATGGTTCACAAAGGAAGAGAAAAGAGGAAGAAGAATAGAGAATTGATTAAATCTGTTTTACTATTCACTTTCTCAATAGGGTTATAAGATTACAAGTGAATATTAACAATTAACCTCTCTCACCCTAATAAGGATTTGCCACACAAATTTGGTTATAAACTGCCATTCTTTCCTTTCTCTTTCAAACATGATTACAAGTATACAAGAATAACAAAATAACCTCTCTCACTTGAATTAGGATTTTATCTTCCTATTTTGCCTTATACAAGATGAGAGACTAACATGTTATTTATAAGAAAATTAACACACTAACCTAATGGGCTTTTTAACAATTACCCATTACAAGCTAACTTAGGATACAAGCTAACTTAAACAATCGGGCTTACAAGCAAGGCTCAATTCAATATGCTAACAAAACTAGCAATATTGACTAATGCATGTTAGAACAAACTTCGACTGCAACACGCATTACTCCGACAGAACACATGTGAACAAATTTCGACCTCATGCTTAATCCTGTCGAACCAGAAGCTACCCTTCGACCATACTAGAGTTCAATCCAATATCTCACAGATTCTAATATTTTTATATGCAAAAAAATACTATTGTTATAAACGGGCATAGGTTTAATTTTGATTCAAATATTTTTATATACGAAAAAAATACTATTGGAGTAAAAGGGGACAACTTGAGTTTGATTAAAATTTTTTTACCATACAAAAAAAATTTGTTGTTTTAAACGGACGCAACTTATATTTTGATTCAAATTTTGTTATATAACATAAATTACTACTATTATAAACGGGGACAACTATAATTTTGATTCAAATATTTTTATATATGAAAAAAATACTATTGTTATAAACGGGGATAACTTTAATTTTGATTCAAATACTTTTATATTTGAAAAAATATTGTTGTTTTAAACGGAGACAACTTTAATTTTGATTCAATTTTTTTATATAAGATAAAATACTACTGTTATAAACGGGCACAACTTTAATTTTGATTCAAATTTTTTTATAAAAGAGAAAAAAATAATATTCTTATAAACGGTCACAACTTTAGTTTTAATTCAAATTATTTTATATACGAAAAAGTACTATTGTTATAAACGGGCACACCTTTACTTTTGATTCTAATTTTTTGATATACGAAAAAAAAATTATATTGTTATAAACAGGTACAACTTTAATTTGATTCAAATTTTTTTATATACGAAAAAAATACTATTTTTTTAAACGGGGACAACTTTAATTTTGATCCAAATTTTTTTATATAAATAAAAAATACTATTGTTATAAACGGGCACAACTTTAATCTTTATTCAAATTTTTTATATACAAAAAAAATACTATTGTTATATAGACGGACACACCTTTACTTTTCAATAGTTTTTTAATCATATTATTATTGATATTTTTGTTTGCCTTTCATTTTATACATGTATTATTATTTCAACTTAATTTTACTATTATTCTTAAGTTTTAATCATATTATTATTCCTGAATTTACTATTATTTTTTAGTTTCATTTGTTTTTGGTCTAGCAATTGATTAATATTTTTTGTTTAATATTTTCAATCATCATTGCATTTTTTGAATTTATATCAATAATTAATTTAATTTCTTCTTTTACAACACACAACATTTTCTTATACTTAACAGTACAAATTTTTAATTTCAATCATACTATTTTTATAATTTTACCATTTTTCTTTTCAATTTGTTTAACAATTACGCGTCCATAACATAAAATCCTCGAACAGACAGGCCCGACGAACACACGGCTTAGTTACTAGTTATTTGTAAAAATAATCGCATAAAATACACTGAAAAACATGATAACAAAAGAAAACACAAATGAATATAATGTCTGGAAAAAAGTGTTGTAAATTGATTAACGAAACCAAAGTAAACTGAAACAAACCAGTTAGTTTGGTTTGGTTCCATTTAAAAAAACACTAAAAATCGAACCAAACCAAATCGATGAAGATATTATCGGTTCAGACAATTTTTTGACCAAAAACCGGTCCAAACCAAACCGAGTACACCCCTAAGCATGTCCACTGCCCACTCATAATGGAATGACCTATTAGTAGGCCATTGCAATTAGCTGCTATATTTGTCCTGAGTGGGAACTTGCTCTAATGGAGGATGTGGTTCCTACGTCCACAACTACAACCTGTTCAAAAAATCATTAATATACACACCTATCTGGTATGCCTCAAAGACATCCCAAACCTAAAAAAACAAGCTCCCATAGCAGGATCCATGCTATCAAAACTTATTGTCTCTAGTTGAGGTTCAGCAGGTGCAACATAAGGCTCTTGTGGTGGTGGCAGTGGTACTCTCTCTATGTCTTGTGCAGTATCGTGTAACGAATGTCTCATCCAACTTAATTACCTGCCTGAGATGAGATGATCTAAAATGTCAGCACCTAGATGCCTACACAATCTTATCACCAAGCCAAGGAATTCAAGAACATGTTTCTTCGTAGAATCCACAATCTCCCTGATTTTGTTGGAAATTACTCGAGAAATGTCTACCTGTTTTCATTGTACTATATACTAGATTAGCTATTTCGTCTTTAGGGCAGCATAGGAGGTGTGACTTACCGGTATAACATTGTTGACGAGGAATGTTATCCATATATGTGTTTGGATGGTCAGGTCAAATCTTCTGAAATCAACAAGAATATTTTTTTGTCCCAGTTGGTATATTTTCCCTATTTCAAAAATATCAACAACTATTTCATCATATTTCCAATTTTGTTTAGCCAATTGTGCTGCAAATGGATCTAACTTTCTAGGTGTGCCACATAGTTGTCCTAAATGTAAGCATGGATGACATCCATATCATATGGGACTTGACTGTCTCGAACCCAAGGAACTCTTGCTAGCGGCACATCATCAGTGGGTTCGACGTTGGCATATAACTCTTTCACTATTTTCAGATTAACAAGCTCATTAAGATTTGCCAAAACACCCCAACCATGTGTATTAATTCATTTCACCACATCCTAATACTCTCCAGGATCCTCTAACTCAACTGTCTTTTCATGAATGATGTTTCTACTTTCTAGTTCAGTATAAAATTGCTCATGAATGAAGCTTTTGAACCCATGTTCATCATATTGTATTGAAGATGAAACTGATGTCTGAGCTCTGTCTTTTTTATCCAATGGTTGATTTTCCAAAAGTCATCTGAAACAGTCAACAAACAATATATATGGAATTTTGACATGTTAGCAAGTATAACAAAAATTCCTTCATTTACAGTTTTCATGACTACATTATGACAGGGAAACATCTAGGTATGTTAATTTAATATGCATGCAATGGCTATTTCAAACATTAACTACGTTTCTCTACACACAGAATACCCTCAATATTCATTCTAAAATATCCAGTTCAAGTTTTCATGTAATCAAAACTACCATATCCTATTTTAACACCATGAAGGTATAAAGTGTCCCTAAATATTGTCGAATGTTCTTGAAATATGAGAGTTTAAGAAAAAATATAGTAAATTGACATACGTGATTAAACTTTGAATTGGATTGAAATGTAGATTGGTGAAACTTTTTCGTTTGAATGAAATTCTCTAGCATGTTAGGGGTATTCACAAGTGGGAAAGTGAAACATGAGAAAAAATGAGCAGGGAAAGTTAAAGTTAAGTCTGATTGAGTTTCCCAATGTTCTGTAACGGGTCTCTTGCTAGGAGAGCTAGGCCGCGCTAGTCGAGTGACCGTGTTCTAACTTTTGAGCTTTCCCCTAGGCGTGCTAGGCGAGGAATGACATGGTCATTGTGTGCTTAGCGAGCCTACATTTTTGTTGGCCTGGCTTTTAGCTTTTCATCAAACCGGTTTTAATTGAAATTATCAAAATAAAGATTAATTCTAAAGAAATTTTACAAAATGTGGTTAGGTTGTATCCCAACAAGTGCTTGTTTAACATTAATAGCTTGATAGTAACCAATGTTACTTAACACCAATTACCTTATAACATACCTCACGATCTTTGATTATGACCATTACCTTTAATTTGTCAATGTCCACGAGCATCCTCACAGTCTTCATGAAAGATCTTCCTAAAATGAGAGGTATCTTTCGGTCTTCCTTGACATCTAGTATTAAAAAGTGTACAGGAAATGAGAACTTATCAATCTGTATCAATATAACTTTGATTATTCCCACTTGTGTCCTGCCTGTTTTGTTTGCCATTTGAAATTTTCTTGCATATGGCTATATCTACATATAACTAATCCTTTCTACCATCGATAGTGGTATAATATTCAAACTTGCATCTAAGTCAATAAGTACATTTCCAATCTTTATTTTACCTATAGATACAAGTAATACAACTACTATAGGTTCAACTTCCTTCTTGGGTACACTACTATGGAAAACCCATATCACAACGGTTGGAAAATAGATACCATCACGCAGGTCCAACCGTTGTGACGTAAGGTGTGATTGTACGTATGATGATTTCAACCACGGGCGTGCGACCGTGATTGTATCCATGTAGAGTGCTACCTACCACAACGGTTACTTTAAACAATCGTTGTGGTATATTAAAATGCAACATATTTAACAACGGCTGTTCTAGACAACTGTTGTTGTATATAGCCCTGAGTTTATTATAAATTATGTGGAATGTTTATTTCGCCAATGCTCACTAAACATATAACCTTTCAATCTGCACTAGAACATTATAATATGACAAATTAAGTTAAATTAGAAGAATAAGTACACGTTCAATGCTTGACAAGGGTTCTTCAACTCCTTATCCGTATTTTGTTCTTTGACAGTAAGAATTTGGTTTAATGATCCTAATTCTTCAACAACCCCTGTCTTCAACTCTAATTCTTTTTGCAAAATATTATTTACTTTGAAAACAAAATTAGAGGTGGAGAGAGGGGTGGTTGAAGATCTACAATCACGAAACCAAGTTCTAACAGTCATAGAACAACATGCAGTTGACAATGTGAAGAATACTTGTAAAGAATTGAACGTGTACTTATTTTCTAATACAATTTTATCTATCATATCATAATTTTCTAATGCAACTTGAGAAGTTATATATTCAGTAATGGATTGGAAAAACACTCAAACCACATACTATATAATAAACTCATATTTTAAACAAACATTAACAACAACATTCATAAAAAACATTCATCAACAACAAACAATAACCAAAAAACATGATACAACAAACATATCAAGGCATAAAATGCTTCAGAAACATACCTTACATGTCAAGTCCCATAATGATGTGTCAACAATGAAATAAGGATGAAGATAAATTTAGACCAACAAATTTGTGTATATTTTGAATGGATGTCATTCTGGATCGTTGACACAAGTTTGACAGGCTAAATTTATCTTCATCCTATTTATTGCAATAAACATCCTTACCTACAAGACGAAAAAAGAAGAAAGTTCAAACATCATGAAACAAGCTATTAAAACAGATTTTGAAGAAAAAAACTACAGAGAAAACGAACCTGTAAATACCCATTGGCTAAGATTTATTATTATGGTTTGTTTTGTGGTTTCCATACGAGAGAAACGAGTGACAGAGTTGTTAGGGTTTCGTTTTGAGAGACGAGTGAAAGAGTTGTTAGAGTTTTGTTTTGAGAGAGACGACTGTTATGTACTGAAGTGATAGATAATTTCGCTTATATATAAATAAATATCACGTTTCATTATGGTTGGAAATAAAAACCGTAGTGATATACATGGTCAATAAAATTTTTTATCACAAGAAATAGCTAATTGTTGGTGATGGGATTCAAACCATTTCACTTCGTGTACTTTTCACGTTGCTACTTCTGACGGTTGTGACATGTCATATAGTAAATAAAAAAAATATGATCCCATGATTAATCTATTACCACGGTTAACACTATGGTCGTCGTAATATTGGTGTTACAAAATTCTTATTTTGTAGTAGTGGTAGGTCCTTCTGATCAATTGTGCAGGATTTATCATGCACTCTTTCTTTAACAGGTCCTTATACTCTTTCTTCTAGTATTTTTACCTTGTCTTTGACAACAAGTTCATCATCCTCAAGAATAACAATGTGTTTTCCCATGGATTGTTATTAATGTTTGCACTAAATGTGTTATTTAGGAGATTTGAGAACTGCTTGGATAATTGACCTACTTGTGTTACAAGGTTTTTTTTATGGAGGCTTTTGTATTTTCGTGACTGACCATAGACACATGTATGAATTTATTAAGCATGTCCTTCAGCTTTGTTACTCCATCTTGCTTTAGAGGTGCTTATGAGTAATGCTCAAAAGATTGTCCATTGGATGGACCAATATCGATTCTCTATCCTTTATTAGCATTATTGTTCGATAGGAAGTTGTTATTATGATATTTCCCATGCCTTTGATTGCCTACATAATTTACTTCCCCATCAGTAAGGGGTAGAACCTGGTTAGATGGCTTCCGCTGTTGAGTTCATAAAATGCAATTTGCCTTTGTTGAGGTACTTATGCATCTCTTTCAGTTATTGTGGCAACTTTAATAGTTGTTTGGTTAGTTCACCCACTATTTAAGTTAACAACTTGTTTTGAGCAAGAATGACATCATTGGTATTAAGTTATATGATACCGTTTTTCCCTTGAGAATGTATTCTATTTTATTTTCCTTAATGATCACCGAGCGTCATTTTCTCAATGATTGTTGTATTGTCTGTGCTTTTGCACATAAGAGAACCCCCAAAAGTAACATCTAGCAGCAACTTTGGTTGTTGTTGAAGTCCATTCTTGAAGAGTGTATCTGCATAAGTTCTTCAAAATCGTAGTTTTGACATTTACTCAACATGGACTTGTACCTTTCCCATGCTTCACAAGAGTTTTTTTTACGAATTGGGAAAACACTATGATGGCAGTCCTGGCTTCCATGAATTTATTGTGAGGAAAAAATGTGTTTAGGAATTTTCCTCCAACAAGTTATAGTTTGTCATCATCGATGTGGGTTGATCTAGGTACCACTCCTTTGCTTTGTCAATTAGAGAGTTTGAAACAATTATAGGAATATTGCCTCTTCCTCATTTCCTGGAGCTCTTAGAATTCCAAAAATTTCGTAGAATTTCACGAGGTGTGTGTACGAGAATTCATGATCTAAACCCGCAAAAAGGTCTGCATACAATATTTGCAATAATTCCATTTTCATTTCACTTTGTTGGACATTCCACTGAGTTCTAGCGAGATGAGCTAGACGTCTGGGACAATTATAACATGGCGTACCAATATTGTTGTTTCCATTCTTGTCGGTGTTATTGTCTACTTTATCCATGGTTCTTTATTTTGAGACACGAGACTCTTCTAGATCTACCATTTCGACTATTTGTTTCTTTTTCTGCTTTTAATGAGGTTTCTGCACTCAGTTCTTTTGATTTCAAAATCGAATAACAATTGTTATGCAGGAACCTTATAACGCCATTTTGTTGCGTTTGCAACAAAAATAAGCTTTACAATTATCGTATCCATAGAGATTGGTGGTTTCAAATACCGTTCAATGATTTTTAAAATTTTAAGTAGAGAAAAGGTTGTGTATTGATTGTGATACATGAAATTAAATAACATAAAGATAAATGATAGAAAGTAAATTGTAGAATTTGAAAATCATAAAGCTATCAGATGATTATGGGTGCATTAGTTTTGGTAAACAATTGTCATGACTAGAGCTGTCACACCCCCAAACATAGAGTATGGAAAGTGTCCTCAGTATCATTTGGTGAGTAGTGGCACATCATGGCATGTCAACCTGTAGAGATAAAAAGAAATATCAGCTAGGCTCTAAGCCCGTTGCTCTTCCTTATGGCCTTGTTCTCCTTCTTCTTTTTTGCTTTCCTCTTTCTTTCCTTGCCTTCCATTCACTTTCTTTGGAGCCTTAGTGACAACTTCATTCGTCGGAGCTGCAACAGGTTCTTTGTCTTTTGCAGGGCTCATTTTCTTTAGGGTCTTTATTTTAACTGAGCTATTTTTCTTTGTGTGTGTTGTAACACCCTTTTTTACCCACAGATAACACAGCAGATTAAACATAAAAAATTATCAATTAAATTAGAATCACATCAAAGGGTGCACATTTCTCAATAAACATCAATTAAAAACGTTTGTTCCGTAAACAACGGGTTTTCCTCAAAATAACTCAAAATGCCTTCAAAGGGCAGCAGATCCACCATAACCACAAAAGATTCCACAAAAGGGTTTTCGCAACAAAACCATAACATCAAAATAACAACAAAATAACAATTCAATCAACATGGTTCGACTCAACGACCCAACCTGATGTTACACTATCAGAGCAAGATCCTCTACATCGACCAAAAGTAATTAATACTCCAAAAGTTCCTCGAAGCATCCACGACTAATCCTGATCACCTGCACGTTACCCATGTGGAGGCAACATTCAAACAGGCAGGGTGAGTAAAACAATTCACTATAATCAATATAAAATAAGATATGCATAAAAATGGTGTCATCATCAGGATCATCACAAGTCAAAAATCAAAACACATCATCATAAATCACCCAAATGCTACATAAATGCAATGCACAACCAGACTCATGCATGTGGTACCAATCATCACAATCGATGGACACTTAGGCCATCACCCTCCAAAGATCCCCGTCAAATAGGATCGGTTCCACACAAGAACCGGAGCACGTCATAATCCACTTCACATCCACACAATGGGATGGAAGCCACAGTAGACCGAAGTCTAATCTCATCATCAGTGGACTGTAGTCCTAACATCATCATCAACGTATGCTATGAATGCATGATACACAACGTCACTAGTCATCATCGTCAAAATATCATTATGTGCATCATCATTCATCAAAACATCATATTCATCATGTCATCATATAATCATCAAAACATCACAAATCATCACGCCATAATCATCATTAACATCACTAACATCATTTTCAACATCAAAACATCATAATGCATCTATCACCATAATAATTCCAACACAATTCTCTTACACCATGTATACATTTAACACGCACATCATTAAACAATCATCATATACTTCATAATAAATCATACTCTATTATGACAACATCAAACACTTCACACAACATCAAACACATCATAATACCACATAATATCATCGTAGTAACGTCAAACACTTCATAGCACAACACAATACGAACGTACAAGACTAATTCCATACAAAAGGCCTAAGCCTCCATCAAATAGTCATTCATTGTTCTCAAAATTATTTTTATATTATAGAAAATGTTTTTAGCTATCCATAGGTCCAAACGGCGCGTCAAATTGACACCCGAGTCAAAAGTTATGGATTTTCAAAGTTTACGAAATGCTGTCCAACTGTGTGCAATAGATTGCACCAGTACGTCAATCGATTGCACCATGTACAAAAGCAGTTTTTCCCAAAAATTTGACAGTCCAATCGATTGCACCTGTACTCCAATCGTTTGCACGCTGTGAAAAACAGTTTTACGAATTCTAAAAAGTAGCAGTACGAAAACCCTTTTGTCTCAATTCCAAAAACACAAACTTCATGAAATAATGCACAATCAAACCTCAATTCTACCCAAAAACATCCCAGAACAGTCCTAAAGCATCATGGCACTCAAAGGCATAAAATCTACGACTGTTAGGTCGATTAATTCTACTATCTTAACTCATAAATACCTAAACCCTCACAAATTCCCGAGATTCCCATAAACCCCATAAATCCCTTCCTCATACAAAATCCCATATATCATCAAAAAAGTTTTAGCCTCGAAAACTTATTTTTACCCAAATTAATTCAACCCTTAATAATCCATCAATCGCTCCTCAGAAATACCCCTAAATCATCAATAACTCATAAACCTTCAAAAACCCCAAAAACCTCAAAAATCTATTTTTCAACACATCACTCCTATATTGAAAACAATGAAAGGCAATACTCCCCATACCTTAGATTGTCGATTCAGAGCTTTCTCTACCGATTCTTCGAAAACCTTCTCGAATCCCCGCGTTTCACTCTTTTTCCTCAGAGCTCTCCCTTCTTTCCTTCTTTTCACTGTTAATCACAAATGAATCCTAATTCTCCTCAATTCCTCCTTTTTGGTTAATTTAACTCTTGAGCCTCAACAATGGCCTTTCCCCACTTTCCCCTCACTAATCCTCCTCAAAAGACCATCTTACCCTCAATTCCTTTAATATTATTTTAAATTAATAATAATACTAATATATTCATATTATATACTATTATTTAATTAAAATAACCCATAACTCCGCCAAAATACCGACATCGACACAAACCACCAAAATTCACGAAAATTCACAAATATTATATTTAAATAAATTAAATAAATATTCCAATAAATTTTGGGTGTTACATGTGTCTTCTTTGAAACATGATTGTTGGGTTTCTTGGGTGTCATTTAATTTGTTGGGATGATGACATGTGGCACGTCAGGGCTCTTCTTTTGGTGTTCATAATTCTGCATTTGATCAGATTCATTTTCTGACTCAATTGAGTCCTCAATAACAATGTTCTCTATACTTGCATTGCCACTTTTATCTTCAACATTTATCTTGTCTTCTCCCTCTTTTTTTTGTTCCTCTGGTTGGTCTTCTTTCATCACTTTGCTTCATCTTCCTTTGGTTCATCCTTATCAGTTTCTGTATTGTTCGTGATTTTCCACTCTATTTTCACCTGTTTTTAGTTATTGTATACAAGAAAAGTCCAAACATGTTTTTTTCTCTCACTTTTCATAGATAAATTGAGGATTTTTGTATCAATTTCTTATGAAATAAGTAATAAGTGCCATCATATTTAACATATATCTAGAACTTATCAATCCACATTTTCACTCTTTTTGACGATGACAATGCATCTCTCAACAAGGTGAAAAAATAAAAAACAAGGGTAAAAATATAAGAGTGATTAAACTCCCCCTCACAAATATAGAATGTATATTCTACTCCCACTGAGAGTATACTTCTTCCACTTTGGCATAATAAAAAGGCGGGAAATAAGAAAAGGAAGCACATAGATAATGTATAATCCATAGAGAAAGGGAATAAAAAGAAGAAGAAGAAAAATGTAGTAGATTTTAATCCATGCATGATTGCTTAAATATTAATAATTTAGTTCTTATAAAAAATATTTTTACTTAGTAAGAGGTTTAGTAAAAATGTCTGTCAGTTGATTAGTGAAAAATGATTAATTACGCAATCCCCATTTTTCGACATGATCTCTAATGAAATAGTGTCTAACCCTAACGTGTTTAGTATGAGAGTGAAGTGCCAAAATATTTATGAGGTTTATGGTACTAGTGTTTTTGAATTTTATTAGGAAAACTTCGAGACCAAATCCATAACCACTTAGCTGATGTTTCATCCATATAAATAATTATCAGAACGATTCTTCTTTTAATGGTGCCTTTGGAATAGTTCTTGGCATGTGAATGACTTTAGTAATTGAAGCGGTGTAAGAGCGTTTCCCTTTTCGATCTTCTTTTTCTTAGTTGCTACTGTTCTTATTTCCTTTGGCCTTAGTTACTACCTCTATTGTTTTCTTGACAATTCTTTTTTTCTGCGAGGGAGTTGTTGTTGGGGGGAGTTCACTACTAGGGATCATTGATACATAGTGTAGGGCTAGGCATCTTTGTGAGAGACACACCACTTGTCCACCTAAAACCTTAAGGTGATAGGTGAGTGGGTTCTCCCACTTATAAATGCTCAAGTCACCACATTCCTATCCAATGTGGGACTATTTCATTTCCTCACTTACTCACACTTGCTTATATTATTCTTATAGTTGTTTCTTGCTTTCTTTATCTCCTTCACGATTATATTTTCGACCGCCCTCACGGGTGAAATAAGGAGGACTCCCTTTCTTGATCATATCTTCGACCGTTTCCTTAAAACAGGCCCACTCATCGGTCACGGCTCTTATGAAAACAACAAAATATTGTTTTGTAAGTTCTTGCTGACTCCTTTACCGAATATGGATTTCTTATTCTGGCTTCCTTGAAGTCTTTATTTGCTCATTCTTATATAATTTTCACCCCTAAAGTGTTCAGGAGAGTGTATGAAAAAAACCTGGCTTGAAGCCCATTGTCCTTATCTTCCCGACGACAGTTATTATCTTTCTCCGATTTCCAGCCGTTTCTTAAGTTTCTTGCTCCCCCAACTTTTCTCCACCTCTTTAGCCAAGAGTCTTCTACATAATTGATGTAGGACTAGGCCCTAGTTAATTCTTTGTTCGTTCCCATACTTTAGCCGCTACTTTGGTAAACCGATTAATGCACTTTCTTTGGGCCTTCTTCTTCTTTTGATGAATTTCATTGAGTATAACTATCATGATGGGTTGTCGCTTTCGAGTAGTGAATTGAGCAATAAAAGAGTCACAAAGTTCCATTTATGAGTTTATGCTACTCTCAGGTAGGGCCTTGAAGCACGCCATTATGACACCTTTGAGGGTTAACACGAATAATTTTATTTCTTGGCACCCGAGCATGGTAATAGCTGAGTATGTTGTCTAAATGCTCGATATACTTGTTTAGATCTTTCGAGCCATCATAGTTATACAACTTGACATGTTTCTCGAGAGGAAGAGCTTCAAGAATAAATTCTTATTTCTCTAGGGGCCCACACTTTGACTCTCACACTTTGACTTTGTGTCTTTCGTCTCTTTGAGGGTAGTGTAGTGGCGAGTGGCTAGGACGAGAAACCTTCGGTGGGGGGGGGGGGGGGGTGACTGCCTCATATTCTCCTGTGTGGTAGCGTATGATGTTCTCACACGGGTGTAATTTAGGGACCTAATGGGTGCTCTACGTGGAAAGACGATGTCTACATGTATCAGTTTGGCTAACTCCCTGATCACCGTGCGAGGCTACCTTGCATACAAAATGGTCACTAGGAGGAGCATATTGTAATTTTTCTTCGATTCAGAGTACTTCTTAAACCAAAAGTGTCAATTTTATTGATGCACTAGGTTATAAACACTAATAAGCCAATCATTAGCTCATTGCATACCTAGATTGACTTGTAATTTTTGGAGGCTTTAAAGCATTTTTTGTCTGAGAATCATCGATTGCGACAGAGGTTGCATTGAGGTCTAACCATGGAGTGATTGTTGAAAAGACTAGAAAACGGGGGAGGATTTGGAATGTGCCTTGGGTAATTGTCTGAGGGATTGGACTTTGTAGTGGAGAAGTAGAAGGAGAAATCACCTGAACATGATCGCCCTCGATAGTAGGAGGAAGTGAAGTCTCCCTCGTAAAATCAAGAACATTGACTATTGGAGCAGCCCCAACTGTGATGTTGCGTGGTTTATCAAGTAGCTCTTGATGTTACGATTATTTCATGAATTTGATCGGTGATTTATACAGGGAGGAGATCAAATGTTTTTCAAATAACATTGAAGAGATGATGGTTTCTCGTGAAATTCCGCGGAAATCAGATGTCAGGTTCGCACAATTGGCATCACTATTCCGTTAAGGAACCATAAATAGTTGATGACAGAGTGACATCGAGTTCAAATGTGGTGGAGTGCGCTTTCGATGTGGCAGAGCGTGATGGACCTCCAAGGTTGACACTCCACTGTTTAAATCAGTGAATGAGGGAGAAGTAGTTTGAACATACCCAATGGATCTCGACGCATGCAAAACTTTATATAACTTAGGCGGTTGAAATTGCTTCTGCTTAATATAGTGTTTCACGTGGATCATTGTCCAATAAGATATGACAATGGAAAGCTAACTAGAGGTTAGAACTACGTGTTCCATATTTAAATGATGTTGTACCTATTTCTCACAACTTTCATCATACTTGTTATTGAACCTTGACATAAGAGTCTTGTGAGCGGCCAATTAGACATAATTGATATTCAAATAATTTGAGTATTTTTTTTAATAAAAAGTGTAAAACCTTATACTTTTTACTTTTTTTTACTAAAGACTAATGGAGATTAAAAATAATGTTTTGTAAATGAAGTTCCTTATGTGGTCATTGCGATATTAATTGTTCCTATGATTTTTGTTGTTGAAAAAACTGTGATAGTCCAAGTTGTTTGTCCATATGATGGGATGGTTGGACCAAACATTCTTAGCGTGATATTTTGGTGGAAGAAAGTAAACAAAAGTTATAGAGAGGCAGTGCCTAAAAAGTTTGATGGAGGTAGCATTGACGTATTGTATACTTTGTGGTGGAAATTTCTCTGAGCATTAAAGACATTTTTATGCTCTGCTTGGAATTATTCTCATGACTTTTTCTACAAGTGGAAATGCCACAATACATTATAGTCCACCACCTAACACTTTCTTTATAAAAACATAATAAAAACGTATTTTTAATATTTCACAAAAATGGGAATACTGTAAAATAATTAAAAATTAAAATGGAACTTGATGTCATATTCTCATAGTTAAGTGATTAAAACCATTTTTTTTGTATTTTATTAATTATTATTTTTCTCTATTATTTTTTATTTTAAATTTCTTTTAGTTCTCTTTTCTTTTCTATTATTTCATTATTTTTATTATGCTAATCCCTTTTGATGATAGTTAAAATGACACCGACACCCTAATTAATCTTAAAATATACATAAATCTTATATATATATATATATATATATATATATATATATATATATATATATATATATTTATAAAACAGATATAAAAAACTGTAGATATATATTTTCTATAAACACAATTTTTTAAAAACAGATATAAAAAACTGTAGATATATATTTTCTATAAATATTATTTTTAATTGTCACTAAAAACTAAAGAGATGTTTGTATCATTCTTTTAATAGATTTTAAAGGAGATCGATGCATATTTTTAAACTAAATGAGTATTAGTTTTATTTTAATAGATCTTACGGGAGAGACGTGAGTGAAATTTTCCGTATTCCTTATTTTTTTTTTTATCTATATTTCTTCTTCTTTTTTATATATATCCACTTTTTTTCTTTAAAATTTTTAATCTTACATTTCAAAATTGAATTATATATTTTTTCTAATTTAATATTCAATTTTTCTTTTTTCATTACTATTATTCTAATTTATTTATTTACTATTTTCTTTTATATTTATATTTTTTATCAAATAATATTTACTATTTTATAAAAATTTACTATAATAACATATACTGTTGCATATGATTAATATGATTTTGACTTAATTTAAATATATGTTATTGTGTACAAATAAAAAATAAAAACACAATATATATATTAATCATGAATAAATATATGTTATTGCATATAAAATAAATAAATATTTTTATCTTTTATAATTTTTTAATATAAATTATTAATGTACATAATTGTGTAAAAAGTTGCAAATATCAAGGACAACCGTGTGTAACAAGAGATCCATAATTGTTGGCAGAGATTGAATTCAATGTTACATATATTTATTTTTCTCTGGTCAATGTGTGACACTGTTTTTTGTTTTTATTATTTGTAAAATTACTTTACAAGTCTTTCACACACGACACATGCACTTCCTCTTTCTTTCCTCACTCTTTGTTTCTTTCTTCTCACATTACTCTCTTCTCAGCCTTACAGTTACAGGTTCTCCTCTATCTTCCATTACTTTCTGTTACAAACTTTATCATTTTTGCGTTAGAATGAATAAGTATATCATGAAACATAGAATTCTATACATTTTTTTATAATATTTTTTTATGGATCTGTTATAATATGTTTGCATTGATTATAATATTTCAGAAGTAGATGTTTTTCTGAGATTATATTTTGATCACAAGAGATTTTAAAAATATTAATTAAATATTAATCTATCCTGGAATTTTGGATTGTGAGATGGTAGAGTAAACTACTGATAAATCCTTGGTGGATTCTGTTATGTGATCTATGATATGAGATTCTTGAGAATTTTTAATATTTATTTATCTTTGTTTTCTCTTGTTATTGACATAGGATTTGGTTGTGAAAACTGAGAAAAAGTTATATATATATATATATATATAAGAAGTGGTTTAGAAGTTGAAGGATTTTTCAGTTGCCATGTTTAATCTCTGGGGGAGTTCTCAACAAGATCAACAAACCAAAGATGCTCTTGCTGAATCCAAGGTAAAATGACAAAAAAAATGATTTTGAATGAATTGGATTTATAAAATTGATTCTGATGAAAATTGAGTTGAATATAAAGTGATTTCCATTTGGATATGTTCGTATAAAAGCGATTCTGGTTAAAATTGAGTTGAACATAAGTTAGAATCAATTCTGAAGAGAAAGTTAATTTTGTCGAGAATATTGAAACATGTCGTCAAAATCGGTTTTACATGCATGAAATCAATTTTGAATCCTGCAAAAGGTATTAGCTTTGTTAGGTTTCATCATGGTTCTGATTGCGGAATATTGAAATTTTTACAACCAGATAAAAGAGCTCAAGGTTGCAATTGGACCCTTATCAGGAAACAGCTTGAAGTACTGCACTGATGCTTGCTTGAAGCGATATCTAGAAGCTCGCAACTGGAATGTCGACAAGTCCAAAAAGATGTTGGAAGAAACACTCAAGTGGAGATCCATCTATAAGCCCGAGAAAATCCGCTGGGTATGTTTTGTGTTTGGTCTCATTTTTTATGATTTTCGTGCACGAGTAATGTCTGAAATAATTCAAGGTAATGTGAATGATGATTCAGGATGAGGTTGCTGAGGAAGGGGAGACAGGGAAAGTTTATCGAGCGGGTTTTCATGACAGACATGGAAGGACTGTTCTTATTTTGAGACCTGGAATGCAGGTATGATGATGAATTTGAGATATTTGGTTTCGCTCATACAATAAGCACTTATTTCAACAAGCACTGAATGTTTGATGTGTTTGCAGAACACTTCTTCGATGGAAAATCAGATTAAGCATCTTGTGTATCTTTTGGAAAATGCTATGCTTAATCTTCCACCGGGTCAAGAACAAATGGCTTGGTTGATAGACTTCACTGGGTGGTCAATAACCAACAATGTGCCACTCAAATCAGCTCGAGAGACTATCAGTATTCTACAGAATCACTATCCCGAGAGGCTCGGAATAGCGTTTCTTTATAACCCTCCTCGAATTTTTGAAGCGTTTTGGAAGGTTTGTTATCGATCTTTTCCCTCCATAGCCACTACTATTGATATCATTGAATTTCGGATCCGAAATCTCTGCAATCAAGAATCACACATTTGATGTAGTCACGTGATTTGGAACGCCAAATCGATATTAGACAGTCCATGTTCAACTTTAGTAAATTTGGTCCAAAACACAAAATAAGGACGTGAACTGTCTATTCTTGACCCGTTGGTTCATATCGGTAACTGCATAATTTCGTGAATGTACAAAACCCAAATCTATAAAGTTTACCTGAACTACAAATATAATACTGATTCCGTTGCATTTTAATATCAAATCTAAAGATTGTACTTCTTTTTACGCAGATAGTGAAGTATTTCTTGGATAGCAAGACATTTCAAAAGGTGAAATTTGTATATCCGAAGAATAAAGATAGCGTGGAGCTCATGAAATCTTATTTTGACGAGGAAAATCTTCCAAGTGAACTAGGTGGAAAAAGCATATTGAACTATAACCACGAGGAATTCTCGAAATTAATGACTCAGGATGATTTAAAATGTGCAGACTTTTGGGGTTCTGATGAAAAACTCTCAAACCACATGCATTGTGCAGGAGAAGTTGCTCCAGAAGTAGCTACCTGAAGAACTTAACCTTGTTTTGACTTAGTTATAAAGATATAAGTACTAGTATAATCATAAAGCTATTAGCTCTAGCCAGATTAAGACTAAGGATATTTATGAGGCATTATCCTTTGTTTACAACATTTGAAATGTAGTAATAGTGCACTCGCTACTTTGCTAGCAGATTAGCTCAAGTTGAGGAACTTTTGAAAATATGGGAATGGCAATATTGCTGATTAAATAATTGTTTTACTATAAAAACTACCACGTCGTTTTTGAGTAAACCAACGTATCTATCTCCTATGTGCAATTGTAAAAACTAATCTCTCAAAATAATGAGATCCATTTAAGAGATTCCTACGGAAAAATCGTCGGTACAAACAATGACTTATTATCAAACTTATGTATTGACTATGGCAAGAAAGAAAGATTGTAAACAAAACAAAATGGAACAATCAAGAAGTCCACAAGTAACTTGTGGCCGTTTTCTTTATGTTTAGAAATTTAACTCAGAACTATAAGATTTACAATATTCGCACACTCTGCGCCCTAACACTTGCGCACAACCTAATGGTAGATAAGTAATTGACTTTGAACTATCGAGCATATAAATTCCATTTTACAAAAGAGTTTATATGAACTTCCTCTTGAAATTACGAGTAGTTGTTTGGTAAGAGCGCGCCAAAAGACCGACTCCTATGCCAACTCCTACACAGATGCCAAGTCCAATTCCAACACCAACTCTTACTCCAGCATTGAACCATGATAGCTCACCATCTTCCATATCCATGTATGCTGTTCTTTGCCAATACATGTTATTGTAATCCTCTTCTTGTTCTGCTTTGAACCTTCTGTACTCACTTCCCTATGAACCAAACCAAAACAATGAATAACACTATATTAACCAAAAACCTAACAAAAAGCTAAATGCACATTGAGTATCATAGCAGATTTGCCGAAATAACTATGAATCATCTGCTGTGTTACCAAACATACACTAAGTCATAAAATAAGCACTTCTCATAAAAGTTCTTATATACGAGTGTCGTGTTGGTGTCAGACAACGACACTTGTTGGACACCAAACATGCCTTCCATCCGAAGTATCGGTCCTACCGAGTTCATAACTTGATACATAATTTATACTATCCACAAAATTTGCATAGCCAAAGAAATAACCATATCAAATCATGAAAATTATGATATCTCTAATAGACCAAACAGAAAATTAAAAGCTATTATGTTATGCAAATTTACCTGTAAATCAAGTCCATGATGATCATGATCATCAGAAACATCTTTCTTATACTCGGTTGTTTCGTACTCCGGAATCACATCCAACACACCCAATTTCCTACTCTGCTTCTTCCTACAATTGAACTGCAGCGTCCTAGTTAAGACTACAGGTGTTCCTAAGAAACAACCAGCAACATAAACCTCAATTTCAGGACAACCTAATTCCGGAACAGAAACATGTTTTCCTTTGAAAAAACCACTATTAGCTTTCATTTCCGTATCACAATTCATACTCCAAAATCTCTTATTCATCTCAAGAACACAAGAGAGAATACATTGATCTTTATCGCAAATCTCAAACTTCACGCTACCATTTAATCTTATACTATCAGTATTCACAAACGTGACTTGTTCCGATTTCTTATCAATTCTATCCCTTCTTAGAATCGAAGAATCTTCATCATTGTTCATGTTGCTTCGAACACCGTTTATTTCTAAAAGTGTATCGGGACTTAAAGGAACATGATGAAGATATAGAAATCGCGATGTTGATTCATCATTCACTTGAATTCCACTCACTCTTACATAAAAAACTCTTACATCAAACCAAGGTAACAACGAAAATGATGATAATTTCATGCATGATTCATCATCATAAGGCGAAGAATATTCAATTATTTGAAGATTTCTTTTCGTTGATTCTCCTCCATTGCATGATGATACATCATAACAAGACCCTTCCATCTTCCTATCAAAAATCAATGAAATATTGAATCCATCATATTTTGTTTAATCAAAACCTGTTTCACAATCAACGAATCTGTTAAAGAATCACAAACGTTATATTTGTACAAATCAAGCAAAAAAAATGAAATCTAAATGGAAGTGGAATTTCTAAAGTCACCAAATAAAAATGGAAATTTAATTTTTATAATTAGAATGAAGTATATGAAAGTGTGAAGAGTATATTAATTTATGTACCAATTAATAAACACTTTGTATAGTAATTAGTAGGAGAAAAAATTGAGTGATTATCACCACAAACAAATATAAATTCCTATATTTCTGGAAATAAACTCTAACCATGGAAACTGAACTGTTGATGTACACTCTTTAATTTGATTGTGATGTTTTCTTATCTATCTTTTATCACAACCACGCGTGCTTCTATGATATCAAATTCTTAATCCAAAGTAGCATTCAGATCTTAGTCCACATAATATTTTTTATTGCTAAATATTTATACAATTAAGTTATGCCACGTGGTTGTTGCAGGCTGGCAACAATATAAACGATGTATGTGTTTTTCTAGAGTAAGCATGATATATATTATAGTATACATAAAAGATACATTTAAGAAAGTATATACTTGTAGGATCATTTTTAGGATCCAAAAAAGAGAGATCTATAAAGTAGGCAAAGAAAACAGAAAGAATCAATGCTCTAAAGACAAAAAAGATAAAGGTACTAGCAAGACGAAGATCATACTCCAAGTGAAAGGAATAGTAAAGGACAATTAAATAGCAATAAAGGAAAAAACAAGGTATTTAACAAGAGGGTGACCCAATTATATAATTTGTATAACTATGTCTCAGAAATGAATAAGTGCAGATATGAAAAAGCATGTTTCGGTACTACCAAATTTTTTCAGCGAGTTGGTGGTGCAATGGCGCCGGAAGTCGGCGGTGGTTGGAATTCATCCGGAAGCGCAATGGAGCTTTGTAGGTCGTCGGGTCGTAAGTCTTGGGACAATTAGGTTTAGTTCGTTGGTCGGTTAAGTTCGATGGTGAGTCGTGCTTTTGGCTCAAAATGAATTTGAATTTTGGTAGTTATATATATTTTTATTTGTAACTTTTCAAGAATGAACCTCTTTATAATAAGGAATATACTATTATTTTAGATGAAGTCCAATTATAAAATTCAAGAAATTTTAATGTCGAGTGATTTGAAGGTTAATGATTATAATGAAGGTTTGAGTGTCTCAAGAGGATGGATTTCAAGAAAAAGGAAGTCTAAATTTAGAGATTTTGATAAGTCAATGTTAAAATGTTTTATATATCATGAATCAATCACTTCAAAAAGGATTGTTCTAATAAGGGGAACAATGATGATTCTAATCAGATTGTATTTGCCTTAGATAAGGATGGTTATGAGAATGTTGGTGCATTGTCGAGTTTGAGACGGAAAAAAGTTGAGTTCAAGATTTTGGATGCTCTTATCACAAGTGCACGAGGAAGAAAATACTATGAAACTTTGATGTTAGAAGAAAGTGGAGTCGTTCGAATTTGTAACATTAAGACTTGCAAGTTTCATGGTATTGGTACGATTTGAATTAAAATGTTTGATGATTATGAGTCCCTTCGACGCAATGTGACTAATGTTACTGAGCTTTGGAATTTTTTTTGCCCATAAACATGTATCATGATCTAGGCTATTGCATTAGGGTTGAACACGGGGTGTTTGTAAATTTTGCATGATTGATTGATAATCTCTAAATGGTCTAAAATATTGTATATTTAAGATGGTTTCAATGTTATTGTTCACGCATCATTAGTTGTAAGCTAGTTAAGACTTTCATGACAAGAACAAACTATAGAATTTTAGATCAATCCATTTTTTGAAAGAAGAATTGACAAAGGCCTAAAGGTTGTTTCCAAGCAGTTTAATGAGCTTTGCCAAAGAGTTTATGTGTAAGGTTGGTGCAAAAACAACTTACCTTATTGGTAAATGTCTATTCACATGAATAGACTTCAAGACATCTATGAAGGTTTAAAGTAGGAAATTAGTAGACTACTTTATTTTGAAGTTTTTCAAAGCTTTGTCGTTTATGTAAATCAAGCTAGACCAACTTGATGGTAGGGATGTGAAGTGTGTCTGGTATCCCGAAGGTAAGAATGGTTAAGATTTATGGGAATTAAAACTTAGAGGATCGAAATTGATCATACGTAGATATATTATTTTTGGTGAGACCCATAAAGGGAGGAAGAATAAATACTCGAAGGTGAGAAAACCATAAATGACGGTGGAGAAGAATCAATTTGAGGTGGAGGTTTGTGTTAGGGAGATTAAAGATGAGGAGGAAGTTAAGGCATTTGTTTATAGTTCTAGTGAGGGTGTTAGCCTGAGATTTTTTAATTAGTAGAAAAAGTCAAAAAAATGCTAAAACGAATGTTGCATTAGTGAAATGATAAGTGTTAGCGTTGATAGACAGGAGTCGACAACAATGGTACGTCGACTAGGGCTCCGCGATTGACATCTTGAGATGTGGTTTGGAAGAATCTCAAGAGCAGATCTTGAGATATGGTTGGGAGGAGTCTCATGAACATACATGGGTAAGCACTTGACACCATGTCGAGAACGAGACTTTCGACAAACTCTAAAGAGTTAGAAAATTGAGAAAGCCAAAGATAAAAAGGACTTAGCGCTATCAACAACTACCTTCGACGCATAGGCAGTTACTAGTCGCTAAAATTAGTTAGAGAATGTGGGATAATGGTTTTTAGCAGTTTCAAAGTACTGACGACGTGGCAGTGCATTAGAAGATGAGCTGCATGCATTTGAAGAGTGTCGATTCTTTAGGAGTACATTGTCGGAAACAATTATGTTTAGTTTAGTATATATAGCAGACTCATACTACCTCTGTTCCTTTATATAAGAGACAACTCATTTTTTAGGTTCATTGAATAACCAATGTGTTTGGCCGGTTTATAGACTAGATACATTGATTATTCAATGAATAAAAAAAGTGAATTGTCTCTTATATAAAGGAACGGAGGTAGTATGTTGTAATCGAGGTCGCAAAGTTCATACACTTTCTTAATAGAACTGGAGTACCCAAGCCAAAACGTGAGATAATTTGTGAGTAATATGTGAGTATGCGTTTCTTTTATTGTACTTTTCTATATTTCCTTAATTGAAACACATTTTCTTTTGTCATCTACTGGATTTATTTAATGTTTTTTACTTCAAACTTCTTTTACTTTTATTCAAGCTTTATTGTCTTTAAAGTTCGCTTTTACACTATATGCATGCAGACATTCGTAGTCACATCATATACATATTGCGCAAAGTTATTCCCGATATTTTTTTAGTTAATCTCAAAGACTTTCAAACCCGTGATTGTTCGTTTAAAACACCTGTTAACAGAGGGAAAGTCTACAATGAATCTTGATTATCATTTAACTCGTGATGGGGGTAAGGAGAGAAATCGCACCACCTCGGGTATACGATTATGCTGACCTTAACCGAAGAGTGGAAAGACTTATATCTTAAGGGATGCATTCAAAGAAAAAAGACTCAAAGATGATTGAAAACGATGAATGGTAAAAAAAGATCTTCATAAATGAAGAACCATGCTTGTGGCTTGTGAGACTACCTAAGATGGAAAACATGGATGGATGCAAGTGTCAAGATTCGGATTTAAGAATTGTTTAAATTTGTTCAAGTTCGTTGAATAATGATTCAAGCTTTGAAGATAACAACAAAATGATTGATGATTAAATTGACATCACTATCAGTGTTTGAGTCAAGGTTGAGGATTTTAGATGTCTCAAAATCTCAAGTGATGAAGAGAAAAAAGATTCTTCGATGCTGGTAAAAATTTCCGATGAGTTGGCAATGTAGTGGAATGGAAGTCGATGGAGTCAAAGCTTCAGTGATGTGGACGATTGTATCGACAATGAGTGTACCACCATCCATTCTAATGATGAGTCGTGTTTTAAGCTCAAATGAGATCTCTAAAATTTTGACATTTACAAATACGATTTTATGTCACTTCTGCTAACATGAAAGAAAATAGTAAGAAGTAGTAATCCTAAACTTAAAGAGACAAATGTACAAATTCATAAAATTCGTTATTTTTGAAATTTGAAAGACTTTTGAGAATATTTAAAGAGATTGAATAATGTTTTAAAAATTTTAGAAGTCTTTGAGTTAAATTTAAAAATTAAGAAACTAAGAAACACTTGGATAAAAAATTTATTGTACAACTTGGAATATTATTATTTTTAACTTATCTATAATATTTTATAATAAATTTTAAATTATATTAATTGAAAAGTTTGTTTTTTTAGAATAGATTGATTTGATCAAATTAAATGAAAATATTTTTTTTATCTTTTTCGTGTTTGTGTGAATTTACTAATACTTTTCTTTTGTATAAATTAATTTTACTTGAAATAACTAATTTTAATTGTCATTTTTCTTTGTCAAAATTATAAAGTTATTGACGTGGTTGATATATAATAAGATTTCACAATTGTTAAAGTTTAGTCACTTTGCAGAAGAAATTAGGGCTGAAAATGAGCCGAGTCGAGTCGAATTCGCCTCAGCTCGGCTCGACTCGTTAAGAATTGGTTCAGTTTAAATTTAGATTCGAGTTCGACACAAATTTTTTTACGTTCAAATTCGACTTGTTATACGTTCACGAGCAACTCGGTTAGCTCGTTAGGTTCATCTCGTTAGATTCAGCTCGTTTGTTTCACGAATTTAAAAGTCATTTTTAAAATCTATTTTTTATATATTTGACATTTTAAATTAATACTATTTTAAAAAGAAAGTATTGAAATAAAATAAAAGTTATTTGTTCTGGACTGGGCCAGGGCATGCTCATCAGTCGAGCAGGCCCAACCCACAAGGCCAGGGACGACCCAATAAGGGCTCCTAACAAGATCACTGCCGAGCACAGGCTCACCTCCACAGGTCGGGCATACGCCTAACCTCAGATGTGTACGGCACCCTCGGTTGGGCCGTCGGGTGCAGGTCCTAAGCTCCCGGGCTCGCCTCACCACGATGCCCATGTGCTCCTCCCCGGGAGGAGTCATCTTCGCCCACAAGTTAGTCCTCCCCACGAGGACACGTCTCTCCCTGACACGCAAGAGTCCTCCCCGCGTGGACACGTTCTCATGTAACCGCCCCACTCCCGATGGAATCGGTCTGCCCTAATTCCGGAGATTTAGGAACGGTTACCCCAGGGCGAAGACCACATGCTGGTCTTCACTATGCCACGTAAGTCCTGGCAGTTACTTGGATTGGGCCTGACAATCTAGCCCAATGCAAGTAACCGTTGGCCCCGCGCTGGGGGCTCTCGATAAATACCCTCTCACTTGAGAGGGTCAGGTTACGTTCACTTTCACTCTTATCTCTGTACTTGCTATTCTCTGACAGTCACCTTACTTGAGCGTCGGAGTACCTTGCAGGTACACCCCCCTGCCGTCTTTCAACCGCACCGGAGCTGAAGCCCAGACGACGTTGTTGCCACAGAAACTGTCTGATCCAGGTACGATCAGTGGCGCCATCTGTGGGAACCCTTTGCTTCCCCGTTTTTCCTCTGTTAAACCAAAGCAACTCTCATTCATCACTGTCATGGCCGGCAATCCGTCCGCTACCAAAGCTCTGGACACCGTCCTCGCGCAACTCGAGAACGGGAACCACCGCGAAGACGCTGCTGCCCTCCACGTCAAAGAAGGCGACGTGAGAGACGGGAAAACCGCCTCCCCAGACTCCAAAGACGTGGCTTACAACGCCGCCCACCAAGACGATCAGCAGGCCGTTTTTTAGCCAGTTGCTCCTCCACCCAATGCAGACGCGAGCACCGTGGCCCTGTTCACCTTGATCAATCAGACCAATCAGCTGATCGCGCACCAGAATACCAGAATTGAAGCGCTGGAGCAAGGGCGGGCACGGCGATCTTCCCCACGAAGACATCGCCGCCCACCGTCGCCTCGCTGTTCCCCTTCCCCGCGAAGGACTCCTTCAGACGAATCTCGGACCCCCTCGCCGATACGCGAGGGTCGTCGACCACGTCTCGAGCGCCCCCAATCGACGATCTCCCAGAAACGCCCTCGTTCCCCGCCTTGGAAGGAACCCAGGGCCTCCACCACTACCAAGAAGTCCAAGCAGATCGAAGAGAGGCCGAGGCACCGCTCGAGGAATTCCCCTCCACGACATCAACGATCTCCTTCGGTATCCCCGACAGGAAGTGACGACGACGACCAGAGGACCCCACTGTCGTGCGAGATCATGAATGCCCCAATCCCCGCGGGCATGGAGAAACCTCCACCGCTGGGGACCTACGACGGTCTCTCCGACCCCGATGATCACATCGAGAGTTTTGAAGCAATGCTCGACTTCCGAAACTTCAGAGGAGCCACCAGGTGCAGGATTTTCCCCACCACTTTACGGAAGGGCGCGATGACTTGGTACAAGGGTTTGGAACCTGGGTCGATCACGTCCTGGAAGCAGCTAAGACGACGCTTCACCAAACACTTTACTGCGTCTCGGTGACACCCGAAGACGGAAGCTGCCTTAGAAAGCATCTTCCAGGGGAAGAACGAACCTCTCTGAAATTACATCGAGAGATTCAACAGAGAAGCTGTCGAGGTCCATACGACCGATGACATGAAGAAGTATTTAATCATCCATGGACTTCGTAGACTCCGCCGTCTCGAGGACCTCCTCCAACGAGCTCAGTCGTATATCGAGCTCGAGGAATCTGAGGCAGCGCAGATCGCCCTTGAGTCGAGGCGCAAAGAAGGCCCCCGCGGCCACAAAGATGAAGACTCTCCTTCCCGGCGGGGAGGAGAAAGAAAGAAAGAAAATCGCCCCCGTGATCCTCGTGAACCGCGCGGACCAGCTCGCCGGTTCACCGAGTACACCCCACTCAACGCTCCCCGCACGCGTATCCTCTCCGAGTGCCAGAACTCAGAATTTGTGAAAGGAGGAGTCCGCTTTCCGAAGCCCACTGCCCCCAAATCAAACGTCGACAAGTCAAAATACTGTAGATTCCACCGAAGTCACGGGCATGTGACGGAAGACTGCATCCATCTCAAAGATGCGATTGAAATTCTGATCAAGGAGGGGCACTTGAAGAAATACGCCCAGAAGAACGATACTCCTCGTCCCAGCTCCCGGGAAGCCCAGAACATCGAGGAGACGATGCCTCCTCCCGACGAGAGTCGCCTTCAAGTCGCCCTCAGTGTCACCCGACCCGAAGACTTCTTTGTCCCCCCAATCATTGAAGGACAAGAAGCAATTCGCAACATGTGGGCGACATTCCCCCACGAGGACCCCGTTACTGCCCGTAGCACTTGGGAAAGCTTCCCCAGGGCGATGGTCATCTCCGGGGGAGGTCCATAGAAGCTGTTCATCGGATCGATCAAGCGGAAATTTGACGAGCTGGAATCCACAACGTCGGCGAAGGAAACCACCCTCAAGAAAATGCGGGGAAACTTCAACCCCATCACCTTCTACCTCGAGGAACTCCCTGGGGGAGCACCAAATGCCACTATTCCCCTCCTGATCAGGGCGCAGATGGCGAACTTTGACGTTCGAAGGATCCTAGTCGACCAGGGGAGTTCGGTCGACATCATGTATGCTCATCTGTTCGGGACCCTTCAGCTCGACGAGAGGCATCTGACCCCGTACATCGGTTCAGATCTACAGGGCTTCAATGGAACCACCACCAGACCATGGGGTTACGTGGAGCTAATGGTTACATTCGGGGCCGAAGACACTGCCCGACAGGTGAAGATCCGTTTCCTGATGGTCGAATGCCCGTCCCTTTACAACTGCGTCCTCGGGAGGACCACCCTGGCTGAACTTACGGCGGAACCATCAACGGTCCACCTCAAAATGAAGTACTACACAACCAGGGGAGGAGTAGTGACGATGCACGGGGACATCGACGCGGCCAGAAGGTGCTTCGACGCCGCCATCAAAGACCCGAGTTCCATCGGCGCCAAACCCAAGACCATGGCCAAGCCACCCCAGGACGCCGAACAGGTACCTCTCCCGCGCGTCAACGCGGTCGAACTCGACAGCAGGTTCCCGGGCGAACCCGATGAAGACGGGGCAGAGGACCTCAACCTCCAGGCGGAGAACAACGGGCGGCCTCTCTACCCAACGCGCCCCATCCCAGACGGAGACTTTGAGCTCGTGGTACTCGGGGACGATCCAGATCGTAACGTGAAGATTGGCACCGGGATCCCCGACTTGGCAAAGGAGCAGCTGAAGGCATGTCTGAGGGAGAACGCTGATCTATTCGAGTGGAGCGCATCCGAGATGTCTGGCCTCGACCCCGAGGTGGCTTGTCATCAGCTCACGGTAGACCCGACCGCTAGGGCCATAACACAACGTAGGCGTAAGCAGTCTCCTGAAAAAGCGGAGGCTGCTGAAAAAGCTGTAAAAGACCTCCTAGAGGCAAATTGTATTTCGGAGGCCAAATACACGACCTGGCTGTCCAACGTTGTACTTATTAAAAAGAATAATGGAAAATGGAGAATGTGCGTTGATTATACTGATCTTAATTGGGCTTGCTCGAAAGACTGTTATCCCTTGCCTAACATCGACAAACTGGTCGACAATTCTGCAGGTTACAAACTACTATCCTTCATGGACGCTTACTCGGGATACAATCAAATTCCCATGGACAAGGTCGACAAATAACACACGACCTTCATGACCGCATCGGGCAACAACTACTACAACGTAATGCCCTTCGGTCTGAAGAACGCCGGTGCGACCTACCAACGGATGATGAACAAGGTTTTCCAGGCCGAAATCGGCGAGATGCTCGAAGTCTACATGGACGACATGATCGTCAAATCCGCAGAAGAAGTCGACCACACCGCGTACCTCAAGAGGGTGTTCGACACGGCGAGGAGATGCTGCATGAGGTTTAACCCCGACAAGTGCACCTTCGGCGTTCGGGCAGGTAAGTTCCTCGGATTTTACCTCTCAGTACGAGGAATCGAGGCCAACCCCGACAAGTGTAGGGCTTTCTCCGAGCTCCCTACTCCGGACTCAAAGAAGTCGATACAATTATTGAACGGGATGCTCACCGCCCTTTCCCGCTTCGTTGCCAAATTCGCACAATATGCACTCCCATTTTTCAAACTTCTTCGATAAAAAACGGAGTTTGAGTGGAGCAAGGAATGCGAGCAGACGCTCATCCACTTAAAACAAGTCCTATCACAACCCCCGGTCCTCTCACGGCCTGAGAACGGGGAGACACTCTTCTTGTATCTTGCAATCACGAGTGAAGCAGTCAGCGCCGTCCTCATTCGGGAAACACCGGACGGGCAGAAGCAAGTTTACTTCAAGAGCAAAGCCCTCTAAGGCCCCGAGCTCAGATATCAACAGATTGAGAAAATCGCCCTGGGCCTCGTCACCGTGGCCAGGAGGCTACGCCACTACTTCCTCGCCCACACCGTCGTCGTAAGGACCGAACAGCCTATAAGGCAGCTCCTCGGACGACCGGACATGGCGGGGAGGATGTTCAGGTGGTCACTCGAGCTCGCCGAGTTTGACATCCAATACGAAGAGAGGAAAGCCTTAAGGGCACAGGTACTGGCCGACTTCGTAACAGAGATGACCGTCTCAGAACCTTCGGCCAACGGATAACAGAAATGGACGATCTATGTCGACGGAGCATCCAGCCCAAAGGGAAGCGGGGCGGGCATCATCCTCGAAAATGAGGAAGGCATCTTGATCGAGGTATCCCTCGAACTATCCTTCCCAACATCGAACAACCAAGCCGAATACGAGGCCTTCCTCGCAGGACTCCGGCTGGCCGAGGACCTCGGCGCCAAGGAGGTCAAACTTTTCACCAACTCCTAGCTCGTGGCTTCGCAAGTCCGAGGAGAGTACCAAGCCAAGAACGACAACCTCATAGAATACTTGGCCTTGGTAAAAGAAAAGATGAAAAAATTCACCTCCGCGGAAGTAACTCACATCCCCCGCGAGCACAATGCCCGAGCAGATGTATTGTCCAAATTGGCGAGCACAAAGAAGAAAGGCGGGAACAAATCCGCCATACAGGAGGTGCTTTCCCGCCCGAGCATCGACAAACCGGCCATGGTTTCGGACATCAACGCCATCAGGGACAGCAATTGCTGGATGACCCCGGTATACGAATACCTCATGATGGGCAAACTGCCCGAAGATCCCAAAGAAGCAGGAACGGTCAAGAGGCGGGCGTGCTCGTACACTATAGTCGAGGATAAGCTATACCGACGAGGGTTCTCCATTCCCCTCCTCAGATGTGTCGAGGAGACCAAGGTCCCCGGCATACTCCGGGAGATCCATGAGGGAATTAATGCGCAACACCTCGGCGGGCGATCGTTAGCCCATAAGGCGCTTCGAGCAGGGTATTACTGGCCCACCATGCAACAGGACGCCAAGGAACACGTCAAGAAGTGCGACAGATGCCAATGACACGGGGATATACACCTTTCCCCTCCCAACGAACTCAGTCCATTGTCCTCCCCGTGGCCGTTTGCGTGGTGGGGAATGGATATCCTCGTACCTTTCGTCCAGGGGTCGTATCAAAACAAATACCTCATCGTCGAGGTGGACTACTTCACGAAGTGGATTGAGGCGGAAGCATTGGCCAAAATCACAGCCTTCAACATACTGCATTTCTAAAAAAGAAACATCCTCGCCCGATTCAGCGTGCCTCAAGCCATTGTCACCGACAACGGAACACAGTTCACCAACAGGAACTTCCAAGACTTCGTCACAAAACTAGGCACGAAGCAACACTTCACGTCGGCCGAGCACCCTCAAACGAACGGACAAGCTGAGGCGGCGAACAGGGTGATCCTCTGAGGATTAAGACGTCGACTAGGCGACGCCAAACAACGGTGGGTCGAGGAGCTACACAGCGTCCTCTGGCCCTACCGGACGACCCCACACTCCACAACAGGAGAGACTCCCTTCCGTCTGACATACGGAACCGAAGCGGTGATCTCCGTGGAGATCAGGGAACCCTCGAGGAGGACAGAAGCCCCCCTCGACGAGGACGCGAACGACGAAGCCTTGAGGGAAGAGCTCGATTTTGTCGAGGGGATACGTTCGGGCGCTTCTCTCCGAGAAGCTTCGCTTAAGCAGAAAATAACACTACGTTATAACGACAAAATTATTAAACGTGATTTTCAGGTAGGCACGCTCGTCCTACGAAGGAACCAAAAAGACTCGCGAGAAGGCAAACTCGCCGCGAACTGGGAGGGCCCGTACCGCGTCCGCGCGAAAACGGGGACAGGAGCCTATTTCCTTGAAAATCTGCACGGGGAAGAACTTGCTCGACCGTGGAACGCTGAAAAGCTAAAACAATATTACAGTTAAGCACTGCCCGCGACGCACTAGCACCGCGATTACGGGGACGCGCTAAGGTACGAGCGCGACACCCCTAGACAGAACACGATGATCGAAGACTGCATTGTGTGCGCGCGAGGACTTTGATCCGACGGGGATATCTCGATCGAGCTCCGCCGTCGTTGTACCAATCAGGCAGAACACCCAGCTCGCGATGGGAAGTTCACGCCACGAAGCTAAGACCCCGACCGAGCTCTTCGCCTCTTTGAAGGTCGGAATACATCTCCGACCACCCGACCAGCTCTCCGCGCGATCAGGGACTATCAAGGTCGAGCAATCCCAAAGTCTTTATTACTTAGACAGAAAAACAAAGTATAAAAGTCTTTATCACTTAGACAGAAAAAAACAAAGTATAGCAAATGCGTTAACATCACACACAATTAAAACCATGCAAACAATACCAACAGATAAACAAAGGTACATTAAAACGGGCATAAACCCAGTGTACAAATATTACAATCAAAGGTCAAAAAGCCCTTGGCACGCAGGCCGGGCAGAAATATCACAATAAATAAAAATGGCTCGCAGGCTGAACAGAACAGGGAGAACATCCTACTCAGCGGCGGTCCCTTCAGGCTGCTCGGGATCATGGACCTCGTCGGTTCTCATCGGTTGCACGATCTGACTGTCGACCACCTCGTAGTCGGGGTCAATCCCCTCGGTCGAAAGGTCAGGGTTGAGGACCCGAAGCTGCTCCACCGCATTCTTGAAACCTATGCTCGCGACCGCGAGATTGTCTTCCTCGGCTTCCCGGAGTTTTGCTATCAGCGCTACCCACGAAGTCAGCAACCTATCCTCCTCGGTCTCCTCCTCAGCGGGGCGGACAACTTCCTCCAATTCAGCTTTCCTCGCCAAGAGACGATCCCTCTCCTCCTCGACACCGGCTAGACGTTTCCGCTCCTCCTCGGCACTCTTCAACGTTTCCTCCAATTTCTGGTGAAGCTCGAGCTGGGCTTAGTTCTGGCTTTTGCAGTCAGCCAGCTCCTTACCCACCTTTTCCATTTCGGTCGAGATGGACTGGAAACTTTCTCGCAACCTGTTCAGCTCGCTCGCGGGGTACGCCTCGTCGTTCAGAACCAAGGCAGCCGCGCAAACCCGCATCACGGTAGACACGTCATCCACCAGCATCCTTCGCCGAGAAGCCTTGTCGACGCTTAAGATGGCCTGAGTTTCAGAGCCACCCACGCAGAGCGAATTATTCCCCACGAAGAAGTTCGGCCTTGTATGACAAGGCGGGAGCATAAATTTCACGGCAGAGGGGCTCTCGTGCTCGGTAAGGTCGATGTCCACCGTGTCTGCAAGCCGTTGCCTCTTTGGAGAGCTCTGGGGGCTGAGAGAATCGCTACCCTGGTGAGATCCAGAGGAACCCCCGGGTGTCGGGGTGGGAACGGACTCCTGCACTCGGAGCTGGTCGACACGACTCTTGCCTCCTTTCTTCACAGCACGGTTGGCCTTCATCTTCTTGAAGTGCTCCTCAACATTCGACATCTTATCTGCAAAGAAAACAAAGAGGTTAGTAGTTCGAAAAGAAAGGTAAAAGGAAGGACATGTCGGGGAAACCACCCCCACCTAACAACTCGAGGGCCTCCTCGCCAGAAAACGTCTCGAGGAGAGCCCTAGTATTGATCACTCGACGCCTCATCAAGACCTGCCCGTCATCACCCCGAACGAAGTCCCCGTTTGGCGTCAAGAGCTTTGCTTTGTTAAAACCACTTACGAACTTAACAATGGCCTCGTGAGCCAAGCGATCCCCTTCACAAAGTTTGTCGGGGCTGACGATATAGCTGTCCGCTCCCCTCTTAAAGTGTTCTTCAGTCCAAAACAACGGGAACTTAGGCACAAGGGTCTCCTCTCGCCGTCCGCCCACCTGTTTGACGACCCGAGTGTACATAGTATTCACGGCTTCATGTGTGACCAGCCTCACGAGGTAATACCAGTACTTAAAATTCCGCACAGAGTCCATATACGTGTGAAACAGGCTGTTCACCTGTTTGAAGGACACCCAATTGTGACTACCGTCCCCGGCCTGTCGTTGGAGGTGGAAAATGCAGAAAAACAAGGGCACAGTCGCCCCGATCTTCAGATACTTGCATACCAGCTCGAAGGCCCTAATAAATGCAAGAGAGTTGGGATGGAGTTGAGAGGGGGCCAAACGCATCCAGATAAATACGGCCTGCTGGAAGTCCGTGAAAGGCAGACGCCACCCCGCCTCGTCGAACATAAACTCGTAGACGGGGAACCGCATCCCGCTGTACGTCGAGCAGATCCGATGGTGTGGCAGAGGCCTAAACACGTTCCACGACTTTGGGGAACCGATAAGGCGGTGCTCGACAGTGCAAAATATTCCCTCTTCATCCAGGTCAACGAACTCGGACATCATGTTCACGGCCTCCTCGCAGGCCCAATCGTCGGGCGTCTTCTCCCCAGCGCTGGATGTCTCTGCCATAGGTGAACTAGGCCCGTCATAGATATCCAAAGACCCCACAACCACTTGCAACACGTCAATTTACCTGAAAAGCATAAGGAAACGGTGAATTCGATGACCCATATCAAATCCACCCCTTCCACCGCTGATCAAGTGAAAGGGCGAGGAGGGAATATCGGGGAACGAGACCCCGCGACCGTCCTCAGGTTCGCGGGAGCACCCCGAGATATTCAACCCACGTCCCCGTGACATTCTGCGTTTCCCCGGGGATTTCACCATTTATCCCTGGGAGATTCAACAAAAAGAACTGAGAGACGTTCATCCCACGACCCCAGGACATTCTTCATGTCCTCGGGGATTTCATCGTCTCTCCCAGCGAGATTCAACAAATAAACTATGAAATTCCGCCGTTTTCGCCGGATATTTCGTGATTTCCATGGGAACTTCATCAGTTCACCTTAAAAATCACCCTACAAGTGCAAACAAAAGAGGGAAAAGAGAGAACTTACTTCAAAAAGTACTTCCGGTAGGGTTCCGGTGCGGCTGTCTGCGGCGGCGAACGGAGGCGATCAGAGGTTAAAGGGAGAGTGAAGGAAGAGAAAATTAGAGCAAAGGGAGAGCGAAAAACATGCAAATGACACGGGCTTCCCCTATTTATGGGGCTCTCACGAGTCTCGAGGGCTCCTAGGCAATCGATTGCGCTACCCTAGGGCGGCGGCCCTAGGGAATGATGAGTCGTGACGCGTGGCACACGTTTCCCCACACGCGTCTTTTCATTTCCCAACGGGCGCCTTCCCATTCACCTCGCTTCAGACTTCTCACCTCCCCGCAACGTCGCTCAGATTCGGTCAGCCCATCCTGAGGGTCGATTTGTCTCTCCCCTCTTGACCTACAACTCCTCGTCAGCATTCATTCCTTGATGGGTCCTCGACATGGCTAGCCTTTAAGTCATCACTCTGATGCTCAGAGCAACGACTTGGGGGGCTCCTGTTTTGGACTGGGCCAGGGCATGCTCATCACTCGAGCAGGCCCAACCCACAAGGCCAGGGACGGCCCAATAAGGGCTCTTAACAAGATCACTGCCGAGCACAGGCTCACCTCTACAGGTCGGGCATACGCCTAACCTCGGATGTGTACGGCACCCTCGGTTGGGCCGTCGGGTGCAGGTCCTAAGCTCCCGGGCTCGCCTCACCTCGACGCCCATGTGCTCCTCTCCGGAAGGAGCCATCTTCGCCCGCAAGTTAGTCCTCCCCGCGAGGACACGGCTCTCCCCGACACGCAAGAGTCCTCCCCGCGAGGACACGTTCTCATGTAACCGCCCCACTCCCGATGGAATCGGTCTGCCATAATTCCGGAGATTTAGGAACGGTTACCCCAGGGCGAAGACCACGTGCTGGTCTTCACTACGCCACGTAAGCCCTGGCAGTTACTTGGATTGGGCCTGACAATCCAGCCCAATGCAAGTAACCGTTGGCCCCGCGCTGGGGGCTCTCTATAAATACTCTCTCACTTGAGAGGGTCAGGTTACGTTCACTTTCACTCTCATCTCTGTACTTGTTATTCTCTGACAGTCACCTTACTTGAGCGTCGGAGTACCTTGCAGGTACACCCCCCTGCCGTCTTTCAACCGCACCGGAGCTGAAGCCCAGACGACGTTGTTGGCCACAGAAACTGTCTGATCCAGGTACGATCATTATTAGATTGGAATTTAACTTTATCTCAAAAATATACTGCTTAAAAAATTAATTAATTTATATGATACTAATTTTATTTGTATAATTATTTTTATAAATATTTTTATCACTTGAAAATATAAATTATCAATTAAAAGCGTTAGATTAAAATAAAATATAAGGTTAAAATTTAAATTAAATGTTTAAACCTTACAATATATTTCTTCTCGTATATAATATATAATTGAGTCGAATTATATATAATTCAAATTTAATTCATTTAATTAATGAATTTAACTTTTCATTCATATTCAGCTCATTAAATTTATGAATAAATGTCAACAAATTATTTGTCGAACCGAATTCTAAAATATTTTTGAATTAGTTCGATTTATTACCTACCCTAAAAAGAATACATGTCTAAAAAGGTGATTAGGGAGAAATTTACTGTTAAATAAAGTGGTGGGGTCAATCTTATCCAATAATAATAATCCATACAAATTGCATTTACGTTTCATGAAGCCGGCGTCTAAAAGTATACTGTATTAATAAACGATGACTTTCTGTTTACTATGAGGTTTAGGACATTTATTAATCATAAACGATGACGCTGTACGTCGAGTAGATTGGATAATATCTACATTTAGATTATCACTGTTTTATAGTCTTCGTTCAATCTATAGATTTTTGTGTAATAAAATAAATGTGACTTGCTCGGAAAACACGTGAATTTGACTAACGTTTTGTTATTAATAAATATTATTTATGTCTTTGATTTAATAATTTATATTATCCAATATAAGCAAATAAATTCTTCCATCCCATGTATAAATATTGTCATCTCTCATTTAATTCAAAAAAAAATTAATTTTCTTAATGCACCCCTTTCTTAATTACTACACAAAAATATTTAAATGACTTTAGATTTTAGAGATGTGGTTTTGAAAACACCCAATTATCACTTTATATTAAAATATTTTGAAGATTCATCTTCGAACATATATCGGAAATGTATCTTCAGAATGATTTGGAGTTTAAATCACACCAGGACCATTCTCCTTCCTTAATTCTCATATTTCTCAAAACCTCTTTAAACTCTCAATTTTTTTCATCACCAAGTCCAAAATCAAACAACCAAGATCAAAAGAACTTCAATCAACATCAGAAACATCATCCAACACTGAAGCAAAGTAAAAAATTGTAAGTTTTTTGATATTTTGAATAGTTTTTGAGTTTGTGTAAATTAGTAGAAATTGATGATTAAGGTAAAAAAAAATGAGTAGAAATTGAATGATTGATAGCTTAGTTATAGTGTAAAACATGATAGTTGGTTTAAAATGCTGTTCAATGCAATATTTTTCGTGTTTACTTGTCTTCATTGCCGCTATTGATGCTAGCACTAATTGTCTGCTTTACTTTAACTTATAGGCACAATGGTTGATAGACACGATAAACCGAGGCACGGAAGGGTTGCACAACAGGCATCAGTGCGGCAGGAGAAGAGTTAGCAGGTTTCAGAGCCTCCTGGTCCCTTTGGCCATGCAGAGCCATCTACATCTAGGACTCGTGCTTCTCCTCATACTTCTTCATCTTCTTCTTACTGTAGGAGACGAAGTTCACCTATCGATGCATCACTCCCTCTATCCTTCCGCAGGTGCCAGAGGTCTTTGAGTCGCCACTGCCACCTCTTACTATTGATATTGTAGGAGCTTCTTATCCGGTATCACCTCTTACTGGTGATGCTGTTGATCCAGTGCCACCTCCATAGGGTGACGCTACTACGAATGCTGAGCTAGAGGCATTTGGAGGAGGCCTTGTAGATTTGGCACTATTTTTTCAGGAACGTGATCTGCAGAAGTTTATTAACCACAGACGGAAGATTACTGGCTTGCCTTAGCCGAATTAGGATTAGTTTCAGATAGTTTTGTCCTTATCTAGCCTAGAGGCACTACTACAAAATGCGGAAACAACAACGTCAGGTTTACAATGGATTCATATACACCGTTGTAATAGGTTAAAATTTTTGCGTCCAATGAGTAGCTGGATTTATGAACAGTAATTTAATGACGGTTGTCTTAAAACACCGTAGTAATAAATGATGTGTAGCAAGCTTCGATTCCCAACAACTACATTTTTTCCATTTTTTAGAGTACATTAAGCGTGTGTCACTTAAGTCCATTATTTAAAAAATAAATTGTAAATGATTTTACAACGATGAAGTAAACCAACTGTTGTTAGAGGACATATAAATTGTACTGTACTACAATACAACCGGTTTATAAATAAATAAAAAATTGAAAGTTATTTAACAAAGTTATTTAACCACGGTTTTACAATACAACTGTTGTACAATTTGAAAATTGCATCACGATTTTTCTTTCTAACCGTTATGAAAAGTGATATTTGTTAGTATATAAGCGAAAATATCTATCGTTCAATACATAACAACCGTTTCTCTCAAAAGAAAACCCTAACATATTTCACTATTTTCTCTCATAACATAACCCTAACATCCATCTCACTCTTTAAACATACTTCAACCTTCACATGCGTCTTCAGATTCGTCTTCACCAATCGCTAACTTGAGGTTCGTTCATTAAACTTAACAATGGATTCTCATTTTTTCATTTGGTGAATGTTCTCATTTTTTCAGATTCGTCTTCACCACCTTAACAAAGCGCATACTTTGGCTATGATACATATGGTTTCTGTAGCTATGAAGAAAAATACTAGAAGTATGAAGCTATTGTGTAAACTTTATTCACCTTGTACTTCTTCTTCATAACTTCATAAACTAGATGAACTTCATAATTTGTTCGAGATCCACGAGTATTCTAAAAAATGGCGCATTCTTGAAACATTACATAATATCTTGTGTCATTGTATGTTGTTGTATGTTGTTGTTGTTGATTAATGTAGATTAATATTCTCAGTCACTTTTCATCTTCTTTTCCCCTCAGTCACTGTTTGTCTTCTTCTCACCCAGTTTCTTCAAGTTTCCATCAAATCCTTCCATTAAAATGTCTCAGCAGTCCGGTTGTAGCCATGGAAGCTGCTCCTCAAGTCGTTTAAGGTACGTACGCAAGTGTGGTCTCTATGATCCGTTGATGACGGCATGAACCGATTCGAACCCAGACAGTTGTTTATATGGCTTTGGGATGTATAAGATTCAAGGATACAAAAAATACTCTCACAAGATACGAAATAGGTCATAGTTGATTAGGTTTGTATGATGACTGATGGTGTAATGGTTGATGTATTGGTTACCTTGGATTCATGTGATGATGTTATGATGTATTGAATATGATACAATTATGTGATATTATGAACATGATACAATTAATATTATTATGATAACTTTATCACAAATGTGAGTTGTATTTTCTCTTGTGATATGGTGAATAATAATACAGGTAAGAAAATGGGATTAATTATAAAAGCAGGACAATTTTTGTTAATTCTGCTGAAAATGTAACAACAGTTATATATCATAACCGTTATAATATCTCGCGCGTTGTCCAGAAAAAAAATATCAAAACGGCGCAGCTGGGAATCGAACCTAGGACCATTATTTTTATCATAACGGTCTTTTTGAAAACACGTTATGATAGGGCACGCCCTATATGTATATTACAACGGTAACTGGGCAGTGATTGTAAGTATCATATATATAACCACACTCTACATAAAAATGCATGGGCTCCCTAGAGTATAAATATTTCTCAACCGTTATTAAATGGGTTTACCGTAGTAGTGAGGACTTGTGCCTGAACTTATACTACGGTCAACCACGAGATGCTTAATGCATTCATGGATAGATGGAACTCAGAGACCTCGTCATTTCATCTCCCGCTTGGTGAGATATTTATTATATCCCTGCCTTCCCCTTCTCATGGCAAGTAACTGGGCAACTGTGATAGACTGTCGTGTCTGTATTCTTGTAGTTAGGGCTTGTCCAACTTGGTGTTGGGTTGATGCTAAGTGTCTAGTTTGAACTCTTTGGGTTGGTTAGGATTGGACAGTTGGGACTAGAGGGGTTGTTTGGGATTGTCTAGTTTGGACTTTTTGGGTTGGTTGGGATTGCACAGTTGGGAAGTCTCCTTCCTATAACATGGCGGAGTGTGCTCAGCTGGGTCTTGAGATCTACTTTGGATTCAAGTAATTGCATGGTAACATAGAATGCCAGTGAGCATCCATTTCTTACAAGAGCACTCCAACCTCTTAAGACCAACTATGAATTTTTCTCCAGTCAAACTTATATGTCTTACTTCATAAATCATGTCACAAGATAACCTTTGAAACAAATTAAATCCATTGAGTTAGTGTTAATAATCATAACAAATTTGTATATTGTAAATTAATTATTGAATTACCTTGCTATAAAAAACCTTGAGATATCTTGCCTTCTTTCAAGCACTTTTTTTATTATTGGAAGAACAAAGTCACTATAATCTTCAATCTTGCCTCTATTAGTTGCCCATCTATTAACGAGATACCCTCTGATCTTCTCTAACATTGTTACAATTGGCTTTTGTCTTGGTCCAATTATAACACTATTAAAAGTTGCAGACATATTGTTGACTAACACATCACTTTTTGTATTATAGTTGAACATAAACTTACTCCAATATCTAGGGTGAATCTTCAATAAGTGTTTATGGCCTCCTCATTAACCTTCCTCATTTCCTTTATTTCCCTTTCCCATGCTTGAGGATATGTTGCCTTGGCTGCCCTCCACATTAATTCCTTCAACTGTTTGCCAGGAAACCTTTTTCTAAAGTTGTTATACAAGTGTCTAACACAAAATCTCTGGTCAACTCCAGGTAACAACTCATCTATTGCAGGTAACAACCCTTAATCATATTTGTTGCAGATTTATCACACTATGTAACAACTCATGAAGAACATATATGTTGCAATTTAAAATCATGAAGGACATATATGTTGCAATTTAAAATCATGAAGGACCTGTTTGTTACCTTCTGTTGATCTGAAATGAAAGTAATATGTTTGCAAACTTCTGGCCCTCCTGAGTCACAAACTAGCAGATCAAAGAACAATGCCCAAAAGTTTTTAGTCTCTGCTACAACTACAACCAATGCAATGGGGAACATTTGATCATTAGGGTCTCTACCTACTGCTGCAATAATCTAGAACACAAGGCAACCCATCTACACCCTTCCTTGCAGCCCACTCTAACCCTAGTCTTGTCATTCTTTAGATACTAAAATTCTGGTAGCAGATCTCAGATGTCCTGAGAGATGTCGAGACACTTGATCCCTGCTTCAAACACAATGACAATAAGGAGCAGAAAACAAACAAACACACAGTGATTGTTAACTTAGTTTGGTGAACAACAACACCTACGTCTGGGGGCTTCCAAGCCAGGAATGAAATCCACTAGATAGTATTAATTCTAAGCTAAATAACATCCAGTTTATAACTTATCACTTAATCACTACCCGAGCTTAATTTCTACCTAAGACACTTCCTAGGTATGCGACTCTTCTCAATTCTCTTTCAATCACAGTAGTGACAAAAATTACAACTCAATGTAAACAGTCCAGCTCTAGTATCAACACGACACAAGAGAGGCTCACAAAATACAAACCCTAAGCTCACTAAGCAACAATATATTTTCCACACTTTTCTTAGGTTCAATCCATCCTATTTATAACCATAAACAAGACTAGATTTGGGCTTCAAAACGCAGCAATTCTGTTACACAGAATCTGCAATTGATTCTCCTCAAGAATAGTTTCTTCAATCCAAATTTTCCTAAAGTGTCTCCACACTTAGAAACAACATCTTCAAATTAGAATCAGAATCTCTGATTCCTCAATCTTGGATGCCACTTAGTAAAAACAAATAGTCACAGAATAATTTGAAATCTGGAATTAAAATAGCAGTATTAAAAATTGAAAAGTAACAGCCAAAGATGTCGAATCATCATGATAGGACATCTTGTCCAACATCTTGATCTTCACTTAGTTCTTCATGTTAGGACATCTTGTCCAACATCTTGCTGTCAAGTTAGTTTTACCAAAATTGATGCCAACCTCACAAGTTTGGACTCATCAGATACCTCAAATCCCTACCATTATGAACAACATAACTTGCAATAACTTCCTTGAACTCCTCCTTTGTTGAGAACAAGCTTCCCATTACCCACTTATAGTCATTAAACTTCTTAGGCATGACAAATGATGGGTATTCACTACTCATGTCATCCTAACTTTCTAACTCTTTTGTTACATAGTTAGAATCTGACAAACCCTGACATACCTTTTTACCTGTCTTTCTTTCCATAATTCCAAAATCAAGCACATCTTCATCACTTGATGCTACATCACTTATGAGGGGAACTGAACTTCCTTCATCCACCCCTTTTTTCATAGGTCTTACCTTGTGTTTTTTGGAATTGCTTGTTGCCTTCTTTTTTAATGCTCTCCCACCCTTCCTCATTCTATTTTGAGGTGTTTCATCTGCTAGTATTTCATTATTATGTTTATCACTTTGGCTAGCAGCAAAACCTCTTTCTCCTAACAAGACTTCATCAAATCCATTATTTAATACCTCATCATTTGAGTCATCAAACCTGTGCCATAATGCGCTATCATCACTGTCATGTTGGGCCTCAGGTTGGTCATCGGGTTGGACATTATAAGCATCCTCAAGTTAGTCATTACAAACAACATCAGGTTGAGCCTCAGGTTAGGCCTCAGATTTGGCCTCACGTTGGACATCAGGTTGGGCATTACAAGCATCCTCAGGTTGGTCATTAGAAACATCCTCAGGTTAGGTATCAGGTTCTTCATTAGAAACATCCTCATGTTGGTCATTGGAAACTAAATCAGGTTGGGCATTAGAAACATCCCCAGATTATGCATTACAATCATCCTCAGGTTGGGGATTGGAGTTATCAGGTAGGGCAACTACTAAATCAGGTTGTTCAATATGGTGGATTATGTATATGTTAACATTTCCATTAGTCTTGGACCAATTCAGTGCTTCTATTGCACCAAGGTCATCTTCTAGCACCTTCAGTATTCCAGCAAAGTCATACCAAATTTCAAGAACTCTTGGATACTTCATCTCTTTAACAACCCTCAAAATTTTAAAGTAACTTCATCTATCAGCATCACACTTCCAGTTTGACACTTCACCTCCTACATATTTGTCATCAACGAAATATCCCCTGTGATGAAAGTCAACACAAAATTCATCTATAACCATTTTGACCAGTTTACATCAACAACATACATTCCCAACAAGCAAATAAGCAGCAGACCCTAAAATGAACATTACCATTACTAATATCAAAACAGACCCACAGTTACATCAACCTAAAATCTAACACGCAAGATTGACGCAAAGTTTCGTTTTCAAAAATTAAGCATAAAATGAGAACCACAGTCAATGACTTTAGATATAACGAAATGTACCTCAGCTTCATGGTTTCGTCACCTTCAATGACTTCGTCTCCAACTGAGTTTTCCTTCTACCTCTGTCACTGCGTTTTCCTTCTACCTCAGTCACCTAAATTAGGGTTGTGTAATCCAATATTGATATTATATTGTCTTAAGTATTATAGAATAAGACAAATACATATTCAACAATGTTAAATGACACATCAGTGCTTACTGCCACATAAACTTTTTTGGAACGGAGTTTATAAAAAAGGTAAACGGTGCACACATTAGTTAACATAAAAGACTAACTTATAGCGAAAAAAAATATAAAGGACTGTCTTGCTAAAATAAAATAAGTTAAAGGACCCTGGATATATTTTAGACTTTATTTATTTATCTATTCTCATGTGAAGGCCAATATGAAAATGGTGATTTTGCATACTTTAATACAAAGGATAAAAGCTCACATAAAGTTTTTTTAAGCTTAAAACATTTTATTTAATGACTTGCAGAATAGCATGGCAATACAAACTAAAAATATTCATAATTCAAAATAACAACCATCTTCTTAAGAGTACTAAACATTCAACCTACTTTGTTATTATGCCAAAACTACAAATTTTGAGTTTGTAATTCAGCCTAACCATAACATTATTTCACATTAACCATAATATCAATCTAACTATACTAATATAAATTAAGACTCTAATGTAAACTTAGAAATAAATATTCATACTTTATAAGACTCTAATGTAAAATAACTAACAATATTGCTTAGGATTTTCCATTATCAATCTCTTTCTCAGGGAGGCTTTTCTTGTCTTCTGCATAATCCTCTTCACCAGTGTTTTCTTCTTTCTCAGCCTTCTTCTTTGCTTCTTCTTTAGAGCTTCTAAGTGCTTGAATCAACCTCTCCAATGATGCTTCAACATCTTCATTAGCTACCTTAGGCATCAAGTTTTCAGCAACATCAGCATGTGTGATATTACTCTCTTCCAACAAACCTCGAACCGTCTCAAACAAAGGATGTGTATCAACACTCAAATAATTCATAGCTAACATTTTGAATCCATCAAAACAACAATAAGATAGCTCAATATGCATGTTTATTCATCCTCGACGAAGCAACACTTTATCGAGTTTCTCAACATGGTTAGTAGTGAAGATAATCAATCTCTCACCAGTACTAGCAGACCAAATCCCATCAATGAAATTCAACAATCCAGAAAGTGTTACCTGACTTGTTTTATTCTTATTTGCTTCATCTTTTAACTGAATCATAGAAGCAGCAATAGCTTGATTAATCATCTCATATTTATCATTTTTCTCATTCTTTTCATCTTTTTCATTTCCATTCTCTGATGAGTTTTGTGTTCTGAAAATCTCATATCCTAAGTTGTGACAGTAATTTTTTCAATCATGCAAGCTCCTTTGAGATTGTTGCTATAACATGGTATACATCTTCAACACTAGATAATGCAACTGTATTTTGTTTCTTGCGTCCATACATGTATCTTATATCTGACGGTGATCTGGCCTAATCTGCATCCGAATTGAAGGGAAATATGTGATCCAAAACGCAGCAGAAAATAAAAATTTCCCTTTAGTGATCCTTACGAATGGTCATGATTAGTGATAGAACGGTTACTTCTTGTGGCGATGAAACCTTTGATTCTGAATCGAATGAGTGATCACGGGAGATGTATGATGAACAACGCCTCTACTCCGACCACACGAACATATTCGTTTAGTCTCAGTGCTAGCTGTTACAATTGAAAGTTTTGAGAGAGAGAGAGAGAGAGAGAGAGAGAGAGAGAGAGAGAGAGGGGGGGAGGAGGGAGGGATAAATATGACTAGGGTTTCACAGTCTGAATTTTCATGAAGAGTGTATGCTTCTGCACAAGGGTTCTATTTATAGAACCACTTGTGTGGGCTACAAGCTAAAATGCTCACTTAAGTGTATGCGCACCATATTTTATGGTGTACCATATATCACCCAAGCGCGTGGTACCTTACCACATTCCGTATTTTACTAAAGTTCATCGTACCTTACGGTGTTTTACATTTACTTAAATGCAATGTACCTTACGGTGTTCCTTATTTACTCTACCTCTTATAAATATGTCCTTATGTGTGTGACCCTGTAGGTTTTCGCGACGTTGACAATTATATTAAATCACACATTAAACATAATAAACAGTGAGCGGTATCTAGTAACACATCACTGCTACCCAAGTCACAAAAATGTCATGTGATGTGACAAAACCTTTTGTGATAATACTTGTGTGTATAATTACCATTTTGCCCTTTGCCTATATTGAACACAAGGCATATATCGTGTCATCCTTGTCCAGTTCAATATTGGGCCCTTAGACATTTATCCTGTTATGCAGGATGGGCAAATTTCATCTAAATCACTCATGTCCCTCAGCATGCTTTGTGGAGTACTCATCAACTATCTTGATGGTCATCCAGTACAGACAATGTTAGATCAGTAATAAAGTACTCGACTCTACATCTAGGTTCCATAGGGGTTTCAGGTCGAAGGGTGGTATACACCAATATCACTATGAGAGTAACTTATGACATTTTACATAACATTTTATGTAGTACTCTTATAGCACGTCAATTCAGTATAAATATTACTCATAATATTTATACTTATGTTAAGACTTGATAACTCTTTATACATTATCCATGAGATGTGATCATCAGTCTATCTACATAATAGTCTTAATGCTTTAAGGTTATCCCACTTCACAGTAAAGCTCGACTACTGATACTTTAAGAATTATGTCCTTGTGTTTAATGGGATCTCATGATTAAGTCACGCTTAATATTTCATTAAACGGACTAGCTATTCTAGAGACTTTATTATCTTGGAAAAATAAACATAATAAATAAATGCATTTTATTATTAATAAATAATTTGATACAAGTACCAGAAGTAATTGCCTCTAGGGCTTACACCAACACGAATAACAAATGATTTTAGCATCACCCTTATTTTCACATTATAGTCCTCTTCATGATGCATTCTTTATATATCTAAGAATTCAAATGAGTGCATTTCAATGACTATCACAAGGAGCATTCAGAAGTTAGCTCACAATGCTCACCGCAAATGTAATATCTAGTCTGGTGACTGTAAGATAATATAGTTTTCCCACAAGCTGTCGATATCTTCCCGGGTCTTTCAATGGCTCCCCTGACCTGAAAGAAGCTTAACGTTGGGATCCATAGGAGTATCAATAGGATGACAATCAAGCATACCAGTTTCACTAAGAATGTCTAAGGTATACTTGCAGTGTTTAATTGTAATGTCAGATGAGGACTGAGCAACTTCAATATCTAAGAAGTATCTGAGTGGATCTAAATCTTTTGTTTGAAAGTTTTTGAAAATATGAGTTTTTAGTCACTGGATACCCTGAGTATCGTCTCCAATGATAACAATGTCATCAACATAGACCACAAGAAAGATGCGCTGACTGTTGGAAGAATGAAGGAAGAAAACAAAATGAACTGCTTCACATCTAGTCAGACCAAATTGTATCATGGCAGAGCTGAAGGGACCAAACCAAGCACGTGGGGACTGTTTCAGCCCATAAAGAGAACGGCAAAGCCGACGAGCAAGTTTAGAATTTCTAGGAACCGTAAAACATGAAGGCTGGTCCATATAGACTTCCTCCTCCAGTTCTCCGTGTAAAAGTGCATTTATAATATCCAACTGATGAAGCGGACAATGATGAATAGCAACCATTGCAAGAAAGAGACATATTGAACTAATTTTGACTACCGAAAAAAAGTGTTATCGGAAGATAGTGAGTCAACGGGATAAGACACGATGAACAATTGAATCTCAACAAGCTCTAAATACCATATTGAAGTATAAGAGAGTGAGAAATTTTTGAATAAACTATATGTTTTAAAAAAACATATATAAAGAGATTACAGATGATTTTATATACGCAAACTCATATTTCATTGTTCTAGACTCATTTAGCAAAATGGAGCAAGTTAAGATTAGTTGGAGTAGGTATCATGGATCTGACTTCTAATGAAGCAAGATTATTTGAAGTAGTTATCATGGATCTGACTTCTTTATATTACATCAATTTTATTTTGTGTTGGTCCTTAGAAAAGTTGAAAACTCGCTAGATAAGTTGAAATCAAACCTGATATTTATCATAAAAAATGGTGCTATGCTACTTTATGTGTCATTTATTTATTTATTTCATATTAACATTATTTCTTTTATGGTGTATGATAGCTATGGTAGTACAAGGATACGCAATATAATCTCCTGACTACTATAACTAATAAATATAACCACTTCTAACAAATTAACAACCTCAAACTAATTTGTTAATGATAGTTTGAGGAACAAGTTAGTCATCTCTAACTTGTTCATGGTGTGGTGTAATGCATGTAAAGGCCAATATAAAAATGTTGATTTTGTATAGTTTAATTCAAAGGATAAAAAGCTCACATAACAAAGTCATTTTAAGCTTAAAACACTTTATTTAATGACTTGCAGAATAGCATGGCAATACAAACTAAAAGTATTTATAATTCTAAATATTCAACATAACAACCATTTTCTTAATAATACTAAACATTCAACCTACTTTGTTATTATGCAAAAACTACAAATTTTGAGTTTGTAATTCAGCCTAACCATAACATTATTTCACATTAACCATAATATTAATCTAACTATACTAATGTAAAATAAGACTATAATGTAAACATAGAAATAAATATTCATACTATAATTAAGACTCTAATGTAAAATAACTAACAATATTGCTTAGGATTTTCCATTATCAATCTCTTCCTCAGGGAAGCTTTTCTTGTCTTCTGCAGAATCCTCTTCACCAGTGCTTTTTTCTCTCTCAGCCTTCTTATTTGTCTCTTCCTTAGAGCTTCTAAGTGCTTGAATCAGCCTCTCCAATGATGTTTCAACATCTTCATTAGCTACCTTGGGCATCAAGTTTTCAGCAACATCAGCAGGTGTTATATTAGTCTCTTCCAACAAACTTCGAACCGTCTCGAACAAAGGATGTGTTTCAACACTCAAATAATTCATAGCCAACATTTTGAATCCATCAAAACAACAATAAGATAACTCAATATGCATGTCCATTCTTCCTCGACGAATCAAAGCTTTGTCGAGTTTGTGAACATAGTTAGTAGTGAAGATAATCAATCTCTCACCAGTACTAGCAGACCAAATCCCATCAATGAAATTCAACAATCCAGAAAGTGTTACCTGACTTGTTTTATTCTTATTTGCTTCATCTTTTAACTGAATCATAGAATCAACAATAGCTTGATTAATCATCTCATATTTATCATTTTTCTCATTCTTTTCATCTTTTTCATTTCCATTCTCTGATGAGTTTTGTGTTATGAAAATCTCATATCCTAAGTTGTGACAGTAATTTTTTCAATCATGCAAGCTTCTTTGAGATTGTTGCTATAACATGGTATACAGCTTCAATACTAGATAATGCAACTGTATTTTGTTTCTTGCTTCCATACATGCATCTTATATCTGACGGTGATCTGGCATAGTCTGCATCCGAATTGAAGGAAAATATGTGATCCAAAACGCAGCAGAAAATAAAAATATCTCTTTAGTGATCCTTACGAATGGTCATGATCAGTGATAGAACTGTTACTTCTTGTGGTGATGAAACCTTTAATTCTGAATCGAAGGAGTGATCACGAGCGATGTATGATGAACAACGCCTCTACTCAGACCACACGAACATATTCGTTTAATCTCAGTGCTAGCTGTTACAATTGAAAGCTTTGAGAGAGAGAGAGAGAGAGAGAGAGAGGGAGAGAGAGAGTGGGGGGGAGGGAGGGATAAATATGACTAGGGTTTCACAGTCTGAATTTTCATGAAGAGTGTATGCTTCTGCACAAGGGTTCTATTTATAGAACCCCTTGTGTGGGCTACAAGCTAAAATGCTCACTTAAGTGTATGCGCACCATATTTTATGGTGTACCATATATCACCCAAGTGTGTGGTACCTTACCATATTCCGTATTTTACTGAAGTTCATCGTACCTTACGGTGTTTTACATTTACTTAAATGCAATGTACCTTACGGTGTTCCTTATTTACTCTACCTCTTATAAATCTGTCCTTATGTGTGTGATCCTGTAGGTTTTCGCGACGTTGACAATTATATTAAATCACACATTAAACATAATAAATAGTGAGCGGTATCTAGTAACACATCACTGCTACCCAAGTCACAAAAATGTCATGTGATGTGACAAAACCTTTTGTGATAATTCTTGTGTGTACAATTACCTTTTTGCCCTTTTGTCTATATTGAACACAAGGCATATATCGTGTCATCCTTGTCCAGTTCAATATTGGGCCCTTAGACATTTATCCTGTTATGCAGGATGGACAAATTTCATCTATATCACTCATGTCCCTCAGCATGCTTTGTGGAGTACTCATCAACTATCTTTATGGTCATCCAGGTACAAACAATGTTAAATCAGTAATAAAGTACTCGACTCTACATCTAGGTTCCATAGGGGTTTCAGGTCGAAGGGTGGTATACACCAATATCACTGTTAATTCTTGGAGTTGGCTAGAATTTTGGTAAAACAATGTTGATGTCATGGTTGATGTTTCAACATGAGTTTTTAACGGCCTTGTTATGTTTAGTTAACATTCTGGTTATGTTAAGTGTGTAAGGGTTGCAGTTTTGTGCTGATGTCAAACCCGATGTCATAACATCAGTTGACAGAACATCAGAAAACCATCTGTTGTGGTTTTTGTATTGCAGAATGTTAAGGTGTTGAAGAGTTAAAGTGCTGAAGAGTGATGTCACATGCGATGTCTTGACATCACTATACCAGAAACTTAAAACATCAGGTTGTGATGTTTTTAGGGCTGCACGCATTAGTTTGATTTGAGGAGATCTGTTAGTTAGATTGAATGCGAATTTATTGGAGAAGATTTATTCTGATACAATTAATTCTGCATATCTTGTGGAGAATAGTTTGTTACTATTTTTGTGCAAATAGACATGGAGAATTGTTCCTATTTGTGTGGAGAAGATCTTGCAGCTGATTTAAAGAGAAGATTTAAAAGATACATAATATCCTGGAAATATTATGTGGAGCTGAATTTAATGCATAAAGATATGGAGAATATTTAGAGTTAATTATTGAAGATTTAAATTGAAGATTTGATTGAAGATCCAATTAATAGCAGAATCTGTTGGAGATTTGGAACAGAAGATTTGATATGATTTGAAGGCCCAAATCCAGTTGGGAAATAGGTTATAAATAGAAGCATTGTAACCTAGTTTTGTGAAGCCAGCCATCATGTAGATTATAAGGGCTGTGTTGGTTGATGAACCACCCGGTTTGTGGGATGGTCATCGTGTTTATCTCGAAGCCTGTAGGTAAGAGATGTATTGTTCTTAGAGGAAGCTGTTAAGCAACTCTAAGTATTGTTCTTAGTCATGAGGGTCATGTCTAGGTATTGTCATGGAAGTGTGTCTTCCAAAGTCTATGTAATAGAAAAGTTTAAGGAATTAAGTTGTTGATGCAGTGACGGTGTAGTTGACTGCTAGACATCATCGAGATGATTGGAAGTGAGATGAAGTCTCTTACCTAGGGAGGACTTAGGTAGAAGGGTCATTGGGTAGTGATTGAATTAGGTAGATTGTCAACTGGTATGTTGAGTCTGTAATTTGATACTACTAATAGTGGACTTCCTTCCTGGCTTGGTATGCCCCCAGATGTAGGTTGGTTGAACCGAACTGGGTGAACAATTGATTGTGTTCATTTACTGTTTATATTATTACCTTGTTCAGCAGATTGCGATGTTGTGACATTGCACAAGACATCACACATCTGTACCAGAATTTCAATTGGTATCAGAGCGGGCATCCTATCTGTTTCTGGATGAGATCTAGGGAAGATACTTTCTGGTTCGTGAGCAAGGAAGATAGTTGCTGAGTTGTGGACTTGGCCAGTTCATACGGTTGGGTGTATGATCCCTTGAAGTAAAGGATGGACTATTTATCAGAGCTGCCATTGTGAGTGTGTTGACCCTTGGTGACAAGCAAGGATTTTTGAGCAGCACCTGAAGGTTGTTGAGGAGTTGTTGTATGTTCCGCTGCATATTTATATATCTGATGGAAAATTCCTGATGGTTTTTTGTTAAGGCTGCAACATTCTGTTCTCCACTGAAGATGTATCACATGGTGTGGTGATACGTGAGGACATCTTAAACTAGCTTGTTAGAGTTGCCAAAGATACTTGTGGTTCATCCCAAGTCCACTCATAAAGGAACTCTTATATGAGCTTGTTGAAAAGAGGTCTGAAGAAAGGTAGAAGCAATTTATTCTTGCCTCCAACCTTACAAGGTCAATCTCTGGGTTGTGTTAAAGGATCTTTTGGTGTGAAGAGAACTTATGTCCTACCAGCAGATTGTGCAGAATTGTGACATAACAGATGCTTGGGGGCTAAACAAATGTGTTGATCACATCTGTTTGGAACCTACTCCTGGCTTGGAAGAGGAGGCATCTGGGTTGTGTGTCTAAGAAGTTTCCCTCAAGAAACATGTCTTAGATATGTATATTGGTCAAGAGATGATCAATATAGTGTCACTCATTGGATAAGTGAGTAGGTGTTCAAAGGTTGTTTGTTTTGGTGGAGGTCAAGCTCAAATGTCAAGGACATTTTCTCTGATATCTGAAAGTTCCTTCTGATCAAAGCAGCCAGTTGTTTGCAATCTTGTTTATGGCCGTGGAGCAGATTCTGTTTGAAAGGAGTTGTATGTGTGTACCAACCATAGGATGAGCATTTCAGATTTGTGCAAGGAGGTGTTGAGTGTTCCGCTGCATGGTGTCTGTTGGAAAGACATTAGGGGTTGGTCTCCTCAGCAGGATGTTGTAGTTTGTGCAAGACAACTTCAACCGTTTGGTTAGAGATGCCAAAATTACTTGAAGATTATCTCATATCTTTGTGTTGGGGATAGAAGTGATAAGAAGGTGAATAGGTCTTATTGAAGGCTGTGTCAACCTTCTTGATGATGAAAGAAGAGGGTGGAGTCAAAGCAAAAGAGTATCACTGTCAAAGCTTTCATGCGGGAGTGAAAATCTTGATAAGTTATCTCTTATGCTTAGGAGGATCCTTCTGGTTATGATGTTACATGTAGTTCTGCAAATACATGATCTGGAAGAAGTTTCATCAAGGAAGAAGCTGAGCTTGATTTGTTCTCGTGTGTTCCCTGCAAGAGATCTGTGTGATTGGTTGTTGTTTCCAAAGCCGTAGAAGTGGGTAATGTGATGAAGACTGATGTCAGAACTGATGTTGATACATCATTCCAGCCAAAGAAAGTTAGTGATCAGTGGTGTGGATTAGCAGAAGAGGGATCAGCTAGTGCCTCAAGTGTAGGGTGTCAGACCAGATAAAAGGTTGAGTATTTGTCTGCCTTCAACTAATGACAATATACATTGACGGGAGACTATGTATATGTCTAAGGTAAAAGTGCAGGACTATTGAGAATTTTCTAGGGTTAATCACTTTGAGTTGGATCATCTGGTGGGGTGGAGACTATGTACTTGGAGCATCATCCAAATTACCTGGGATAAGTTTGGATTAGAAGAGGCAGATTGTTGACAAGCTGAAGTGTTTAAGGCTAAAAGATATACAGATATCATAATGGTTCAGCTTGGATCAGGTTGGAGCATGGTGCTTGCTCTGGTGGTGAAGGTCGAGGATAAGTGGCAGTTATCTCTGGCTTTCTTTTGATGGCTCTACTAAGGAAAGTGGCAGTCTTTGGTATTGTTATGAGGTAGTCTTGGATTACCTATTTTCTGAAGATTCAGATGTGGTTGATTTGAAGTCTTTGGAGTTTCTAAGCAAGATGGAGGTTGTCTACTCAAACTTGATTGTTGAATCAAGTCTATGAGAGCATGGAAATCTGTTTCTGCAAAGGGAGGAGGTTCTTTTGAGTGGCAGAAGGAAGAGCTGAATTCAACAGTTGGATATCATAATGTTCTGACATCTAGCTCAACATCAGGAGTCTCAGCTGGTGATGTGGCACATCAGCTAATGATAGGGTGATCTACAGGAATGATAGGATGCTTCAAAAAGATCGTTCTCATGGCAGTTTGCGGGAGCTGCAGGAAGGAGAAGATGTTCATGGCTTAGGGAGTCTAAGTGTGTTTGCTTTTGAGCAAGTGGAGCATGTGACTTGAAGATCAAGTTTCCTTGGTAGATACCTGTGTGAGAGTTCTGACAAACGTGAAAAAGGTCAAAATGTGGCATTTGACTGTTTTCATATGAGGATTCGTGAATGAGGTGATCAAAACTGTGGCATTTGGTTAAGCTCAGAAGTGGATTCGAAGAATCAAGATGATCAGAGTGTGACAGCTGGTTATCATTGAGGTTTGTCTTGGAATAAGTTACTCTTGGGCAGAAGGGTGATGAGTTGAAGACTCAAGGAGATTACTCTTCTTGAAGGTGGTTGAGAGTTTATTTCTCTAGTTCTTTGGATTACTATGCTATAATAAGTCCAGTTGGTGGAACCTATCAAGAATCATGGTGATGATATCTTGGCGTGGGACAGATGTTCTAACTTATGTTGGGACATTATCTGGTTGAATATCCTTGGTGAAGGAAAATTATGCCCTGGTTCAGAAGATTGGTGCCTACATTATGCCTAAGGGGAGTCTACATAATCATACGGGAGAATGATGAAGTAGAAGGTCTGCCTTAGATGGAGAATGTAGAGAAGACTGAAGTAGATCACGTATTGATTGCTTGGAAATCTGAAGATGAAGAGTATGATAGGGAATGACTGTGTTATGATCAAGGAGTTCAGTGTGATCATTCCTGTGGATATTTCAGAGAGAAGTTGATCAGCTTGCCAAGATCAGGTGTGTTGAACAGAGAGTGCGCTCTTGAAGACATGAAGATGAGTCTTATGTTTTCCATTCATTTAAGGAGCATTTGTTATCTTAGATAAGGGGAGAAGTAGCCAAGAGTATCAAAGAGTACAAATGTTAGAGCATCAGAGCCAAGAGTACAATTGTCATATGCTGCAGAGGATGTAGCTGATTGCTGTTGTTATAGTGCAGAAGTGCAGAAATTAAGGGGGAGAGAAGTAGGTTTGTTCAGCTATTGTGAGATGGAGATTAGTCTGCCTGCTCTGGTCTGAGTATATTGGTTGGATGACTCAGAGGTTGCTTTTGAAATTTTGTGCTTGCTGCTATGTTCAGAGTTTGTCCAATTATGGCTAAAAAGGGGGAGAGTTAGCCTAGTGGTTGCCAAGGTGTGGTTGTGAAGCCTTTTCTGATATGGTGCAGCAGTTGAGGGGGAGAGTGTTTGAACAGCTATGAGCTGGTTCTTGGTTTGAGGGGGAGTTTGCCCTATGCTGATGTGAAAGTGTTCGTTTCTGCTGCAAGTTGGTCCAAGTTGGTCTGATGTAGGCTGAAATTGTTTTAGCCAAAATTAGCCAAAGGGGGAGATTGTTAATTCTTGGAGTTGGCTAGAATTTTGGTAAAACAATGTTGATGTCATGGTTGATGTTTCAACATGAGTTTTTAACAGCCTTGTTATGTTTAGTTAACATTCTGGTTATGTTAAGTGTGTAAGGGTTGCAGTTTTGTGCTGATGTCAAACCCGATGTCATAACATCAGTTGACAGAACATCAGAAAACCATCTGTTGTGGTTTTTGTATTGCAGAATGTTAAGGTGTTGAAGAGTTAAAGTGCTGAAGAGTGATGTCACATGCGATGTCTTGACATCACTATACCAGAAACTTAAAACATCAGGTTGTGATGTTTTTAGGGCTGCACGCATTAGTTTGATTTGAGGAGATCTGTTAGTTAGATTGAATGCGAATTTATTGGAGAAGATTTATTCTGATACAATTAATTCTGCATATCTTGTGGAGAATAGTTTGTTACTATTTTTGTGCAAATAGACATGGAGAATTGTTCCTATTTGTGTGGAGAAGATCTTGCAGCTGATTTAAAGAGAAGATTTAAAAGATACATAATATCCTGGAAATATTATGTGGAGCTGAATTTAATGCATAAAGATATGGAGAATATTTAGAGTTAATTATTGAAGATTTAAATTGAAGATTTGATTGAAGATCCAATTAATAGCAGAATCTGTTGGAGATTTGGAACAGAAGATTTGATATGATTTGAAGGCCCAAATCCAGTTGGGAAATAGGTTATAAATAGAAGCATTGTAACCTAGTTTTGTGAAGCCAGCCATCATGTAGATTATAAGGGCTGTGTTGGTTGATGAACCACCCGGTTTGTGGGATGGTCATCGTGTTTATCTCGAAGCCTGTAGGTAAGAGATGTATTGTTCTTGGAGGAAGCTGTTAAGCAACTCTAAGTATTGTTCTTAGTCATGAGGGTCATGTCTAGGTATTGTCATGGAAGTGTGTCTTCCAAAGTCTATGTAATAGAAAAGTTTAAGGAATTAAGTTGTTGATGCAGTGACGGTGTAGTTGACTGCTAGACATCATCGAGATGATTGTAAGTGAGATGAAGTCTCTTACCTAGGGAGGACTTAGGTAGAAGGGTCATTGGGTAGTGATTGAATTAGGTAGATTGTCAACTGGTGTGTTGAGTCTGTAATTTGATACTACTAATAGTGGACTTCCTTCCTGGCTTGGTATGCCCCCAGATGTAGGTTGGTTGAACCGAACTGGGTGAACAATTGATTGTGTTCTTTACTGTTTCTATTATTACCTTGTTCAGCAGATTGCGATGTTGTGACATTGCACAAGACATCACACATCTGTACCAGAATTTCAATCACCATGAGAGTAACTTATGACATTTTGCATAACATTCTATGTAGTACTCTTATAGCACGTCAATTCAGTATAAATATTACTCCTAATATTTATACTTATGTTAAGACTTGATAACTCCTTATACATTATCCATGAGATGTGATCATCAGTCTATCTACATAATAGTCTTAATGCTTTAAGGTTATCCCACTTCATAGTAAAACTCGACTACAGATACTTTAAGAATAATGTCCTTATATTTAATGGGATCTCATAATTCAGTCACACTTATGTTAAGACTTGATAATTCCTTATCCATGATCCATGAGATGTGATCATTAGTCTATCTACATATTAGTCTTAATGCTTTAAGGTTATCCCACTTCACAGTAAAGCTCGACTACAGATACTTTAAGAATTATGTCCTTGTGTTTAATAGGATCTCATGATTAAGTCACACTTAATATTTCATTAAACGGACTAGCTATTCTAGAGACTTTATTATCTTGGAAAAACAAACATAATAAAGAAATGCATTTTATTATTAATAAATAATTTGATACAAGTACCAGAAGTAATTGCCTCTAGGGCTTACACCAACACGAATAACAAATGATTTTAGCATCACCCTTATTTTCACATTATAGTCCTCTTCATGATGCATTCTTTATATATCTAAGAATTCAAATGAGTGCATTTCAATGACTATCGCAAGGAGCATTCAGAAGTTAGCACACAATGCTCACCGCAAATGTAATATCTAGTCTGGTGACTGTAAGATAATATAGTTTTCCCACAAGCCGTCGATATCTTCCCGGGTCTTTCAATGACTCCCCCTGACCTGAAAGAAGCTTAACGTTGGGATCCATAGAAGTATCAATAGGATGACAATCAAGCATACCAGTTTCACTAAGAATGTCTAAGGTATACTTGCAGTGTTTAATTGCAATGTCGGATGAGGACTGAGCAACTTCAATATCTAAGAAGTATCTGAGTGGATCCAAATCTTTTGTTTGGAAGTTTTTGAAAATATGAGTTTTTAGTCACTGGATACCCTGAGTATCGTCTCCAATGATAACAATGTCATCAACATAGACCACAAGAAAGATGCGCTGACCGATGGAAGAATGAAGGAAGAAAACAAAATGAACTGCTTCACATCTAGTCAGACCAAATTGTATCATGGCAGAGCTGAAGGGACCAAACCAAGCACGTGGGGACTGTTTCAGCCCATAAAGAGAACGGCGAAGCCGACGAGTAAGTTTAGAATTTCTAGGAACCGTAAAACATGAAGGCTGGTCCATATAGACTTCCTCCTCCAGTTCTCCGTGTAAAAATGCATTTATAATATCCAACTGATGAAGCGGCCAATGATGAATAGCAACCATTACAAGAAAGAGACATATTGAACTAATTTTGGCTACCGAAAAAAAGTGTCATCAGGAGATAGTGAGTCAACGGGATAAGACACGACGAACAGTTGAATCTCAACAAACTCTAAATACCATATTGAAGTATAAGAGAGTGAGAAATGTTTGAATAAACTATATGTTTTAAAAAAACATATATAAAGAGATTACAAATGATTTTATATACGCAAACTCATATTTCATTGTTCTAGACTCATTTAGCAAAATGGAGCAAGTTAAGATTAGTTGGAGTAGGTATCATGAATCTGACTTCTAATGAAGCAAGATTATTTGAAGTAGTTATCATGGATCTGACTTCTTTATATTACATCAATTTTATTTTGTGTTGGTCCTTAGAAAAGTTGAAAACTCGCTAGATAAGATGAAATCAAACCTGATATTTATCATAAAAAATGGTGCTATGCTACTTTATGTGTCATTTATTTATTTATTTCATATTAACATTATTTCTTTTATAGTGTATGATAGTTATGGTAGTACAAGGATACGCAATATAATCTCCTGACTACTATAACTAATAAATATAACCACTTCTAACAAATTAACAACCTCAAACTAATTTGTGAATGATAGTTTGAGGAACAAGTTAGTCATCTCTAACTTGTTCATGGTGTGGTGTAATGCATGTAAAGGCCAATATAAAAATGTTGATTTTGTATAGTTTAATTCAAAGGATAAAAAGCTCACATAACAAAGTCATTTTAAGCTTAAAACACTTTATTTAATGACTTGCAGAATAGCATGGCAATACAAACTAAAAGTATTTATAATTCTAAATATTCAACATAACAACCATTTTCTTAATAATACTAAATATTCAGCCTACTTTGTTATTATGCCAAAACTACAAATTTTGAGTTTGTAATTCAGCCTAACCATAACATTATTTCACATTAACCATAATATTAATCTAACCATACTAATGTAAAATAAGACTATAAGGTCAACATAAAATAGATATTCATACTATAACTAAGACTCTAATGTAAAATAGCCAACAATATTGTTTAGGATTTTCCATTATCAATCTCTTCCTCAGGGAAGCTTTTCTTGTCTTCTGCAGAATCCTCTTCACCAGTGCTTTCTTCTCTCTCAGCCTTCTTCTTTGTCTCTTCCTTAGAGCTTCTAAGTGCTTGAATCAGCCTCTCCAATGATGTTTCAACATCTTCATTAGCTACCTTGGGCATCAAGTTTTCAGCAACATCAGCAGGTGTGATATTACTCTCTTCCAACAAACCTCGAACCGTCTCGAACAAAGGATGTGTTTCAACACTCAAATAATTCATAGCCAACATTTTGAATCCATCAAAACAACAATAAGATAACTCAATATGCATGTCCATTCGTCCTCGACGAATCAATGCTTTGTCGAGTTTGTCAACATAGTTAGTAGTGAAGATAATCAATCTCTCACCAGTACTAGCAGACCAAATCCCATCAATGAAATTCAACAATCCAGAAAGTGTTACCTGACTCGTTTTATTCTTCGTTGCTTCATCTTTTAACTGAATCATAGAAGCAGCAACAACTTGATTCATCTCATTCTTCTCATTTTTCTCATTCTTCTCATCTTTTTTTTCATTTCCATTCTCCGATGATGTCTTCCTCTGACCAGTTAGATCGAGCGAACAATCGATATCTTCGATAACAACAACCGACTTACTCGTGATTCCGATCAAAAGCTTCCTTAACTCAGCATTTGTTTTCACATTAGTTAACTCAATATCATATATATCATATTTCAAAAAATTAGCAATAGCAGCAACTAATGATGATTTTCCAGTTCCTGGAGGACCATATAGCAAATAGCCTCTCTTCCAAGGCTTACCAATTCTTGCATAATAGTCCTTACCTTTACTAAACGTAACAAGATCATCCACAATCTCTTTCTTTTTCTTACCATCCATCGCAATCGTTTCGAAAGACGATGGATGATCGAAAATCACATGACTCCATTTACCTCTCTTATCAGAATCACCAGTGCAATTTGTGTAAAGCTTTCTCTGTCTCTTACTCAAACCAATGTCCTTACCTTGTTCAAGAACATGGTTAAGGTAAGTTCCCGCAATGAAATCGCGGTTTCTGCGGTGAAAGGTTAGAAGGTAGTACCTTTTGTCATCAGCTGGATAGAATGAAACAGAATTTGTGTTTTGAACAATCTTTCTTAAACTCCAAACAACGTTAATCCCTTGAAACTCATCATGAAACTCTTGTCTTTCATCCATTTTAAGGACTAAAGACTTTCTCACAGATTCGCCTCGGAGTTTCTTTGCTTGGTTGGTTGGTTTGGATTCTAAGTAGTGTTCAATGAAAGTAAAAGCTTCATTGGTTCTATAGGAATCACCAATGTAGTCAAAGAATTTAACCTCAACATAAGGGTAAAGAAAGTTGGCTAATTTTTGTGAGAGTTTTTCTATGAGTGCATGGATTTGATGAGGACAATACCTTTGAATCATAGCCCATATGAACAAAATGCTTGCAAGCTTTGAACCAATTAGACCCCAAATTTCACCCATCTTTGTGTTTTTTTCTTTTTCTTTCTGTGTGTTTAAACTTTGTTGAGTTTGTATGTGTATATAACATAGTTAAGGATCATTTGTTTATCGTGAGTTTGTTATGGTTAAAGACAAAAGATAATCATGAGATTTTGATAGTTGAAGTGAATGAGACTTGCATGCCTTTTTTGTAGGACATTGTTTCGTAACAGCTTAGACTCTGACCACATGCAAAAAGAAAAACTAACATATTAATGAGGTAGGTAAATTATTTAATTATTTTTGGAGAGTTCATTTGAAATAATTAATACAAGTTAATCACTATTTCATAGTTATCTTTGGTTCCCACTAGAGGTGTAAATTTGAACCCATGTGGGATGGAGTTATTTCATGAAGGGGAGGCTCGATTGGAGTGTGGAACCTTACCACATTAAATTATGGCAACAAATATTATTCTTTATTCCAAGCTATGTCACTTTGCAATGTCATTTATAAATTCATCTCCAAGGTACTTCACCAATCTTTAGTGAAATGCAATGTCGATGTAACAATTTTCAGTTACCTAACAAAGCTTCAAAATTGAAATGTGCATTTGTAATTCTCAAGGAAATTTTATTAAAGAATTGGGAAAATGGTATGAATGTATTCCTCCAGCCATGAAAGCAGAAACTTTGAGTGTAAGAGTAGTTATTATGTGGTTTGGGGAGATGAAGATATTAAGAATGTCAACTCGACTATATTGTAAGCTTGTGGTTGACATGTTGTTGATAACTCTATCAATTATATTGAAATTGACAATATCTTAAGTGTGTGTAGGCCACTTTTAGATCAATATGCAAACTTTAAGATAACATGTTAACTCGTGTTACATTTGATTCAAAGTTCGTTGGTCGTTTTTTAACCTCTTAAACCTTTGACACTATCGTTTCTGTCTGGGTATGATCCAAATGTTAAATGAGAATACTACATTGGGATAGTGGGGCACTCTATTGGAGATTGTAGGGCGTTTAAAGCTAAAGTACAACAGTTGATTGTCAACAAAAACTTAGCCTTCAAAGAGGACGACCCAAATACAATCATTTGATTATGAAACTTTTTAATGACGAAAGCAAGGGATCTCCAAAACCCCTTGAAATTCTTTATTATCCGGGAGTTGTCGAAACCTTGGTGATCACTGTCACCGACATCTTTGGAGCCAGTGGATTGATTAGAATGATCAAGTGTTTGCTTCAAGACAACTCAAGGAAGAAATTGTTGAGGCGGTATTGGGGTCCTCGAACGAAAACGAGAGTTCAAATTCAAGCAAGGAGCAAGACTCATTCAAAAATGTTGTATCCCATAAGGAGTCTAAAGAAGAAGACTTAGGGGATTGTCGTATCATTGTTGACGAGCATAATGATATCAACTTTGGGTGGGAAAAGACCAACAAAACATGAATCAAGCAAGAGAGTTAATTCTCAATGCTGATGATCATTTGACAGTGTCAACATTTTTATTTGTAATTTCCTTACTTGTTGAGTATTCTTTTGCTTTTAAATTTGTTGTTCTCCGAATGGTAAAATTAATGAATTGATCATGCATCTTTTGAATTAATTCTTCCATGTTCGCTCTTTCTATATTTCTTTCCTTTTTCGCACAAAAAATTAATATTAATATTTCTTCACTTCGCTTTTCTTTATCAAATTTTGTTTTAGCAAATATTAGATGGAGGATGATGTAAACAAAATAACCAAAGTTGCTAAAGTATGCTTTTGAACAAACTTGGTTGATGATGTAAGACATCGTTTCAATTCCCAAACACTAAGGAGTTAAGAAAATTTAATCCCTACTCAACCCCTTTGAGTCTAGAAGTTGGTGTTTCTTTCTATATTAAAAACCCTTAAACTTAACCAGGGGTAGGGTAGTTTTTTCAGTTAGTTTGACTATGCATTCAAATTTTAAGAGAATCATTCCATATGTATACCTTATAATAAGATGTTCAACCACACATTCTTCCTCTCACACATCAGAAAGCGTCGAGAAATTGCAAAAATCCAAAAGTTTATAGTGGTTGTTCCCCTACTAGCCATTAACATGGAAGTCACGGTATTTTCAACAAAACCAAGCCAAAAGAACAAATTTCATGAAAACGGTTCCAAAAAATGAAAAAGAATGAGATATAAAAAATAAAAAAAAATCAAAAAGAAGGGTCACCAAAATCCTTAACAAAAAAAAAAAGATTAGGTAACTACCATATAAAAAAGAAAAGAAAAATAGGTGGGTGTCATTTAAAAAAAATGCTCATTGGTTTTCAAGCCATCATATCATCACCTTTGCAATTTCAAAATTCTCTTGGAACTTGAATGCATTTGTTGAATTAATTGAATATAGGAATGGAGATAATTAAAAGGACATTTGGGGGATTAAAATTAAAATTTTAGCTTTATATTCCTTTTATTAAAAAACCGTGAATCAGACCATGTTACAACCTTCAAAAGACCGAATTGAAGTAAGGCTTATTTTGAAAGCATATTACAGCAAAATTGCATTAAACTGACTCCAAAGATACTTTTTAATCATCTTCAAAAGCATATCATGCTCTCGCATTACCATTTTCACACATTGAACGTCTAAATCAACATTGCATTCTAACCGTTGATTCATTCACTGTACATCACAACATCGCCTCAATAATAACTTTGATTTCAAAACCTGCATGAACATTGCATTAGAATTATCCTTTTGAAGGAACAATTTTATCTGCAAGCCAGCACTTAGCATCAAGGAAGTTCTTACAATGCACAATCAGTTGTGGAACTTAATCATTCGTAAATAGTCACATCATGGGAAAATCACTTCAAGAATCGGCCAATCTATAGCAAATCGCTTCAAGACTCGATCAATTAGAGGTAAACCGCTCCAAGAATCGGTTAATCAAGGGCAAACTGCTTCAAGATTCAAAATATTGTGGCAAGCCATCTCAAGGTTATATTATCGCAAGTTGCTTCAAAACTCATAACGAGGTAAATTTCCTCAAAGACCCAATAGACTGGGGCATGATAAGTCGTATAATTAATGAGAGGGAAAACTCTCTCCATATTTCAAGATGTTTAGGCAAACCCTACAATACACAACGATCGATTTCAAAATGAGCGCCGAGAGATCATGTTAGCACAATATCCTATCAAATAACCTTTTTCCTTGACGAAAAACTTTGCTATAAAAGAATCCTTATGTTCAATTTTAATCATACATTGCACGCCATATGGGCACTTTTGGAAGCTTTCAAGTCACTACATAAGTGGGGCATTCAAATCATCATCATGCATTGTCTTCACATCAACCATGATTGAATATATCATGCATTACTCATTATTTGCATGACCCTTACATTAACCATGTTTGCATTACTCTAGCATCAAACCATGCATCCCATCGTATGCATCATGGCATCTGGCATCACACATATGTCAAAGACCTTAAAGCCTTATAATACAAGCAAAAAATAATTATCAAACATTAAAGCTCAACACCGCTTAGCATTCCGTCATTTAAACCAAATGGTAAAGCAATTCCCCCTCCCTTTACCCTAGAATTGTAGAATCTCTTAAGCTTTTGGCTATGGTATTTCCTCCTAGCTCTCCCCCTTCCAAACCCTTGATTGCCTCTTCTCTCCAAATGCTCTAATTCAAGTACTGTAAAACCTAGCCTCCACCAAACCTCATTATTTATCTTAACCTAATTTTGTACTTTTAATTATTCCACTTTGTTCCCAACCTTCCTTAATACTCACCGCTTTACTTCATATTCTCAATATTTATAGTTTCCACTTAAACTTTTGAAATTCCTATTTTCTTTATTATTTTAATTATATAAAATAACTAAAATTCTACTTACTCCAATTATTATTAAATAATTAAAATTGTCTAAATATCTCCAATAATTTAAATAAATTATATTTTATTTCTCCGCTCTAGAACTCTATAATCCCATTAATTATCAAATGACTAAAATACCCATAAATTTCCCAAAACACCAAAATAACACAAAGAATCCAGAATAACACATAAACACTCAAATAGTTAAATACAATATTAATTTAAAAATCGGGGTGTTACAGAAGAAATTGGAAATTCTCTTTTAAACCAATTTGGTTCATGGCTTTGATTGACAAATGGTGTCATAGAGCAAACGAATGTGGTACAATCCACATACATGAAGAAATATTTCCTAAAGGATTCTTAGATCAATAAGCCAATGCCTACTAAATTAGAAATATCAGTCTGGCCCCTTCAACCTATCTTGCTAGAGGGTTCAAAAGTGGCGTTAAGCCAAAGTTGCAAGAGTTGTATAGGGCCAAAATTCTAGAGTTTTTCCTTCATAACTGGTTATGGTTTTCAATTCAAGAGAAGCAAGTCCTACGTATTCATAAAGAGAACCTAGAATCAGTTTGTTTAGAGAGACATTGTGCCGCTAATGAATCTAGGTTGATAAAGTTATTAGCTTCTTAGCTATTCACATAGAACTAAAGCAAAAGATGAAATGGGATAACCAGAGAGTGAGAAAAGCAATATGTTTGTAGTTAGAGACATCCTTAGTCTTTTTATGGTGGTCTTGAATATAAGCATTAAAGCTAGCATGGGTGAGATAAAATTGGGTTTAATCTTATTTTTGAGAGTAGGATTGAAAGTATCCCCCGTTGGTCAAAGGCCAGTAATGGCAGTGGCGTCGAAAAGAGTTGGGTTTATCATTCTACAGCGAAGATGAAATGTATTTGTCAAACCCTCCCAAAAATAAAATGCTGAGATGAGCATGTAGGCGTTGTACTTAGGACCATTTCTTGACAATTGAATCAAGGAAAAATGCCTTGGTTTTTCCAGATTTATCCTTTCTTCTTTTCCACTTTGTTCAACCAAGTGTGATAAGTTTCATTGTTGGTAAATGGAGAAGAACAAAATACACGATGGGGTAAATCCATAAACCTTAACTCAGAGATTTCGTCCTCAAATGCATGAGGATTACAGTATGGCAAACAAGGAAAAAATTGCTCAAATTAACAAGTTTTGCATAAGATTTGGGTAAATGACCCAAACATGCATGAACACTACCTGAGATAGAAAAGGGAATTAGTACCGGGAATCTCAGATGATGTTTTTTTTTCTTTCTCCATTGGTGGTTAGAGGAAGTAGGTGCAGTTGCCAGATTAGGAATGAGCAATAACATCAACAGCGAAAGGAATTGGAGTTGTTGTTTTGAGCCAGAAGTAAAAGCTATTTTTCTAGAATTGGAGTTAGAAGAGATGTGAAAATGGAAGGTTGCAGGGTACAAGAGTTTTCATGGTTCAGAAATATAAAAGTGGTGAAAAGGGAGAAAGAAAAGAAGATGAAGTTATATAGTTGTTGAAATAAGACTTTTCATTTTCCCTCTAAGACTAAAACACTGGTGTTTTGAATTTTTGTTAAAACATTAATGATTTATGGTTTTCCTTTTATTTAATGTAGTTAATTCTTGTGGCCCGCGCGTGATGGCATTGGAAATCGGAGCCATGATGCAATATGCACGCATGTTGCTGACATGAAGGTTATGCAGTAGTAGTCATGATGATGATGACGTATGCAGAACGATTTGAATAGTATTGGGAGTTACTAAAAAATTCCATATGTCTGCCATGTTATAAATATGATCGAAAATGTCATTTTTGGGGGACATATGTTAGCCTATGATTTTCGAATTAGGTTGTTCGATAAGTAATATGGATATGAGATAGATATAAGTGTTAAATGGAGGGAGCTAAGATATGTATTTTGACACTAAACTACAAGATTCAATAGGAGAACTTTTTTATAGAGGAAGTTAGAGAACTTGAAGATAGTTTCGAATGTGATAGCAGTTTGAGGCAATTCAAGAACCAAAGACACATGGAAACACATCAAAATACAAAAGCCCACGTAACAAGATACGTGTCAAATCCTGGAGGAGTGACCATTTTTTTACAGTTATTGATGTACATAGTATATAAGTAGATTTGGTCTCTAGGACAAAGGTTCGCATTTCATTCTAATTTATGTAAAATTCACACATCCGAGTCACATAAATAAAGAATTGCTAAAAGATGTATGAACTTGCGTCCCAGTTATAATTTAAGCATTTTTTACTCTATTGCTTTTAATGTCTTTCTTCGTTTACTTTATCCGTTCAAACAATTCTGCAGTTTACTTCTTTAAATTCTTATCTAATTGCTCTAAATTCCAACACAAAACCTTACAACACTATTACTTTCTCAAGCATTTCACACAGAGTGTCCTTAGGATTTTTTCGAGTTTAATCCCTTAAATGAACTAAAACTTGTGATTTGTTTATCAAAACTATAATAAGCAAATATTTTAAAATTTAAAGAGCATAATTCAAAATAGCAAACTTGTACAACTCAAAGTCCAAATATTGGCCATATTCTATGCTTAAAAGATGAAACTTATGATTGTAAAAAAAAAAAAAAATATAGAATTGATAATTAATCAGTATAGTAAAAAAAGAGCAAGTACCCATTTGTGTAATGAGAGCAACATTTAAAGCATAGAGGATGCAGAAACCAGGAAAAAAATAAGACAATTGGTCAGACTGTAACACTGCAATATTCAGAGTACTACCAAACCTCTTCTCTTGTTGGTCAACACTCTTTCTTAACCACGGTTAATATTATCATCCCTTTTACCACTTTATTACTAGTAAAATTTCCTTTAAAAGATTAATACGCAGATCTTTGATTTCTGATACAAATAATCTATCCTTGAAGTACAACAAGCCTTTTTTGAACTTGAACATTTTCTCACCGTCCTCTTCCTTTTTTTGTTTGAGAACTTTTGACCTTCTTTGTTTGATACATAAAACTCTTGCAATTGAGTGAGCAGCAATGGAGCTGGTGGTGATAGGGGCGGGAATAATGGTTCAATGTTTCAATATTTCTTACTCAAGGCGTCAACAACTAGATTCGATCTTCCAGGTTTGTAAAAAATCTTAAAGTTGAATCCTTGTATTTTTTAGGCCTATTTTTGTTCTTCTGGTATTTGTATATTTTGAAGAAAAAAGTTTGTTAAACTCTTTTGATTTGTGTAGATATGAAAGTGTTGACCAGTCAAATATTGACGCCGCTTCTTGATGGATTCCATGATTGCAAAAAATTTGCTCACATAAATAGAAGCAACTTACATTTTGGGACACATTTTCTTTCTGAAGAAAACGAGTGGATGCCCTTCTTGAGAAAAGACAACTCCGATGGAAACACCAGACACATCTGTCTCCAAAATGAATGTTTTTATAAATTGTGGCAAAGTCAGCACTAGCATGTCATTCGTTTTTCTTTTAAATTGTGTAAAGGAAAAACTAGCCTATGTACTCCAAGAAAAACTAGTGGAACGCAACAAATCGGTGAGAGAAGCGACGAGAGTGGCATAGTTGTGCACAAAGTGTCTATAAAAATCGGTGAGTCCCAAAAATCCTCAGAGAGTCATGAGAGAACGAGGTTCAGGATAATCCAAAATTGCCTGTACCTTTTCTGGATTGGATGCAACACCATCCACATAAATCATATGACCTAAGTAATTGACTTTATCCATTGTAAAAACACACTTAGAAAATTTGGCAACAAAAGCATGTGATTTTAATAGGTTAAAAATAACATGCAAATGAACTAAGTGGTCGCGGAAATTATCACTATAGATCAATATGTCATTGAAAAACATTAAAACAACCCATATTATGTAAGGACATAATAGATCATTCATAGTTGATTGAAATGTTGAGGCGACATTAATGAGCCTGAATGACATCACGAGAAATTCGTAAGGACCATCAAAAGTTTGAATAGTCATCTTATGTGTATTACGATGCAACGCCGATCTGGTGATAGCCTAAACGCAAGTCTATCTTTGTAGAAATTGAAATTGATCAAAGTTCATCTAATAACTCATCGATTGTGGGGACTGGGAATTTGTCTTTGATTGTAATAGCATTAAGGGCTTTGTAGTCCACACAGAAACGCCATGTACCATTTTTTTGATGGTAAAACAAGAGAGGAAAAAAGACTATTATTAAGGACAATGGTGTCTTCCCTTTATATGTCATGTATGATGGAGGTCATGGCCTTTTTTGTGAGTGTGGATAATGATATGGTTTCACATTGATAGGAGGTGTATGTGGTAAGAGGGTAATATGGGGGTCATGAGGCCTTGATGTTGGAAGACCACTTGGGGGGTTGAAGCACTGTATAGTAATTATGTAAAAGGTTAGAGATTTCTGGGTGAAGGGTGGTGGGTAGGTTTTCCAAAGGAAAAAAAATGTGCTTAATGGTGTCAGTTGAAGAGTTGTCTAGTGGTTTGAAGGTCATAAGATGTAGGGAGGATATAGAGTTGATGTGTATGAGTTTGCACAATTGGTCAAATATGGTATGAATTTGGTATGATATAAGATCTCCCTTCAATGTCATTGATATGTCTTTGTGGGTAAATGTGATAGATGGAGTTAAAAAATCTACTTGAATTGACCCAAGAGTAAGCAACCATGCCATGCTAAGAACAACATCAGTGCCTTATATTGGTAACAAGTAAAATGGGAGGTTGAAAGGTTTGTCTTGTAGGATAATTTTAACATTATTGCAGATGCCTTGACATTGTAAGTGAGACATTTCCAACCATCGCTAAAAACTGCAGGATTTGTGTGGATGTTAGGTTTAAATGTTGTGCAATGCGAGCTTGCAATATGTTATGAGTATTGTTTGTATCAATGAGAACCATTACATAAATACCTTCAATTAGTCCTTTGAACTTAAGTATTTAGGGAGAAAAATCATCAATCAAAGTCCTAATTGAAATTTGGAAATAAGTATCACTAGGGTCCTCCTCAACAATTTCTGTTTCATTGTTGACCTCTGGCAAATTGGATGCTTTTTGTGAGTTCTCCTCAACCAAGAGTATGAGAATCCTACTAGAAGAGCACTTGTGTCCGGCAACAAAATTTTCATCATAATTATAGCAAAGGACTTGGGCACGTCGTTCTCATAATTGGGCTTGAGATAAGTGTTTAATGGGATGTTTGGGTGGTATGGATGTTATTTAAGGTTTAGGAAATGGGGTAAGATGGGGAAGAGTTGTGTTTTGTTTTTTTTTTTTTAATTTAAGGGTTGTGGATAGTAGGATTCATTTATGGAAAATGAGTTGTAAAGTTCTTTAGGAATTTGGGCTTAACATCCTTTACTTTAGACTTAATGAGTTTGGCAAGGTCAATTGCTTGGGAAATTAAGACCGTTCTATGAATGACAATTTCATTTTGAATTTCAAGGATTAAACCAGAAATAAAATAATTTAGAATAGCTTCTTGGGGAAAACCCACAACTTGATTGCCCAATTTTTAAAATTTAGTTTGATAATCCACAACATAACCCTCTTGTTTTAACTTAAATAGCTCAGCTTGATGATTAGCATACGTTGAGGGACCAACTCGTAACTCTAAAATTTTTGTAAAGGAAAACCAATCCAATAACAATTGATTCTGGTGTATCCATTTAAAAAAGTATAAAGCATCTCCCTTTATATAAAATGTAGCTAATGATATAAGATTTTCAAAAGGCAGTTGATAAAAATTAAAAAAAAAATGTTCAGCTTGAAAGAGCAATTCTAAGAGGTTTGACCCATCAAACACAACAAGTTTTAGCTTTGGAGTTCTAAATGAAGGTGGTGGGGTTTGTTGAGGGAGAAGTGGGGAAGGGAATAAAGGGGGAATTGGGATATGATAAATAGAGTTGATTGAAAAGATATTAGAGGATTGATAAAGGTGGGTCTCGTAAAACTATAAGGGGGAAATGAGTTGATGGTGGTTGTGTTGTTGTGTTTCCCAATGTTGTAGTAGGGTAAAAGTGATTTTGTGGGTAAAAGGTTGTGTGGGTAGGGTTAGGGCCTACATGAGTAAAAATAGGGGTGATGGGTGAAACAACATGAGCATTAAAATGTCCATAACCATAAGGGTATGGGAGATGGGAGATATACCTGCAAAAGAAGCAACAACATTGTGAGTAATGAAAGATTACTGCACTCCAGTCTAGGCCATTAACTTTGTGATGAGAGTCATGACATATTCATATCTAGAGTCATGGTTTCGTTGCTGATTATCCATTCTTGTGAGTATATTCTCCAATTGCATTTCAAAATTTTGACTAGCAGCTTGAAATCTCTCATCATTTTAATAATGTGTGTGGGTAATAGCATCATCAATGTGCAAATACGCAGCTTGTATGGTATTATCCAAGTCTTTAGAGAAATGATTTGTAGGATTGAGAAGCATTGAATCATCATATGATAAAATACACTAATGTTATGTTAGATCTAAGATTGTCAAGGAAGAAAAAATATAAAACAATTTTTTTCTTTCATTAAGAACTTTACTTCAAACATATTACCCTTAAGTAGCTAGGACTATCTAAACATAAATGTGCCAAACCTCCTTTTAAAAAATATTAAAACATAATAACTAAGAATTATAAACAATTGCTATTGCACCCCATTTAAAATTGATTATAATCTTTAAGGTAGACTAGTTTCTTTGTCACTCTTTTGGGCTTAAAGTTGAGCCTTCTAACATTCTACCTTCTTCAACACCAATAAATTTAAATAATATATTAATTAATGAGTATAGTAAAAGTAAAAAAAAGAGCAAGTACCCACTTGTGTAATGAGAGCAACATTAAAAGCAGAGAGGAGGCAGAAACCGGGAAAAAACAAGACAATTGGTCAGACTGTAACACTGCAATATTCAGAGTACTACCAAACCTCTTCTGTTTTTTGGTCCACACTCTTTCTTAACCATGGTTACTATTATCATCATCACTTTTTCCACTTTCTTACTACGTATATCAAATTTTCTTTACCATAGTTTATTTATTCTTGTCCTCTACTCTCTTTCTACCTTACCTATTTTTATTTTTTATTTATATATTCCTCTTTTTCCTGCAGTGGTAAAAAGAAAACAACATGTACGTTCGTACCGTAGGAATGAATGGACAAAAAAAGAAAGTGAAATATCACTTAAATTACTTTTTCAGCATTTGTTTATTTTAGTTTCACAGCAAATGAAGACCTCTAGTTAATTCACCATTTCACAATAAAGTACCAATATTTTAAATTATAAGTCATTTTTTAAAAAATATTTGTCTTAAATTATAGACACTTTAAAATTTTAATATAATATTAATAATTTTTTAATATATTCTCTATTATTTATTACTTATTCTTTTTTATTGTTTTAATTTTATTTTCCAATATAATCAATAAAAAGTATTTTTATAAAATTACAGATCATTTCACTTTATCACAGAATAATAATTATATTTTTTAATTCGTGTGAATTATTCAAAATATTTTATGATTTAAAACGATGGAGTATATTTTTACTATACTATTTTATTAAATAGTAATTTATTTATGTTTTGATGTTATAACATGTTGATTTAAGTGTAAAGATATTTTAAGTCAATTTTAAGTAGCCATATTTTTTTAAAAATATTTATTTGAGTATGAATTAGTTAATATTAAATATTAAAATGATTTATTTATCATTATAATGAATTAAAATGAAATCATTATATTATGTATTTATATAATATTAACTATAAAAGAAATTATCTTGCAATATCAAAGTTGAATTAAGACTGCAGATATTAAAAAATATATTTTTAGAAAATAAGAAAAAAATACATTAATTCTGAAAATATTATTATTATTATTATTTTAAGAATTGAAATATCAATTCTTTAAAAACAATTATCTTGGAAATAGATTAATAATGTTTATTTAAATTTAAAAATAATTTCCATATGAACACATAATTATATTCAATTATTTTAGTTTTTAAAATTATTAATAACACACTAGACGTGTAAATATAGTGTGGTATATGGTGTTGTCGACGGGATTCACAAGAGTGCTTGCTTTTAGACTTTTTTAGAACTAGAGTTTCCAAAATCTTGATTCTGGTCAGAGATATTGGTCTGCCTTTAATTCGAAACCTTATATATATTATATTTAAATACACATGAGAGAGAAAGTGTATTTTTGCCTTAGAAAGAGATTCATAAGTTTTCTTCTCACTCTTTTATCAAAGATTTGATTCTATAAGGTTTTTGTAAAATATTTTCTAGATAGAGAGATTTAAAGAAGGGTTTATCATATCATATCTATGGGTAAGAAACCTCAAAAAACAAAGGAAGTTTGGGCAGCAATAGCTGAAGCATCAACAACAATAGATGATGAACAACAACAACCTCAAACTAGTCGAAAGAGAGGTAGACCTCGTAAGATTGTTGTGAAAATGGAAAGTTCAGAGGAACCAAAAGAAGAAGAGAAGAATGAAGAGACAAAAGGTTCATCAGAAATAGAAACATGCATGGTTAGCAAAGAAGAGATTGAAGTTCCAAAAGGTGTGGTTTCTTATAGAAGCAGCAGAGCTAGGCGTAAAAGCAAACCTACAAAGAGTAGTCACTAAATTTATTATGCTTTTTTCTTCTTCCATCAACAAATTATTCGTTACTTCATTTCTCAATCTTTTAGACGGATTTATATTTAAACTCATATTATTATTATTGTTATCAATTTAAAAAAAAAAAACTCTTTCTCTTCATGTTGTTTTGTTTTGTGCTTATAATAATTAATTGTTTTTAATCTAATCCTTATTGCATAAATCATGTATATTGTTGTGATTTGTGATTCTATGAGTTTAGTTTAATAATTGATTGTTTGAAGGATTGAACTTTTATACTAGTATTAGGTTTGTAAGTTGTGTGCATTATTAGTGATTGAATGCTTCTGCTTGGATATTTTGAAATAACCAAGTTCTTTTTTTTTTTTTTCTTTTCCATTTATAATATAACTATATAACTATATATTATATATACCATTGTTTGAGATTAGATTACAACAATTGCATGTTGTCTATGTTTTTTTTTTGTTTAAGGATGTTGGAACTAGGGTTCAAGAAAGATGGGATTTGTAAAGAAGAAGAAGAAGAGAGAGAGAGAGAAAAAACTATATTGCAGAATCGTGAAATTGTATTAACTGTATCAAGCTGTATCAAATTACAAACTAGAAGACCCTTTATATAAGTCATCACGGCCCAGGCCCAAAACTACTTTTCGACACAAACTCTTTATCAGCTATATTCGACTCTGTCGAATACAGCTGACTTACAATGTACTACAACTATTCAACTGAACATATACTACTTCGACCAAAACCTATACACCTTCGACTTCGACAAAACATTGAATTACACTTCCAACACACCCCCCTAATTCATGTTGTCAAGACTTCTCATCCCGATGCTTCTCTTCAATTCGTCGAATCTGACTCTTCCCAAAGGTTTGGTGAGTATATCAGCTAGTTGAACTTCTGTCTTGCAATACTCCAGTTTCAGCTTCCCTTTGTTGACTTGATCTCTCAGGAAATGATACCTTCTCTCAATGTGTTTACTTCGACCATGGCTCATTGAGTGATTCGCCAGGTTGATAGCTGACTTGTTGTCTATTAACAACTTTACTTTCTTCGATTCCATTATCTTGAGTTCTTCAAGCAACATTTCGATCCATGCTGACTGACACGCAGCATATGATGCAGCTACATATTCAGCTTCACATGAGGACAAAGCTACAATGCTTTGTTTTCTTGAGCTCCAAGATATTGGGGCTCCTTCGATCATGAAGATGTAGCCTGCAGTACTCTTCCTTTCGTCTTGATCTCCGCTGAAATCAGAATCAGTGAACCCATAGACTTCTGCATTTGTATTATCTTTCGACTTCCTTGGCATCAACACACCATGATCAATCGTTCCCTTTATGTATCTCAGCACCCTCTTCACAGCAGTGAGATGACATTCTTGGGGTTTCTCCATAAATCGACTTAATACTTCAACACTTTGACATATATCAGGTCTAGTGTTGCACAAATATCTCAAGGAACCAATGATTTGTTTATACAGAGTTGCACTTACTAACTCATCATTAGTTTCCTTCTTCAACTTTGCTCCAGTTTCTAATGGTGTGGTTGCTGTATTACAGTTGCTCATCTTGAATCTTTTCAAGATGTCTTGAGCATACTTCTTCTGGTGTAAAAATATTCCTTCACCTGTGTCCTTAAATTCCATCCCTAAGAAATATGACAACTTCCCTAGGTCGGACATTTCAAATTCTTGCATTAGCTTCGACTTGACTTTCTTTATCTCAGCTTCGTCTGCTCCTGTGATTAACAAATCATCTACATAGAGACATAGAATGATTCGACTGACACTGTCACCATCATTCACATACACTCCATGTTCAGAGACACATTTTGTGAAACCTGCTTCATTCAGAAAACTATCTATTCGTTTATTCCAAGCTCTAGGAGCTTGTTTCAAACCATAGAGAGCCTTCCTTAATTTGTACACCTTCAACTCCTGCCCTTTGATGTCGAATCCTGGTGGTTGAGTAACATAGACCTCTTCTTCTAATGGTCCATTCAGAAATGCTGACTTCACATCCAACTGATGTATCTTTCACCCTCGATAAGCAGTTGTTGCCACAACAATTCTGATTGTCTCCAACCTTGCAACAGGTGCATAAACCTCGTCGAAGTCAATGCCCTGTTTCTGCAGAAAACCTCTAGCCACTAATCTTGCCTTATACTTGGCAATCTCACCATTTGGTCTTCGTTTCAACTTGTAAACCCATTTTACATCAATTGGCTTCTTGTTGGATCTTTCGACAAGCTCCCAGGTCTTGTTCTTCTCAATAGCTTTGAGTTCTTCTTTCATAGCTTCACACCACTTTGAATCACTCATGGCTTGATCCAAATCAATTGGTTCTGCTTCAGCCATCATCATGGCTTCTTCGATTAAGTCACCATCTGCATCAACTGCTTGGTCTGGAAATCTCTCATATCCAGATAGTCTTGTCGACTCAGTTCTTGTTCTATTCGATCTTCTTGTATTCTGCTCAGGTTGTTCTTCATTTCGACTGGTTGAAGCTTTATCCTGTTCACTTCGACTGGTTGAAGCCTCATTCTGTTGATCTTCTTCAAACACAGTTGTGACTGTATCTGACTCCTGTCGAACTAAAGTTTGACTCCAGTCCCACCCTTTGCTTTCATCCACAAGAACATCTCGACTGATCACTAGTTTATCATCGTTTGGTGAATACAGTTTGTATGCACCAGTCGAATGATAACCTATTAATACCATAGCTTGACTTCGATCATCCAGTTTTGTTCTCAATTGTTCAGGTACATGCCTGAAGCATATTGATCCAAAAACTCTAAGATGACTAACATTTAGTTTCTCACCTGTCCAAGCTTCATAAGGAGTCTTCTCGACTAGCTTCTTCGTTGGACATCTATTCAGAATGTATACTGCTGTCGAAGCTGCTTCAGCCCAAAATCTCTTTGGTACCTCTTTAGCCTTCAACATACTTCTCGTCATATTCAGTACACTTCTATTCTTCCTCTCAGCTATGCCATTATGTTGAGGTGTATAGGGTGCAATAACCTCATGCTCTATACCTTCCTCTTCACAAAATCTGGCAAACTCTCGAGAGACATATTCGCCACCACCATCAGTTCTCAGTTTCTTTAGCTTGCAGCCACTTTGCTTTTCGACAAGCAACTTAAACTTCTTGAACTTTGTGAATACTTCATTCTTACTTTCAATCATATAAATCCACATATATCTGGTGAATTCATTAATGAAAGTTAAGAAGTAACGCTTTCCACCATTCGACCTAACTTCAAAAGGTCCACACACATCAGAATGAACTAGCTCCAGTTTTTGCCTTGATCTTATGGGCAAGTCATGTCTGAATGCTTTTCTGGCCTGCTTTGCTTTGCAACATTCTTCATATACCTGCTTTGGTTCCTTCAGCTGCGGTAAACCAAACACCATTCTTTTCTGGTTGAGCATGCCTAAACTTTTGAAGTTTAGATGTCCATACCTGTGGTGCCATAGCCAATTCTTGTCTTCTTCAGTCATTGAAGCAGGACACTTATGATCTGATGTGTTGAGTTCAACTTTGAAGGTTTTGTTTTCTGCCATAGGTGCTTTCATTATCAACTTCCCATCAGCCCTATGTACCTTAATGTGATTCTTCTCTAACTTCATATTGAAGCCTTTTGCAAGTAATTGACCTACACTTATCAAGTTACTTGTCATTGCTGGTACATACAATACATCAGTGATAGTTGCTCTTCGACCATCCTTTCTAACAATCGAAATATCTCCTTTACCACCTGATTTGATGTGTCTGCCATCTGCGAACTTTATAACCTTTTCGACTGATTCATCTAAGTTGGTAAACCAGTTTTTATTGCCAGTCATGTGGTTGCTGCATCCTGAATCTAGATACCACATGTTAGTTCGCTCAGTGTTCGACTGAGTGTTGACCATCAGCAACACATCATCAGAATCACTATCTCTAGATCGTGCATATTGGGCTTCATCACTATCTTTTGCTTTTGCCTTCTTTCTTCTTCGACAATCTCGAGCATAGTGACCAAAACCTTGACAGTTGTAACATTGCACGTCCTTCATGTCTTTCTTAGTCGAATCAGTCTTCTTGCTTGACTTCTCATCATTAGCAACATTCTTTGACTGCTTCAATTTCTCTTTTCCAGATTTCTTGGTGAATCTTGATTGCAGCGCCTTTTCAGTCACCTTTTCTCTTTCTGAGTTCCTCTGCTTCAATCTCATCTCATGAGCCTCTAAAGAAGCTTGAAGTTCTTCTAACTTCATCTCAGAAAGATTCTTGGACTCTTCTATTGTCACTACAAAGTAATCAAAATCTGCTATTAAATATCTTAATACCTTCTCAATCTTTTGCAGATCAGTGAGTGATTCACCACATGCCTTCATCTGGTTCGTTAACATCACGATTCTTGAGAAGTATGCCAAAACTTATTCATCTTCTTTCATCTGAATCATCTCGTATTGCTTCCTCAAGGTCTGCAACTTCACCTTTTTCAATTTCTCATCTCCACCATACAAGCTCTTTAACTTTTCCCAAGCTGCTTTTGCCGATTCTTCTTCAATAATCTTTTCAAACACGTTTGGATCCACACACTGGTGAATCAAGAACAATGCTTTGCCATCTTTCTTCCTTTGATCTTTGTGCACAGCTTTCTGCGCCTCATCTGCATCTGCCCCCAATTCCGATACTCCATCATTGACGATTTCAACAACATCTTGAAATCTGAAAATGACCTTCATCTGCGCCACCCACCATTGATAGTTCTCACCTTTGAAAACCGGTAAATTTGCTGGAAATTGCGTAGATATTGTTGTTCCGTTTGCCATTAGATTCTCTCTGAATCGCAACCGGGCTCTGTAATACCAATTTGTTGGAACTAGGGTTCAAGAAAGATGGGATTTGTAAAGAAGAAGAAGAAGAGAGAGAGAGAGAGAGAGAGAGAGAGAGAGAGAGAGAGAGAGAGAGAGAGAGAGAGAGAGAGAGAGAGAGAGAGAAACTATATTGCAGAATCGTGAAATTGTATTAACTGTATCAAGTTGTATCAAATTACAAACTAGAATACCCTTTATATAAGCCATCACGGCCCAGGCCCAAAACTACTTTTCGACACAAACTCTTTATCAGCTATATTCGACTCTGTCAAATACAGCTGACTTACAATGTACTACAACTATTCAACTGAACATATACTACTTCGACCAAAACCTATACACCTTCGACTTCGACAAAACATTGAATTACACTTCCAACAAAGGAGAGGGACAAAGGCCAAAAAACAAAAAACACTAGACAAACACCTCCCTAGAGATGGAAACCCCTAGTTTATCAACAACAAGCAGGTGCTCCATAAAATTAGGAGCAGCAGAAAAGAGAGTCAAATCCGTACTCATGCTACAACCAGTCTTAGCCAACGCATTACCGCACTGGTTTGCTTCTCTAAACGTGTGCGAAACAGAAGCCTCATCAAATCTACTCAAGAGACTCTCAATTTTTCGAAACATCTCAAACTCCTCCCTTCGACTAGCTATGCTATGACTCAAATCTCTTGTGATCTCAGCGGAATCAGTGTTAACTTCGACTCTTCTGACTCCCAAATCCCTTGATATACATAATGTATACATATCTAATTATTATTAATATTATTATAAGTACTACTACAATTATTATTGGTTATAAAAATAACTACTACTATTATTATTATATATCTTTAAGTTAGATCGATATTTGTATAACTTGTTATCCTTAATTTAGGGTTCATTTGTGTGAAATGATGAATTTTAGAAAAAATTCAGAGGGGAAATCAACAATTTATGTTTACTCGGAGATCAATTGTTGAGATTTGTTAGTGCGTGAGGCACTTTTAGTGAGGAGAGAAAGAGAGAGAATAAGGAAATAAGAATTTGTACTATTGAATTGTGTAAATAATGATACAAGCTAGGACTATTTATATACAACCCTAATTGGGTTTGGGCTAACACAACTTGGATTATATCTAAATATTAAATCTAATCAAAGCTAATCAAATATTTCAACACACCCCCATAATCCAAGTTGTCGGGTCTACGCTAGTCATAGTCGATCTGAACTATTCCTAATTTCTTTCTCAAATTCAGGAATCTGTCGATCTTCAATCCTTTGGTGAAAATATCTGCCAACTGTGCTTCACTTGAGCAATGCCTAACTTCAAGTTCACCTAGATTTACCTTTTCCCTCAAGAAGTGAAATCTCGCTTCGATATGCTTACTCCTTCCATGCAGAACTGGATTCTACGCCAGATTTATGGCAGACTTATTGTCGATTTGCAACACAAGAGGTTTCTTCACTTCGATCTCCATTTCTTCAAGTATTGATCTAATCCAAATTGCTTGACATGCAGCATAGGATCCTACTATATATTTAGCTTCACACGATGATAATGCCACCACAGGTTGCTTCTTCGAACACCATGAGATTGGGGCACCAAATACTTGAAAGAAATAGCCAGTTGTACTTCTTCGATCTTCCTTATCTCCACGTCAATCATCATCTGAAAAGCAATTAACTATTGCTCATTTGCCCTTAGTATCTCGTCGAAATAGAATTCCAAAATATGTTGTTCCTTTTAAGTATCTCAGAATTCTTCTTGCAGCTTTCATGTGTGACACTCTTGGTTCACCCATGAATCTGCTCACTAATCCGACTGCGAAACCTATATCAGGTCGACTATTGCACACATATCTCAGAGATCCAACTATTTGTTTGAACAAAGTTACATCAACTTTATCTTCCTCTCCATGCTTCTCCCATTTCACGTTTGGTTCGACAAGTGAGGATGCAGGATTCAAATCATTTATTCTGAATCTCTTGAGTATTTCTTTGACATAATTCCTTTGATGTAGCACCATACCTTGCTTCGACAGATGAAATTCCATGCCTAGGAAATAAGACAATTTTCCCATATCTGACATTTCAAATTCCTTCTTCATCAGCTCTTTGAACTTCGACAAGTTCTTCAGGCTATTTCCAGTTACTAACAAATCATCGACATATAAGTAGATGATTGTTATATCTTGTGCTGCAACCTGAACATAGACACCATGCTCAGACTTGCATTTGACAAATCCCAATTCGACTAAGTATGAGTCGATCTTCTTTTTCCACGCCCTAGGTGCCTGCTTGAGGCCATAGAGCGCTTTGTGCAACTTATATACTTTACTCGCTTCCTTCTCAATCACAAACCCAAGAGGTTGTGTGACATAGACCTCTTCGTCTAACAGACCATTCAGAAAAGCTGACTTCACATCTAAGTGAAATGTCGACCAAACTTGGTTACATGCCAATGCTACCATTAGTCGAACAGTCTCCATTCTTGCTACTGGAGCAAATACTTCAAAGTAGTCAAGTCCTTCTCTTTGAAGAAACCCTCGAGCTATTAATCTTGCTTTATGTCTTGCTATCGACCCATCAGCATTGTGTTTCAACTTGAACACCGACTTTACTTCGATAGCTTTTGTATGTGCTGGCAATTCGACTAACTCCCATGTGTTGTTTCTTGCGATTGCCTGTAACTCTTCGACCATAGCTAACTTCCACTGTTGAATTTTTAAAGCTTCGTTATGGTTGATTGGTTCAGCACCTGCAAGTAAAGCAAAATGAATTAATTCTCCATCTTGTGTGACTTCATCATCACCACTCACTTCATAATCATGAAGTCTTGTTGGAGGAACACTATTTCTCCGAGGTCTTTGGCTTGTTTCAGCCACAACCTCTATATCGGGAATGTCAGCAACTGCTTCTACTTCGACTTCGACTGGATTCTCAATAATTTCTTCAACTTCGACTTCATCAGTTTCTTCGTCGAAATCAGAGCTCATCAATAGCTTGTTAATTGAATTACTAGAATTCCAATCCCAGGCAGAATTTTCATCAATCACAATATCTCGACTCAACACAATCTTCTCATTAATTGGATTGAATAGCCTGTATGCACTAGTCTTATGATATCATACCAGAATCACAGGTTCACTCTTGTCATCAAGTTTCCTTCTTCTTGCATCAGGAACATACTTGTAACACATAGAGCCAAACACCTTCAGATTACTCACTGATGGTCGTTTGCCACTCCACACTTCTTCAGGAACCTTGTTCTTCAATTGCTTAGTAGGGCACCTATTCAAGATATAAACTGCAGTCAAAACAACTTCACCCCATAAAGATTTTGGTAAATTCTTCTGCTTGAGCATACATCTCGCCATATCCAATATGGTTTTGTTTCTTCTTTCAGCAATTCCATTATGTTGAGGAGTATAAGGAGCAGTTACCTCGTGATCAACACCATGTTCTGCACATAATTTTTCAAATATCTTCGAAGTGTATTCGCCACCTTCATTTGTTCGCAGAAATTTGATCATCTTCTCACTCTGGTTTTCGAAAAGCATCTTGAATCTCTTAAAGATTTCAAATACTCCATCCTTTCTCTTGATTACATAGATCCACAGCTTTCGACTAAACTTATCGACAAACGAAACAAAATATCTGTAACCACCAATGGTATGTTCTTCGAACGGACCACATACATCTGAATGTACAACTTCGAGTATGCAGGATGATCTTATTGGCATAGTCGAAACGAAATAATTTCTGGATTGTTTTCCGACTAAACAACCTTCATAGAGTTTGTCAGGCATCTCAAGACTTGGAATACCAGATACCATATCTTGAGTAATCAGCTGATTGAGTGATCGAAAGTTCAAATGTCCAAACCTCAAATGCCACAACTAACTATCCTTGTGGACGACAATAGTTTTTAGACATTGTACTTCAGTCGAACTGATCATGGTCTTAAACGTCCTGTTCTTCGACAACGGAGATTTCAAGACCAAATTGTTCTGGGTGTCGAACAATTTCAAAACTCCATCTTTCATGACAACTACCAGTTGTCCAACACTTAACAGGTTGCACTTCATTCCAGGTACATAGAACACATCTCTGATCATAGTTTTCGCTCCATTACTCAGTTGAAAGACTATGTTGCCAGTACCTTCTGCTTGCAACGAACTGTTATCAGCAAGTTTTATCTTGCTCTTCTTCGACTCATCAAAATCTGCCAACCACTCCTTTCGACCAGTCATGTGATTTGAGCAGACTGAGTCGAGGAACCAGATCTTAGATTCGACATGGTTATCTGCCACTGCAGCCATAACCACCATACCACCTTCAGAATCATCTGAATCTTGGCGTGCAAGGTTCGCTCCTTCATCCTTGCCTTTTTTCGATCCATTGTCTTTTCTGTTCCAACAATGTTTGGCCAAATGACCCCACTTTTCACAGTTATAACACTGCATACTTTTCTTATCTTCTTTGTCCTTTCGATAGTTTCCTCCACCTCTTTTGGGCATTTTTTCAGTTCGGGCAAAAACCGAACCGAACCAATTAAAACCAATATTAATTGGTTCGGGCATCGGATTTCTAATTTGCTACCCGTAAACCCGAACCAAACCATAACAATCAACATAATTAATTCATATAATAAATTATTAATTTTGATTAAGTTATTACTTATTTATTATTTATTGAATGAAGAGAAAAATTATTCTAATAGTTACCAAGTACAAACCATAATGAAAGAAACAAAAACGCATAGTCTCTGGACATTTCCAATGAAAAACGGAACGACATATTTCAAATTATCAGAAGTATATCAATCAATGATAAAATATAGGGAAACCAAACTTCACAACCATTATAAATCAAACTCACAAATTACAAACTACAAGTATCGGCAAACCACAACCTTCTTCCCAAATCGCAAAACCTCAAATCACAAGTATCTGCAAACTGCAAACCTTTAATTTATACTATGGAATGGAGTATGAGTATGCAATAAAATTGTTTTAAGTTATTGAATATTTAAGTGAAATACAACAACTGTATGACTAAGGTGGTCATAATTTATTTAAAAATCTGTGTGTCATGTGTTCAATATTTATTTTTTATATTTTAGTGTGTAAAAAAATAATTTTGTATATTTATATTTAATTTATCTGATCAATCCAGTCCAATCCAATCCATTGTTTTTTTGGATCGGTTTGATTTGGGTTTTATTACAAAAATATAAAATTCCAATCCAAACCAATCCATTTATTTTTCATTGGTTCGGGTATCGGATTCTCTGAAAACCGAACCAAACCGGCCTGCGAACACCCCTACAAATCTTCCACTTTTAGGGTTTCAAGATTGTTGGATTCTTGAATAGCTACGATAACGTGATCAAAGTGAGAGGTCAACGCTCTCATTACCTTTTCAACTATCATCTTATCAATTATGGCTTCGCCACAACCCTTCATGAGATGAACAAGTTTCTGAACCTTCGACACATATTCTGCAACTTTTTCGTCTTCTCCCATCGACAACAACTCATATTGTCGACGCAAGGTTTGCAACTTGACAACCTTGACTTTCTCACCTCCTTCATAATACTTCACCAGAATATCCCATGCCTCCTTCGCCGTTTCAGCATGAGAGATTCTGTCGAAGTTAGCAGCATCGACTGCCGTCTGAATGCAATAAGCAGTCATGCAATATTTCTTCTTGACTTTGTTGTGGCCTTTTTTCTGTTCTTCGATTGCAATTTCAGCCAACACAGGAACACCGTCGGTAACCACTTCTAGGGTATCATGGAAGCCAAATAAGGATTACATCTGTTTTTTCCATCGGATCCAATTCTTGTCGTCAAGCATTGGAAGGGAATTCGGAATACTCTTATAACCAGTCATCTTCGTAGCAGTTGATTCACTTTCCCTGGAAACACGATCTCTGACGTGAAGTTCTTGAAAACTTGATCAAGAACAATAACCAGGCTCTGATACCAATTTGTTAGTGTGTGAGGCACTTTTAGTGAGGAGATAAAGAGAGAGAATAAGGAAATAAGGATTTGTACTATTGAATTGTGTAAATAATGATATAAGCTAGGACTATTTATATACAACCCTAATTGAGTTTGGGCTAACACAACTTAGATTATATCTAAATATTAAATCTAATCAAATCTAATCATATCAAATCAAATCAAATATAATATTTCAACAAGATTAACTTTAAGTTAGTTAATGCTCATTTCTATTTTAACATTTTTTTTCTTCTTTTTAATAGATATATATAGGGGTTAAAAGGCTCTCAAAAATATGAGATGAATGACTAAAAAAAATAAATGACTATTTGGTTAACAAACTTTAACATAAAGAACATTGTGATGGATTTGATTGGAAAGGGGAATATTAATATTATGAGATGAATGAGAGAAGTATAGTGAAAATGGAAGAAGAAAACAACAAAAAAACATAGTGAGAGCATAGATTTGGGTTCATTCGGTTCTCACTTAAAAGAGAATGAGTGGGTGGAATTTTTAAATTTCACTTTTTAATTACTGATTCTTTTTATTTAGTTTTTAAAAATTAGATTTTGTTTTATATTTTGAAAATTGAAGTCTTTTTATTTCATTTATTATAAATTAAAAGATTGATTTTCACATCATATAATATAAATATATTTTATTTAAGATTAAAACATAGTTAAAATTAAGTTTTTTAAAAATAAGTTTTATGTAAAACTATTCAACATTAAAATAGTTTCTGTTCCGGACTGGACCAATGGCTAGGCATAACCAAATCCACTTCTGCTCTCAGAACGGCCTAATTGCCTAAGTTCAGCTGGTGCGGGGGCATCATTTACCTTACTGCCCTCTACCGGGAACATATGGACAGATGAACCTCAGGGTCATTTGCCCCACCCCAGAATTCCTGCCCGTTACGCAGGGCTCCTTCATCCAGGAACAACCATGACACCTGTGCCCGGAACTACGCCCTTGCCCGTGACAACGGCTAGTTTTTGGCATATCTGCCCGTCATAACGGCTAGTTTTTGGCAGTTACCTATTCTTCAGGAAACAATTACTCTGCCTTGAAAATAGGGACCGTTGGCCACGCGCTGGGGGCATTATAAATACCCTCTCATTTGAGAGGGTCAGGTATCAAAAAATCATTCTAAGAAATTCATACTTTTGTACTTGCCTTTCTCTCTCCCGATTCTTACTTTAGCATCGGAGTGCGTTGCAGGTACACCCTCTCCTCTTCTCACGCACCCCGGATCACATACGTTCTTTTGGCCCATTTCAGGATATGATTAGCCTTCACAACCAGTGGCGCCGTCTGTGGGAAACTTATTATCCCCGTCTTAACATCCACCTCAGATTCAAAGACCAAAGTAAATTCTCTGTCCAAGATTACGATCATAGCTTCCTAAGATCACGTCCAAGATGCTCGCAATCTTTCTGTTCTCCCCGTCAACAAGACTGATGTTGACGGATCTACATCCCTCCTCGGAGGAGGCGCCCTTCATATGAGAGACGGACCTACCACGTCTCCCTCCCCCACCTATACTGACCGTGCTAACGATCAGCCTTTGTTGGCCCTCCAGCCCGTTCCAGTTCCACCCAACGCCGACCCGGTCGTGGTGGCCCTCCTTGAAGCAATCAACAAGACCAACTTCTTGATCCTCCAACAAAATGAGAGGATTGGGGCGTTGGAAGAATTTTCCCGTCCGAGATCCCCTCAGCCGAGGAAGGATCGACGATGATCCAAGAGTCCACAACCCCGACGAGAAGTTGATCGTCGGATGCGCCAAGAACCAGAGTCCCAAGTCGTTCAGAAGCGTGATCACGTTTCCCCGTGAAACCAACATTTCCCGGGCAACAAGCGAACCCGGAGAGATCAACGTTCACCCCCGTCAGGCCAAAGGGTCGGGCACGTACACCATCCCCCCGTAGAAGTTGCTGTCACGAGCGAAGCATCCGGTCCCCTTCCCCGACCAGTTCCAGCAGCGACGATGAGCCCCACGGCCTATTGTCTCAGGAGATATTGGCTACACGCCTCCCCAAAGGCTTTGAGAAACCCCCATCTTTGGGCACTTACGACGAGACGACTGACCCAGATGAGCACATCGAAAACATCGATGCGAATGCTAGACTACCGAGGTGTCCGGGGAGCCATCAAATGCCGTCTGTTCCCGACCACGCTCTGGAAAGGGGCAATGACCTAGTACAAACAACTACCCGAGGAGTCGATCACCTCCTGGAAGCAGCTGGGCAGGATGTTTTTCAGGCACTTTACGGCGTCACACCGCCATCCAAAGACTGAAACCTCCCTTGAGGCTATAATTCAAGGGAAGGATTAGCCTCTCCGGGCATATATTGAGAGGTTCAATAAAGAAGCTGTGCAAGTCCCCACCACCGACGACATGAAGAAATTTCTGCTCGAACGAGGACTTCGCCCGCATTCAGAATTTTCTAAAGTTGTTGGCCTTGCACCTCCAAGGAGCCTGGACGCCTTCCTCTTCAAGGTGCAGGCGTATATTCAATACGAGGAAAAGGAAGCGGCCATCTCCGCCTGAGCCTCACGCCATCAGGAAAATGCTCGGGCCTCCAAAGGCGATGAACCCTCGACATCCCGTCGGGAGGAAAGAAGGCGCGAAGAACGTCCCCGCGAATCCCGGGACATCAAGGGACCCTACGGCCGGTTCCACGATTACACTCCCCTGACTGTCTCTAGGGAAAAGATTCTCTCTGAATGTGCTAAATCAGATTTTAAACAAGCGGGAGTCCGGTTCCCCAAGCAGGTACCGGCCAAGCCCAACGCTGATAAATCAAAGTACTGCCGTTTCCATAAGATTCACGGCCACACCACTGAAGATTGCATCCACTTGAAGGATGCCATAGAAATACTGATCAGGGACGGCCACCTGAAGCAGTTTACAAAGAAGAAAGATACTCTCCGGCAAGACGCTCAGGGGTCAAAGAAAGTAGAGGAAGAGGTGCCTTCCTCTAAAGAATACAACCTCCAAGTCACCATGACGGGCAGATTTGGCTCCGTCTCAATTGCACCCTAATTAGTTGGCATTTATCCGCGCCTTTGAGTTGACCTGTGAGTTCCTGAAGATAAGAGTTGTTCCGGACTGGACCAATGACTAAGCATGGCCCAATCCACTTCTGCTCCGAGAACGGCCCAATTGCCTAAGTCCAGCTGGTGTGGGGGAAGCATTTACCTTTCTGCCCCTCTACCGGGCACATATGGACAGATGAACCTCAGGGTCATTTGCCCCTCCCCGGAATTCTTGCCCGTTACGCACGGCTCTTTCATCCAGGAAAAGCCATGACACCTATGCCCGGAACTACGCCATTGCCCGTGGCAACGGCTAGTTTTGGGCATATCTACCCGTCATAACGGCTAGTTTTTGGCAGTTACCTATTCTTCAGGAAACGATTACTTCGCCTTGAAAATAGGGACCGTTGGCCACGCGCTGGGGCATTATAAATACCCTCTCATTTGAGAGGGTCAGGTATCAAAAAATCATTCTAGGAAGAGGTGCCTTCCTCTGAAGAAACCATCCTCCAAGTCGCCATAACGGGCAGATTTGGATCCGTCTCAGTTGCACCCTAATTCGTTGGCATTTATCCGCGCCTTTGAGTTGACCTGTGAGTTCATGAAGATAGGAGTTGTTCCGGACTGGACCAATGGCTAAGCATGGCCCAATCCACTTCTGCTCCCAGAACGGTCCAATTGCCTAAGTCCAACTGGTGCGGGGGCAGCATTTACCTTTCTGCCCCTCTACCAGGCACATATGGACAGATGAACCTCATGGTCATTTGCCCCTCCACAGAATTCCTGCTTGTTACGCACGACTCTTTCATCCAGGAACAGCCATGACACCTGTGTCCGGAACTACGCCCTTGCCCGTGGCAACGGCTAGTTTTGGGCATACCTGCCCGTCATAACGGCTAGTTTTTTGCAGTTACCTATTCTTCAGGAAACGGTTACTCCGCCTTGAAAATAGGAACCGTTGGCCACACGCCGGGGCATTATAAATACCCTCTCATTTGAGAGGGTCAGGTATCAAAAAATCATTCTAGGAAGAGGTGTCTTCCTCTGAAGAAACCAACCTCCAAGTCGCCATGACGGGCAGATTTGGCTCCGTCTCAGTTGCACCCTAATTCGTTGGCATTTATCCGCGCCTTTGAGTTGACATGTGAGTTCCTGAAGATAGGAGTTGTTCTGGACTGGACCAATGCCTAAGCATGGCCCAATCCACTTCTGCTCCTAGAACGGCCCAATTGCCTAAGTCCAGCTGGTGCGGGGGCAGCATTTACCTTTCTGCCCCTCTACCGGGCACATATGGACAGATGAACCTCAGGGACATTTGCCCCTCCCCGGAATTCCTGCCCGTTACGTACGGCTCTTTCATCCAGGAACAACCATGACACCTGTGCCCGGAACTACGCCCTTGCCCGTGGCAACGGCTAGTTTTGGGCATATCTGCCCGTCATAACGACTAGTTTTTGGCAGTTACCTATTCTTCAAGAAACGGTTACTCCGCCTTGAAAATAGGGACCATTGGCCACGCGGTTTACTGTGAATTTTGGTAAACAACCTCTGGTCTATCAATTTTAAATAAAACTGACTAACTTGCAGGATCGACCACACAAATCCTAGGACATGTGCTAAATTTTAAGAGAGAGTGAATATAACTTGAAATAAAGGAAATATAAACTGAACTCCACGTTCGACAATGCTAAAAAAAGAAACCTAAGTGAACTCCACGTTCGACTACTTGCAGTAAAGTAAAAGCTTGGAAGTTAAAAGGCTGTAAATAAAGAATGCAGAATTTAAAGGCGTCGAAAGTAATAGACAAGAAGTAAAAAGCTTTGAAAATAAGGCTTGAAGATAAAGACTTGAATTGATAAAAATGCAGGAAGATAAATTACTGTTGAAGATAAATGACAAAAATGTAAAAGTGCTTGAACTCCACGTTCTTGAATGTAAAAGATGCATAAAAATAAATTACTGTCGAAAGTAAATGACGAGGAAATAAATGACTTTAAAAGTAAATGCAATGATGTAAAAGCTTTTGAAGATAAAATGCAATGAACTCCACGTTCTTGAAAATAAAGACTGGAATTGATAAAAGTGCAGTCGAAAGTAAATGCGGAAAGATAAATGACTTTAAAAATAAATGACTTGAAGATAAAGGACTTTGAAAGTAAATGCTTGAAGATTAAATGCTTGAATGTAAAGATGCAAGAAGATAAATGTCGAAAGCTTTTAAATGAAAGTAAAAACAAGGTTTAAAATAAACTTGACTGAAAATAAAGATTCAAGGAAAAGTTAAGACATGAAAGGTAAAGTTCAGGAAAATGTAAAGTGCTGAAACATAAACATGATGAAGATAAATTGCATTGATGAAAGACCGTGGTGTTACATTGCGTACATTCTCACGAACTCGTTTCTCTACACGCGGGTACTTTGAGTTTCTTTGAGTAACTTGTACAAAAATACGAACACCCCTATTCTATAGAAATAACTCCTATTTATAGTGCTAAGAAATAACTACTAAGTGGTGGTTATGCTTCCAAACGTGTCCTCTTGGCGCCTTTCTCCATTTCAACTGCTCCCACGTTCAACAACTGATCCTTTTGAAATTCAAACATTTGAAATTTTCCCTCCAGCCTCAATGTGATAACTGCAACGCGCGTTTCAACATTCTCACAGTCGAAGCATCTCCCAACACTTAGCCATTTTTTGAGGTTTCCAAAACCCCTATTCGACTCAGGCTTCACCAAAACTGGGTCGAAGCCTTCTTTACGTTAAAAATAATTTTTTAACTTAAAATAACTTTGATTCTTTCTAGCGTCGAAAATGAGGGTTAACAAATTGCCCCCCAAGAAATGTCCTTTCGCCAGAATTGGTAAGAAGGTCATTTTTTGATTCAACAACCATTTCGGCGCTTGTTTGCATGGCTTCAACTGAATAATCCACTAATCACTCAGTGGCTCAACTGTTCAGTTACTTTAACCCACGCTTATGACATCATGCCATCATGACAAATCCTTAAACGTCTCTTCAGCCGCACTCATCATAACTCCTTTCTTGAAAATATATGTTTGCAGTCTGAACATAACTGCTACTACTCATCACGTTTCCAAGAGAAAGACACACGTCCCACTACCTTCTTAACTTCAACGGTGGATCCAAGGCTCTTGGGATTTTCAAACGTCTATAAATATCCGTTTTCACCATTTGGTGAACTTTCCACACTTTCATACTCTCAAGCAACCTTCTCTTCTTTTTCAGTTTTCTTCACGCAAAACCCAGAAAAGCACCACTTCTTTTCATTTTCTCTAACACTAGCGTCCTCCCAAGTGAATCCTCAACCAAAGAAAACCCAAAGAGGCAAGGCTACTCAATTCAAACAAGCCATTCCTCCATTTGCAAATATCCCAGCCCCCCAAATAGTGGATAATCGTCGTTGCCTGCCGGAACCCACCACCAAAGAGGCACGAGCCATATATAAGTATCAGGTAATGATTCCTTTAGTCGTTTCTGACAAACCTTATGCACTGTCTGGTCCTCTAGCTAATGTTGACATTTCTAATGAGAAACTAAGTGAGTTTCTCCCCTCTTACCGGAAAACAAGGCCATTAGGGCAAAAAAGCTTTTCCAAGATCAACGTTTCTGATGAAACCTCTCCTGAAGAAATTCCACTGCCCAAGATCAATGTTATCTATCTCACTGATGGCACAAGGCTAGTAAGAGTTGTTACTCCTTTGAAGGATTTTGACCAATGGATGGCAAAGATGGAAAAGGTCAAGTCTGAACATTGGAAAAACATAGGGATTTATGACCTTCTTATGTTGTCGAAGACCAGCGTACCGTAATGCTTGAACATGCTGGCAGCGTCCTTATATTTTTGGGACAACACCCACTACACCTTCCATATGCCATGTGGAATGGTTACCCCTACACTGTTCGACTTGGCTGCCATCACAGGGCTTCGCCCAGATGGCCTTATTTACAACCCTGAAGAAGATGCTGAGGATATCATAGGCATTTCAAGTTCCAAACTCACCTACACCCACTTCATCAAACACTACTTCGACGCAGGTCATGATGAAGTATCTGATAAAGAACACATTGCATTTCTCACAGTATGGCTGTCGAGATATGTTTTCTGTACAAAGTCCTTGCAAGTGGCTAAGAAGTACTTGCCCCTTGCTAACCAGCTTCACAACAACAGAGGGGTCTGCTTAAGTGAACTCATCCTGGCGAACCTTTATGAGTCCATCAGTGAAGGGGCTTCTCGACTGAGGCACATGGAAGCTCAAGGTTCTGTCCACTTGAGTGGACCTCTTTGGCTGCTTCAACTGTGGCTCAATGCAACATTTGAAGCTAGCCTTCCCAGAAAAGGGCTAGTTGACAAAGCCTCCGCTGAGATAAGGGAGAGGAGCGTCGAATGGCCCCGTTTGGTCAAACTTACGCCCAATGATGATGGTGAAACCCTTCAAGGGGCCTTCACCAGCTATATCATGATGTTTGCCAAGCGCTATGAGTTTACTCCCAGCATGGCACCCTTTGCTCAAAGAAGATATGGCCCTGTGTGGTTTACAAGGCCATTTCCAAATCCTCACAAGACTCTTGACAATGAATCTGTTGTTATTTGGGAAGCCTTTTTAATTCCCAGATTCATTGTCCAAAGGCTGAACTTGGGGAGAGGCCTATCAGCATTGATTGCTTACCAACCAAATCTTGTCTCTCGACAATTTGGGCTGGCCTAGAGCTTTCCTCAATGTTTATATGAGAAGAAAGGCCAAGTAATCCTTCACACTGCAAGCTTTGGTGAAGAAGATATCACCAGTACACTCGTCAGCTGGAATGAGAGAGGAGGAGTTCTGTCTCCTGTGTTTTTTGAGCCTTCTTTCTTATGCACTTCATCATTCCACCACTGGTGGTCGAAGCACTACAATGAGCATTTTCTTGTTGTGGCTACATTTTCTTTATTGCTTGACCAAGCTTTTATTGATGTGCAGGACAAGACAAAGAAGAGTAAGTTCACTCACCTCCAAGAAATACAGGCTTTCCAAAAATACTTTGAAACTGTCTATCGACTAGATGATCTTGGTCGAACCATTCACGAGGCTCCTATTCCTTTAAAGAGAAAATTTCTACAACAGTTGGATCAACTAAAAATCCCTTCAGACGTCCCTCGTGAGAAACGTTATGAGGTAGCTTTTGAACTTTTCCCTCCAAAGTTCCCTCGACTGCCTAATGCTGATTTTGGAATGGCACTTGCCCCTCCATTTCCAGATTGGTTTGTCTGTGGTGAACACTTAGAACTTCTTCGACAACAGTCTCAGCCAAAAGCTCAACGAGTGGTTCCGACTAAGCATACGCTAGACAGTTTCAAAGGACACCTTCATATAGGAATTCAGGATGTTCGTGTCAAATCTGAAATATATGAAGGTTTGAAGCCCTTATTCCATGGCTTTATAACTAACCATTTAATCATTAACTTGTAACAATTTTCACTGTCTTTCAGCTGTGCCTAGGAAAACTCCTTCATCCAGGGCTGCTGCTGCTGCACAAAGTAGCAAAGAACCAGAAGGCAAACAGGTACGTTTCACATCCCTTGCCTATGTTCTTATTATGTGAATCACTTCTCACATTTGCATCACCTTTTCAGACTGGTCAAAAACCTCCTACACCTTCAAAGAAAGGTAAAAAGGATGCCCCAGCTGTTGTTATATCTCCAGATGCTTCAGATGAATCTCCTGAGGTGGTTCTTACAAAGAAAAGAAAAAAACCAATAAAAGCATCTGGACATGCTGGCCCACCTCCTTCGAAGGTGGCCAAAATACTTGAAAAGGCACCCACAGCAAGTGGTGTCGAAAAACAACCTTCCATGGTAGCCACCCAAACACCTCTTGGCGACCATGAAAGTGGTAACTCAAGTCCTGCTACTGTACAAGCTCAGGTATGTGCACCATTTTTTCATTATACTGACGTCTTTCGCCCAAATTATTTCAATCTCATTTTCTTCACTTGTGTTCTTTAGGCAAACATAATCAATAATCCTGACCCTCAACCAGCTTCAAGCAATTTTGCTACCGACATAATCAACAATCCCACCCCTCAACACGCTGCAGGAAGTTTCACCACTACACTCCTCAACAGCCAAGGTGAACCAACTTACCATCAATCATCTGATCTTGGCTCTGGTTTAAGTGAAATTAATCAACCTAATCCTCTAGCTGCAGACCCCACCAACCCTCTTGCCCAAACTACTACACAGAATGCACAGGCTGATGGCTCTAACTCTGATGATGATGATGCTTCAAGTCCACCACTTTTTGACCTGGCTAACTTCATGGATACTGATCAACTGGTTGTCGAAGAAGGTGGTCCTGAGGCTCAACCTCAAAACGACAATCCTGGACAAGTTGCCCCTGAAGAAACACATGAACCACATCCTAAACCAGCTGATGACCAGGCCAACCTCCAACCAACTGCTGAAGAAAATGATGGAGGAGTGGCAGTCGAAACTGAAGAAGAAAAGGATGAAGGAGAAGAATAAGAAGAAGAAGAAGAGGAAGAAGACCAACCAGATCCTACCCCTCACCATACTTCTTCGCCCGTGGTCCAGCAACCTTTGGCTAACGTTCCAAATCCCGGAGACTCACTGACAGCCCTCAAGTGGTCGAACCCACGTGAGTATTCTAAATTAATACTCGGGCAGAAGTATGGTTCTTCTTCTTCTGGCTCTTCGACTCCAGCATCATATGATTTCGCCAAACCAATCCTCCAAGCCATAAAGAAAAAATTCTTCAAGGGGGACATTCACAGATTTTTGGCCACAGACCCCACTGCAACCACTTATCTGAAGGACACCCTTGAAAAGCTTGAGCTCACCGCCCTTAATCCAGACGTTTCTGGTTTTCTGATAAAGTTAACCGTTGTGGTGAAGCAAATAGCTGCAGAAATAAAGTTGCTTCCATCTATCAGGAATACCATAGAAGAAACATCTGGTCATGGGAGTTCAGCCTGGTGTAGTGCAAAAGAGTCGTATGAAGAGGTCGAACGTATAGAGGTTGATCAAAAGAAAAAACAAGATGAGATAGCCTCCAACCAGAAGGATATTGAAGCCTGGAAGCAACAAATCACGGAGCTACAAGCCAAAATTGAAAATGCTGAAAAACACAACCGTGAATTGCAACATTTCGACGACACTAAGACGGCTAAAGAAATGAAGAATGCTATGGATCGTATTGAGGCAGCCCAAAGATATGAAAAAGAGCTCGCAACAGCCAAACTTGATGAATCTTTGTGCAATGCTCGCCTCAAACATCACATAGAAGCCTTTGCTCAGTTGGCGTCGAGACTTCCCTACTGATACTTTCGAAACCTTTATTTGTTTAACCATCATTTGTTTCTTGGCCTTTTCAGACCTTTATGTAATGACAGTTTTTATGCCTTTGGCACTGATTAAGTAATCCTTAGTATTTCGCCATTAACTGCCTTCGACTCATATTATATTATGATGCATTTTATTTATTGCCTCACATCTAAGTCAAATTTGCAATTAAGGCATTCTATCTTTTTCTTGGAAAGCCAAACTTTTCAGCTTTAAAACTCCAAGGCATAAGCCTCTAGCTTTAAACTGACATTTATAGCATAGCCCTCAGGCATACTTCCAAGAATAATTCACATGGTTTCACCGTTTAACTGGCAAATCCAATCAATACTTCGCCTCTATAAATTCTCTTCCATCTGAACCATGTTCATTCATCAAGGTAACTATGAACAACTCAGAGAAGTCATCAGCCAAGAAGACAGCTGATAAGGCAAAAGAAACTGAAGAAACCAAGAAAACGGAGGCAACAACGAAACCTGAAGCCTCTACTGGAGCAACTTCGAGAGAAAAAAAGCGAGAAACCAACATGAGGATCTCTAAGAAAGGGCGTTCCAACACCCAGGACTTTGATGATAATGAGCCAGACGCAGACTACATGGACTTCCTCAAATCCATTGACTGGAGAGATTATGAATAATCTTTCCTATCTTTGAAAGATGTTATGTTGATTCTCCTTTGCTTTGTATGCCATATTAGCCTGAGTTGGCCTATTTTGGCTTTCCTTTCTTAAAATAAAACTTACGTTTTAATATGAATCTCTTGCAACATAGGCTTATATTTTTTCAAATACTTGCCATTTACTTTCAAGATTCTTTTATCTTTGTCTAACTCTTCCACTTCATAAGCTCCATTAAAGAAAACTTGTATGACTTGGAATGGACCTTCCCACTTAGGAGACCATTTGCCTAGTGTTCTATCCTTTCGATCCATAGGAAAAATCACTTTCCAAACTAAATCCCCACATGCAAAAGATTTAGACTTAACCTTTTTGTTGTAGGATTCTTCGACCCTTTTCTTTTGTCTTCTTAACAACTCCAAGGCTCTAAGCCTTTCTTCGTCCAAATCCACTAATTCATTCATCATCATTTCCCAATAGTCCTCAGAGGGATTCTCATGATGCCTTTGAACTCTTATAGATTGTAAATAAATCTCAACAGGAAATACTGCGTCATGACCAAAAGTAAGTCGAAATGGGGTAGTATTAGTAGCCTCTTTAGGGGATGTTCGACATGCCCAAAGAACTTAGTCTAATGTCTTGTGCCAATTTCTAGGCCTCTTTCCCACATGCTTCTTAATTAGTCCAATCACTACCTTATTGGCAGCTTCGACTTGCCCATTGGCCTGAGCATAATAAGGTGTAGAAGTCAATAACTTAAAACCTATTTCTTTGGCAAACTCCTGCATTTTTCGACCAGTAAACACTGATCCTTGATCCGTAGTGATTGTTTCAGGAATACCAAATCTATAAATAATGTGATTTTGAATGAATTCAATAACATTTTCTTGACCTATATTCGCCAGTGGTATTGCTTCAATCCACTTGGTGAAATAATCAATTCCCACCAAAATATATCTTTGGTTCTTTGAAGATGCTGGTCGAATCTCTCCCACTATATCCAAAGCCCATCCTCTGAAAGGCCATGGTTTCACTATGGAATGTAATTCACTTGCAGGGATATGCTGTATGCCAGCATGAATTTGACATTCTTGGCAACCCTTAGCAAATTCTATGCAATCTTTCAGCATAGTCGGCCAATACATGCCTTGTCGAAACAACAACCATTTCATCTTCTGGCCAACTTGGTGCGCTCCACATGCCCTACTATGTACTGTCAAAAGAGCCAAATATGCCCCTGCTTCACTAAGGCATTTCAATAAGACTCCCTCAGGGGTCTTTTTAAATAATTCATTACCCAAAAGTACATAGCTTAAAGCTTGATACCTGATTTTTTGCTCTGTCAAAGCCGTTGGATTTTGCAAATATTCAACTATAGGCTTCCTCTAGTCTTCATCTGTCAAATTATCTATAGCAAAAATTTCAAAATTTTCGCCATCTATGCATCCAAGCTTAGTTGTTTCTAAGTCTGATGGGCACAATCCAACAGCCACCACTTTACCTCTTGCTTCAATTACTTCTTGAAGATTTTCCTTCGACACTTTGTACCCAGAGGCAATTTGAGCCAAGTCATTAGCAACTTGATTCTCTATTCTAGGTATGTGTCAGATGGCCACTACCTCAAATTTCTTTAATAATCTATTGGCTATCACAAAGTACATAATGAGATTTTCTTTAACACATTTATATTCCTTTGTGATTTGCTTTATAACCAATTCTGAGTCTCCCATTATTTCGACTCTAGTTGCCCCCAATTCTAACAAAATTTCAAGGCCAGCAATTAATGCTTCATATTCAGCCTCATTGTTAGAGCAAGGTCCTTCGACCTTGTACTTGAATTTTGTTGGAATTTTTTCAGGAGAAATAATGTATATTCCCACTCCTGTTCCATTTTTATGACTTGATCCATCAAAGTATAACTTCCAGGATTTTAATTCAACATAATTCAAACCATTTTCATTTATGGAGTGGTCAACTATAAAGTCTGCAACTATTTGCCCTTTCACAGCTTTTAAAGGTTGATATGTTAGAGAAAATTCTGTTAATGCTAATGCCCATTTGCCAATTCGACTATGCAAAATAGGCTTAGATAACATATGTTTTACAACATCAAAGTGAGAAGAAACATACACATCAATTGGCTTTATATATTGCTTCAATTTAGTACAAGAGAAATACAAGCATAAACATAACTTTTCAATCATGTTATACCTAGTTTCTGCATCATTTAAAACTCGACTAAGGTAATAAATGACTCTTTCGACTCCATTTTCATCCTCCTGAGCTAACATGCTCCCTAGAGTTTTATCTGATGCAGCTATATACAATCTCATACTCTTGTTTCTACAAGGTGGTGAAAGAATTGGAGGATGGCTTAGGTACTCCTTGATTTTGTCGAAGGCTTCCTGTTGTAATTGCCCCCACTCAAAACCATCTTTTATGAAACGAAGCAATGGCGAAAAGGCTTGTGTTTTGCCACTCAGGTTGGATATAAACCTTCTTAAGAAGTTGATCTTGCCCAGCAACGACTGCAACTCCTTTTTAGTTGATGGCGCTTTCGCCTCCATTATGGCTTTGGTTTTATTCTGATTTATTTCGATCCCTTTCTTGTGGACCACAAAGCCTAGAAAATCCCCTGCCTGCACACAAAAAGCACATTTGAGAGGATTCATTTTAAGACCATATTTTCTCATCCTTTCAAAGGACTGTCGAAGATGGTCAATGTGACTTTTCCCAGAAATAGATTTTATAACAATATCATCAATGTAAATTTGCATGAATGTGTCTATAAAATCATGGAAGATTGAATTCATCTCCCTTTGATAAGTGGCACCAGCATTTTTAAGACCAAAAGGCATCACTACCCATTCATAGGTGCCTAAGGCTCCAGGGCATCTAAAAGCAGTTTTATGAACATCTTCCTCAGCAATGAATATTTGGTTGTAGCCGGAATATCCATCCAGCATACTAAGATATTCATGTCCTGCTGCAGAATCTATTAACATTTTTGCTACTGGCATTGAATATTCATCTTTAGGAGTTGCAGAGTTTAAATCTCTAAAATCAATGCAAACTCTCAAAGATCAATTCTTTTTAATAACAGGTACTATATTAGCCAACCATTCGACATACCTTGTCGTGCGAATGAATTTGCAACGAAGCAGTCTTTCGACTTCCTCTTTGATCTTTGACAATATCTCTGGTGCAAACCGTCTTGGATTTTGCTTGACTGGTTTTTTTCCAGGTGTCATAGGTAACCTGTGTTCGACCAACTCCCTGCTCAAACCAGGCATCTCATCATAATCCCAGGCGAAGCAGTCCTTGAAATCTTTCAACAACTGAACCACTTCAACCTTCAACTGGGGATTAAGGTTGGCACTGATGTAGGTAGGCCTTTTGGTTGTCCCCTCACTGATATTATTCGCCAACGGATCCTTCTCAAATCCCAAAGGCTCATCTTCATAGATGGCGTCGAGCCTCTGGCTTTGCTCTCCAGTTTCAACCTTAGCTGGAGGTTTTGGGTCGAAGTCCTTACCAGGACTTTCTTGATAAAATTCAGAAATGGCTTCGCCAGCCATATAGTCATTGGCAGCTTCCAAAGCCGCTTGTAGTTTTGTTTCAGCCACATAGGCCGAAATCCTTTTTAAAGCTTCGAACTCAGTCATGATCACTGAATTCATTTCCCCATCCTGTGGGCTCTATTAGAGGTGAGCCTAAGCATGGCAACATTCCTCCTGGTACTTCCCTGTCCCATCTGAAACCTTCGACAGGGTGTAAATATAATGAATAAAATGTTTCTTCCTCAGGCGTAAACTCAAAGTCGGCTGGAGGACATGGAGCAATGTTCGCCAAATGTTTCTCAAACTGTCTACTATCCACATGATTAATAGGCACCTTAAAGTACCCTTGATCAGCTTCAATATTTTCAACTATCCCATCTGGTCTCCAAATGGTGATTCTTTGATGCATAGATGAAGGTACAACACCTATTCCATGAATCCACTCCCTACCCAAGAGTATATTGTAGTTAGCTTTTGTCTCAACGACCATAAACACTGTTGGTCTGGTAATGGTTCCCACAGTAAGATCCACTTGAATCACTCCTAGAGTGGAACCAACTTTTCCTTCATAGTTCGACAGAACCATGTTGTGGGGTTTGGTATCAGTCTCAAACTTCCCAATCTTGCTCAGCAAAAATCTTGGCATTAAATTAACAGTTGCACCACAATCCACCAAGATTTTGTTAACAGGAACATTTTCTACTTTGCCAGTAATGTAGAGATGCTTCAGATGACCCCTCATTGCCTCTGTGGGGCGTTCAAAAAAAGCATTATGTTTTTCGACGCACCCATTGTTCATGATGTAATAACACACAGGCTTGTGTGCCAACATTTCTAACTCAGCAGTTTGATCCAACTCTTCGACCTCTGAAACTTGACCAAATTCTTTTGGCATCACTGATACCACATTCACAATAATATCTAGAGAAGTTGCTGACTCACTGTCGAAATTATCAGTCATATTCTCATCATCTTCAACTTTCTTCTCTGGCTGAACATTGAACAGCTTTCGCCTTATGGGCATCTTCTCAATTGTCCCAGCTTGATTATCAATATTGGTGCTTGACTCTCCTTGTACCTGAGCCTCCCTGATAGCCTTTCGCCTACGTTGCTCTCTTCGCCATTGTGATCTAGACATGGGATTTTTACCCTTGTAATTTTGAGAAATGTATGCTGACTTGTTGGTGGTATGGTTCTCTTTTCTATACTCAAATGAAGAACCTCTTTCCACATCAAATTTCTCCCACTTCTTCTTCTGTCCTCTTCCTTCGGTAGGCTTGATCCAACTACCTGTTGGCACATTCGCAGCTGGTTTGAATGTACCTGGCCTAACTCCTGGTACTTGGTTTTTTAACCCTGTCGAAAGTCGTCTATGGTCAAAACTTCTGGGACCTTTATTTACCTTCTGCCCCCAGCTTCCACCAGCTTTTTTGACACCTTCTAACTTGTGGGCAGCTTTCTCATCAAAAATGGCACTGCATCTAGGACATAGCATTACTCCAGAACCTTTCTTCTGGCAACGGTGCATAAAATCCACAATTGTCTCCTCTTGCTTAGGATAAGCTATTTTGTTGCGCTCTTCTTGTTCATCTGCCTTACTCACTACTTTTTGATCTGTAATTTCGACCATATTGACATCAATTTTATCCTTTAAGCGCATCTTGGAGAAATGAGCTTCAATACTTTCAGTGGTCTTCGCCAGACAACCACCACTTGCTGCTGCTCTTGCAGCTTTTTGGGAAGCCTTCTGCCAAGCAGTCTTTTCAGCTTCGACCATTTCCTCAGCATTGACTCTTTCAACATCAAGAGATGTCTTGAAGAATTGTTCAGCAGCCATACATATCCAGTTTTCTACCAAACAACCATCCATGTTTATCATCTCTCCTACCAATCGCATGTCATCTTCCAACTCTTTAACAACTTGGACTTTGGGGGCGTTCCTGCCCATAGCCTCGTTGGTACTGATACTGCCTGAGCTAGCATCAGATTCTTCAACCAATTCGACCATGTTAATGCCCTCAGTGGCATTTATCTTCAATTTTCTTACGGCCATATCCAATATCTTGGCAGCATTATCCATCTCAACAAACTTGTCAGCAGCTTTTTTGGTCACCAACATTAAACTGGCCCCATCAGCATTCAAGCCATTCGCAGCCTTATTAAAACCTTCAGTTACCACAGGATTGGTGGCGAAGTCCTCAGTGACTTCCACCATGTTGACTGACTGATCAAATCCTTCTGTGGCTTCGACCATCTGAACCTCGTGAGGCTCTGTATAGTTAGCCTCTGCAACTTGCAATGGGTCAGAGTCAATTTTCATCTGAGCTTTGCCTTTGTCACCAAACTTCAGCCTCCCTTCTTGAATAGCATTTTGCACCAAATCCCTGAAAAGAAAACATTGAGAAGTTTTATGACCCAAAAAATTATGGTACTTACAAAAACCTCTTTTCTTTCTTTGTTCTAAAGGTGGCATCTTAGTACCAGCAGGCACTATCATTTTCCCATCTTTAACTAACAAATCAAAAATTTTGTCACATTTAGTGACGTCGAAAGTGTATGTTTTCTTAGGAAATTTGTCGTTAGATTCGACAGGATTTTTTCCATTTGAAGGAGCTAATAATTTGCAGGCATAAGGTGGACCTTGCTTTAACTCAGCAACGTCAACCTCATTTCCGTCGAAATAAGATGTTTCATCATACAAATTCTCCACATCTTCATTACATTCGACAAAGGCTACTTTTTTACCCCTGCTGAATTTAACATTTTCCTCTTTTAGCCTTTCTAGTTGTCGGACTCTATCAGCTAACTGGGCCATATCTCTAAGATATTGGGTATCTAATTTTTTCCTAATGGAACAATCAAGACCCTCAGCAGCCATTTCAACCAACTCATGTTCTGGTACTTGTGTAAAGCACCTGGCTTTAAGAAGTCAAAACCTATTTAGGTAATCATCAATTGGCTCAGTAACTTTGCATTTGATGCTAGCCAATTTTTTCAAACTAATCTTAGTTTGCCCCATGTAGAACTGTTCATAAAATAAACGCTCTAACTGGGTCCAATTGTATATGGAATTTAGAGGCAAAGTAGTGAACCATGTGAAGGCTTTCTTGGTAAGGGAACTTGGGAAGTATTTGATCCAAAGGCTTTCGTCAGCTGCAATTTCGCCTGCTTCAATCAAATACCTAGCCACATGTTCGACAGTAGATTCAGTAGTATCTCCTGAAAACTTGCTGAACTTTGGAACCTTTGTCCTAGGGGTAATTCTGCTTGGAGAATATAATCCACTATAGGCGAAGTATACTTTGGCCTTGTGAAACCAAGATTCACACCATTTCTGGTCATTATCCTTTCAACCATGGCTACGAGATTATTTTCTTCTACTTGATTTTGATGTCGAACCTGTCTAAGGAACTGATCAGCATTTTGGTTCCTGTTCACCATCACTACTGGCTCTTCCTCTATCTGGATTGGCATCTGGTTTCTTGGTGGTTCGACTCTAAAATGATCAATCATCTCTTGATCTTCCAAGTTCACCTCAGGTACATAACGTGGATGACGTCTTGGGATATCTTCGACAACAGTTGCTCTTCGATCCACCGCTGGTACTCCCATGAAATCAGCCATGCGTGCCAATTGTGTAGCCAATTATTGGTTAGTTTGAGTCGTATTCTGAATCAAGGGTTGAAAAACTTCTCCCATTGTCTGAGACAACGTATGCACCATTTGCATGTTACTTTCATCCATCTGCTGTCTCAAACAATTTATGGATGTATTTGTAAGACTAGGCGCTTGCACGGAGTAACCAACACCTATACTCTGATTGTTTCGACCCCCTGATCTTAATCCTTGTAATGGCGAAGACACTACATTCTCTGAAAATACAGGTGGAGCATTCTGCAGATTTTACATCATTGATGTAGGCATACCATAGGGTTGACTCCTGACCCTGGATGTGGAAAACCTGGAGGAGGGAAATGTCAGTACATTGAATTTCCTCCTGGGGGTGTTGGTGAATTAGGACTTTGTGGTCCTATGTATTCTATCACAGGTTGAGTATATGATTTTGTGCATGTTGATCCTGGTTCAGACACTACTAATGAAGGTGACGTTTGTCCTCCTGTCGAAGACACTGGTGATGGTGTGCTTTGAGACCCCATACTGCTACTTGACTGAGTGTTTGAAATACTCCCTTGAGGATCAACTTGTTGGTTAGCATTAGTTGTCATTCTCTTAGTGTATCTTCTCTTTGGTATTCCTTCATTTGTTGTGGCTAACTTCCCACTTCTCAATAACATACAACGAAAGTATTTCTTCACCAAGAAAGATAAGGTTAACAAAAAGTATAAAACTTAGCACTACGTCCCACTGGGCGTGCCAATTTGTTTACTGTGAATTTTGGTAAACAACCTCTGGTCTATCAATTTTAAATAAAACTGACTAACTTGCAGGATCGACCACACAAATCCTAGGACATGTGCTAAATTTTAAGAGAGAGTGAATATAACTTGAAATAAAGGAAATGTAAACTGAACTCCACGTTCGACAATGCTAAAAAAAGAAACCTAAGTGAACTCCACGTTCGACTACTTGCAGTAAAGTAAAAGCTTGGAAGTTAAAAGGCTGTAAATAAAGAATGCAGAATTTAAAGGCGTCGAAAGTAATATACAAGAAGTAAAAAGCTTTGAAAATAAGGCTTGAAGATAAAGACTTGAATTGATAAAAATGCAGGAAGATAAATTACTGTTGAAGATAAATGACAAAAATGTAAAAGTGCTTGAACTCCACGTTCTTGAATGTAAAAGATGCAGAAAAATAAATGACTGTCGAAAGTAAATGACAAGGAAATAAATGACTTTAAAAGTTAATGCAATGATGTAAAAGCTTTTGAAGATAAAATGCAATGAACTCCACGTTCTTGAAAATAAAGACTGGAATTGATAAAAGTGCAGTCGAAAGTAAATGCGGAAAGATAAATGACTTTAAAAATAAATGACTTGAAGATAAAGGACTTTGAAAGTAAATGCTTGAAGATTAAATGCTTGAATGTAAAGATGCAAGAAGATAAATGTCGAAAGCTTTTAAATGAAAGTAAAAACAAGGTTTAAAATAAACTTGACTGAAAATAAAGATTCAAGGAAAAGTTAAGACATGAAAGGTAAAGTTCAGGAAAATGTAAAGTGCTGAAACATAAACATGATGAAGATAAATTGCATTGATGAAAAAACGTGGTGTTACATTGCGTACATTCTCACGAACTCGTTTCTATACACGCGGGTACTTTGAGTTTCTTTGAGTAACTTGTACAAAAATACGAACACCCCTATTCTATAGAAATAACTCCTATTTATAGTGCTAAGAAATAACTACTAAGTGGTGGTTATGCTTCCAAACGTGTCCTCTTGGCGCCTTTCTCCATTTCAACTGCTCCCACGTTCAGCAACTAATCCTTTTGAAATTCAAACATTTGAAATTTTCCCTCTAGCCTCAATGTGATAACTGCAACGCGCGTTTCAACATTCTCACGGTCGAAGCATCTCCCAACACTTAGCCATTTTTTGAGGTTTCCAAAACCCCTATTCGACTCAGGCTTCACCAAAACTGGGTCGAAGCCTTCTTTAAGTTAAAAATAATTTTTTAACTTAAAATAGCTTTGATTCTTTCTAGCGTCGAAATTGAGGGTTAACACGCGCTGGGGCATTATAAATACCCTCTCATTTGAGAGGGTCGGGTATCAAAAAATCATTCTAAGAAACTCATACTTTTGTACTTGTTTTTCTCTCTCCCGATTCTTACTTTAGCATCGAAGTGCCTTGCAGGTACACCCCCCTCCTCTTCTCACGCACCCCGCATCACAGACGTTCTTCTTGACCCATTTCAGGATCTGATCAGCCTTCACGATCAGTTTCAAATTTAAATAATTTTTTAAAATATCATTAAAATAAGTTAGATGAAATATCTAAAATAATATTTTAAAAATAACAATTAAAACCAATTTTTATTTGAAACATTTATATATATATATATAATATTTTTAAAGAAAAATATGTAACACCATAAAAGTTATTTTTTAAAACCGAAATAAATGAGCCCTATATTTAATCATAAAGACAAACAATTCTACTTTTTAATAATAAATCACCACATGCATTGATGTCTTGTATGATACAAGTAAGATAACTCAAAAAAATATCAAAAAAATATTCTAGGTAGTCTTTTCTACTCATTTCAGCAATCACAATTGAGCAAACTAATCGTTCCGTTGTTTCAATGCATTATGAACACTCTTAACACATACTACCATATACTAATCTACTATAGTAATAAACACAGAAAAATTAAAAGTGGTAAAACTATATATTAGAAGAAAAGTTAAGCATTTTTCACATTCAAAAGTCTTCATCCTCATCTCCTGCCGTATTCGAAAACGAATTTTGATAACATTGATTTCCATTCTTTGGTAGAAATAGACATATAGAGGTGAAAAACTAACAATCTAGTATATCTTATATTAGGTATTTTTATTTTCATAATTTAACAAATTGTTTAATTTAAATGTGTATACAAACTTTCATATTAGCAATATCAATGTGTTGTAAGTGCTGTCCACAGTTTTGTTATATTAGCAATTTCAACAGTGCCATACAACTTGTGAACTAGTTTCCTTATTACTTTTTATCTGTCTTGTTTATTTGTAAGTGTTTAGTGGTGGCCTAGTGAACTTGCGTAACTTAAAAATGGTGCTCCTAAGGGGAAAGTATATTATCATATTTCCACAACGGAGGCTCCTTCTGTCGTCTTCTATAATGTTTTTTTCCCTGTCATATTGGTACCAAATGAATCAACTACTGCTCCAAAAATAAAGACACGTCCTTTGCTAAAATACATCGATGGAAAATGGGTTTAATTGATAGGGACTACTAAGAATAATTGCTACAACATAGTGCTGCTGCGAGAAACCATGTTTAAGGAAAAAGGGTATTCGGGCTTCTAAGTCTAATGACACTTGTACACAGTACGATCAATAATATTAATAATCTTTCTTAGATCAAGTTCAATGCATATGCAGAGTGGGTGATGCAGCATATGGAGAAAAAAACACACATTAGGTACCATTATTTTGACCTATATAATATATATATCCAAGGTGCGATTAAACATAAAAATATAGTACCACTTTGATCTTTAAAAGATTGGGATTTGTCATTGTAATAACTACCCAAGGTTTTTAAATACTAGTTAAAATAAGAAGAAAAAAAAGGAGTGAGTGCAAATATTGTCCTGAGATTTATAAATTTTAGATTTAAATGCACTTTTGGTCCCCCTAGTTTGGCGTTTTTACACTTTTGATCCCCTATTACAAAACCTGTGTTTTTGGTCCCTTTAGTTTGTTGCGTTTTGCATTTACTTGGTCCCCCTTGCAAAACTGATGATTTGTCTTATTTTTTAATGAGGTGGCACTTTGACTATGGTGTCATGTCAATAAATCTGACTTTTATTTTAATTAAACCATTATTTTATTTTAAAATACATTTAATAATTTTTTTTTTTATATTTTATCAATTGTTTTTTTTTAATAATTGTTTTTCATATATACTCAAGAACCATAATCCTCTTTTCTTCATCTCTCTTCATCTTCCCTATTCCATAATCCCTAGAAAAACAAAACCAAAACCAGGAAAACTGTTAAGCTCCATAATCCCTAGAAAAACAAAATCAGAAAAACAAAATCAGGAAAACTGTTCATCTCTCATCATCTTCCCTAGAGGCCTAAATCAGAACAACAATTTTTTTTACAGATGCATAACCAGTAAATCAAAAGAAACAAAGACGAAAAATATTTCTCCTTCTCCAAGGTTATCGCGACACTGTTCTTATTCACTCTTGCTTGTTGAAGCTACAGATTTCAATTGATGTTATGTTGTTGAATATTGCAGGTTTTTTCTGAAAAAAATCAAGGGATGAAGATAAATAAGAAGCCAAAATTTGATTTGATTTAGGAAAAGGATTGATTTGAATTGAAGATATGAAGCCAAGGGATGAAGATTTGATTTGATTTGTGAAAAAAAATTGATTTATAAAGATGAAGATATAAAGATTTTTTTATTTATGAAGATTTGATTTTTTTTAATTTAATATTTTAATATATTATTTAAATAAAAAACAATTATAGAATAAAATCCCCAATTTATAAGCCTAAACAATAATATTAATAACATTATATGGAATTAAAAACATGACAAGGCAAATAATTTGTGACATGTCAAATTTATTATGAGTTGGAATAAAATATTATATGCCATGTCATTAAAAAATAAGACAAATCATCAGTTTTGTAAGGGGACCAAGTAAATGTAAAACGCAACAAACTAAAAGGACCAAAAACACATACTCCCTCTGTCCTATATTATAAGAGAAATTCACTTTTTAGATTTATTAAATAATTAATGTATCTGGTCTATATATTGACCAAATACATTAATTATTCAATGACTCTAAAAAGTAAATTTCTCTTATAATATGAGACGGAGGGAGTATTTTATAATAGGGGGATCAAAAGTATAAAAACGCCAAATTAAGGGGACCAAAAATACATTTAAGCCTAAATTTTATTTTTTTGCATTAAGATTACAGCTTTAACTTCCTCTCTTCAAAGCCAAAATTACAGAGTGCAAAGCAACACTATGTCATGCTATATATTATTGCAACGAAAGCCCATGCATATTATTCCAATCTCAATTTCAATTTCAAAATCAAATAGATGGAAGAAAATCTCTATTAAAAATTTAAAAACAGCTAAACAAAATTCTCTCCTCAATTGCCTTGAATTGGGAAAACATTTAGACTTTTTAATACACTGGAATGACTTAACCTATGTATAAATCATTCTATTACAAAACTGTCCTATTGAAATATGTTTTATAACCTATTGAGTTACACACTGGAAGAAAGATAAAAGGGGAAATGGATGCTGGCTGCTCATGGCTCCTAAACTTCTAACCTGATTCTTTGCGGGTCGACTTGTGATGTCTCTCTTTCCTATATCTCAATTGTGCTGGATCAAATCCACCTTCCTCAGCTCCATAGACGGCCCAGGATGGTGTGGCAGCCATATAATCTTTGCTATCAAAAGTACTTCCAGAAGCCACCTGATTTAAATTGATGATAAATTTCATAAACAAAACAATAGTCCTAATTCAATTCAAAATAATAGGACAGAAATACACACCAGATCATGAAATTTCTCATAGTCTATCCATGTATACCACTGGCCATCAATTTTGAACTTCTTAGTTTTTGCTAAAAGGACGCAACACGAGTGAACATGCTCACACGCAACTTCGTACTCCCCTTGACTTTTCAGAGCCAGAGCCTCTGAGAAAGCTCTCACGTCGGCATGCCAAGGGACATTCTCCATTGTCAATTTTGATGTAGCAGTCCTGTGAATAGTTCATTATCATTCAAAGATGGTTCTCAGACAAAAGAATTTAGCTGGACTAAGGGTAGCGATAAAGAGAGTAGAGGAGGAGCCTTACGAGCCACAATATGTAACACCCTTGATTTCAATAAAGTCGGGTTCTCCTAAACTAAAGAGATTATAGTAAGCATCAACTTCTTCAGCATTCCATCCTTTCACAAGGGTCAGGCGGTACACAGTACGCTGATGTTTTTCCTTCAGAGAAGTCAAGGAATCCTGACAAAGTTATCAAAATACAATGTGATCAAGGGGACACGGCATCATGAAACATTCAAATAAAATCCAGGAGATTGTAAATGCTATGTTAGCAGTCACCCCTGCTTTAGATGGCAATCATGCAGTAAAAAGAGCCCGTGATATATCAACTACAAGACATCAAAAAAAAAAAGGTATTTCTGCTAAGTTGCTCCTTAGAGTAGTTACAAACCTACAATTCCTTCATCATGAATTCATGATGTAATTCTACTTTTCTAAATTTCCAAAGAGAATGAAAAGACACTCACAATAAATCTTTCCCAAAAATCTCCAAAGAGCGGTCTATCGATTGCCTTTAGAGAGTCCTTTGTTCCAGCATCAACACTGACATATAACTGCAAACAGCAAACAAGAATATTAAGTTTGGAATCCTTATCCAACATGTTTACAATTATGAAACTCTGAAAAACCCAAGACCTGGGTGATAGGCCTCAGCGACTTAATTTTCTCTGGAAATTGTGCATTTGTTACTAGAAAAGTGGAAATTCTCCTTTTGTGCAACTCATCCACAAGTGCATTTATCTCTGGATACATAATAGGTTCACCAACAAGAGATAATGCACAATGCCGTGGTGTGAAGCCTTCATTTAATCGCTCCAAGGTGACTCCTACAGAAAGAGTTAAATGAGTCAATTTTGAAACTAATTGCATGCATAAGGGTGGGTAGTTCTGAAACTAATCCTCACAGTATCGGTCAAAATGGATACATGACAGGGTTCTAGAGTCCGGTTTTATTTATTTATTTATAAAATTACATACAACATTGTAGTATGGAAATCAATAGTTCAAAATAGGTCATGCCATCACACAAATTCAAAGGCAACAGGGAGCTCCGTGTACATTGAAGACAGTACTCATATAACAATGACAAGTTGTTTAAAGATTCTGGAATGGTTAGAGTTTTCTTAATAATATGCTTAAATTGAGAAGAGTCAAACTTGAGAATCTATGTTCAGTACTGTGTGCATAGTGACAGGCCATGCCAGGCACCAGATAAGACCAGACCACATTTCAGCACAACAGAGTTGAGATCATTCACCACATTCATTACAGACTTGCAAAAGATGTACTTGATCAGTTGACCGCGTTTTCAAGTTCGTTAATTCATTTATGCAGGGAGCTATGTAGATGTGACTCGATATAACATCGGCCACCTCCTTTGCAGAAGGCTGGCTCCATTTGGGATATTAGATGCATGTATGTTGCAAAGTGGCTACAACAGGTGGTGATGAAAATAACCAGTATGTTGTAGGCTCATGAAATATCCTCAAATTCATGATTCTATAAGAATATATACAAGCCTATGCAAGTCTACTTAAGTAACGAAGAAAATGTATATATTTAGGGACAGGTAGTAGAGAGTAAAATCAAATAAAGGTTACACGGCAATCTCATACTAGAACAAAAATCAAATAAGAGAATATTAAAGTGAAAGAATTTACTCTCCCTTCTTTTTCCCTCAAACTCCTCTTACACAAACATATCCCTTAATGCATATTGTGTGGTGACTGAACTGTGTGCATGTTATGATTGAGAGCAACTCTAGCTAATTCACTTTTAAACAGTGTTGTTGAATTTCGACCATGGCAGATGACGGAATTTCAACACACAGGTATAGAGAAGCAACGGTGTTGTTGAATTTCGACCATGGCAAATGACGGGATTTCAACACACGGGCATAGAAAGGCGACGGCGTGACAGCTTTTGCATGGCGAACACTACCAAGGTAACGGACATGGCGGCAGGAAAAGCATAATTTTTTTCATAAGTTACAGGGGAAATGTTAGGGTTGACCCAGTCCCGGGCCCAGTATGGGCAAAAATAATAATAATAAGCCCTAAAAATTGGATTATTTACCAGTTTACCCTCTTCTCAACACGCTTCTCCTTCTACTCTCTACCTGTTCTCTTCTTCTAATGCATACGACCACCACCCTACAGTGTGCAACAACCAAGGCACCACCGATTGCAAAGACCACCAAGCTCTCTCTTCTCCACTAAGATGCGCCAAGCTCTCTCCTCTCTACAGAGACGCAATTAGCTCTCTCTTCTCTCTGTTTTCTATTTTTCTTATTCTAATAAATATTTTGCTTCTTTTTCTTGTATTTATTTGGTTATTTCTATTCTTCATTTTTTGAACTATTTTTTTCTTCGACATTTCATTCTTTATTTGCTCTGTTTGAACTTCTTTTTTTTCTGATTTTTAAATTATATTAAATCTGTTTTTAACTGTTTATTTTAGTCACCAAGTTTTTAAATTAACTTAATTTGGGTTTTTATTTCTGATTAATAATTAGAGTTTTATTTATTTTTGCGGGTTATTTTTGAGTGTGTATGGTTATATATAAGTAATCTGCCATCTGCTATGTGTTTATGGCAGATTTTTGGCTCACTTCCATAAACCGCCATCCACCACAAATAACACTGCTATTAACCTATGTAAGTCCATCTACCTATCAATGAATGGTGTCATAGTTTTGAAATGATAAAAGCATAGAAACAAAAAAATTACCAGGAACTCCTTTCATCTGTTTAATCATATTTGTATGCTGCTCTATTGCGGAATTTACGATCTCTAATGGATCGTCCATCTCCCACTGCCAACTTTTTGCTACTGGATTTGTGTGATGCCTCCAGCAGAAAACACATTTATTTGCACATGCCAAGCTAGGGGTTGCCTCCATGCACCTGTTTCACTCATACAAAAGTTGAAACAGTGAATATGACAGTTGAAGTATGATTGCCAATACATAAAATCGAAGAGTAATCCGCATTTAACAGGCACAAATAAATTGTGGTCAAAACCCATGAATCAGAATCAAAAGCTAACAGATGTGCAACAGAAAGTATGACTCCAAAACAATTATCTCCACAACCATGTCAAATACCGACTCAAAGTTACTTTCAAATAGAGATACACCATGTTTCTTTTAACTTCCTGATTACTTTACAAACTACTTTTTATGCAAATTTAAGTTCAATCTACCAACAACTAAAAAGTATCACATCATCAATGAATCGTATACCAACAAACTAATAAGCTCCATTTTAATTTAAGACTCAGCTTTCAGTTGGCATAAATAAGGAAATGAATTACACAATGACATGTGATAATAAAGTTATCATCGAGCATGACACATGAAGAAAGTTCAGACTACCAAAACAAAATCCTAACCACACGCGAACTTAAGAAAGTGACAAGAAGCCGGGTAACTGTTACCTGTGACTCTCAATTCCATAAAATGAATGCTTGTAGCAACCACCTCGACCTCGAAGCTGTGACTTGGTCCATCTACAAATCTTGACACCACTATGTGAACCGATAATTTTATATCCCTGCAAACTCATAATATATTTACAGAATCATATTCATATCTTATCTAACCAAATTCAATTGAGACCACTAAATAAGCTTAAACCCTAAACCCTATATCATATCTTATATCCTGCAAACTCGTAATATTTTTACAGAATCATTCATATCTTATCTAACAAAATTCAACTGAGAACAATATGTAAGCCACCACTAAGGCACTAACTATGCAATTGAAAAAATTGGAATCCAAGGCACTTATATGAATTACAGAAAATACAATACCTGCTTCACCAAATTTGCTCTAATCACAGGAGTCACCATTTCTTTCTTGCCATTCAACTTCCCATTAGTCTCCTTCACTGTTGCAACCGACTTCCTCGAAGGAGCTTTACCAGCAATGTCTTCAAGATCAACAATCTCCGACTCCGCCTCTTCCTCCTCATCAGATTCCTCTTCATCAGAACTCAAAACACCACATCCCGAATCCCCGTTCTCCAAATCACCAACAACTTCACCATCCCCTTTCAACAACCCAACCACCTTCCCACACCACTGATCAAAAACCCCATCCAAGTCACCACCATCAACATCCCCTTCCCACAACGGAATCAACTCAGCAGCCCCCAGCGCTTTCATCCGTTTACCGAGATCCTTACCAACCGCATTGAAGTTTTCCCCATAAGCTCCGCTACCAACACCAAAAACCGCAAACCTACACTTCGAGAGCAGCAGAGAACCAACTCGAAAGTCTTCGGAACTCTCAGCGAGCCAATCCGCAAAGAATCTATAAGCAGGCGACGGTTTTCCGTCTTCCCAGGTGGAAGCAACGATGAGAATGAGCGTTTCTTTGGGAAGATCCTCAGGCTCGTAGTTTCTGCCATCGATAAGGTCAACAACGACGTCGTTTAAAGCGAGAAAACGATGGAGACGGTTAGCGAGGGATTTGGAAGTGCCGGTTTCGGAAAGAAAGAGGATCTTAGGGTTAGGGTTAGGGTTAGGGTTAGGGTTAGGGTTTAGAGAGAGTGTTGTTAACTTGAGGTTTCTTAAGCGGCGAGATTTGTAGAAGCAATAAAAGGTTGTGGCGGATAAGAGAGCGAGGAGTGTGAGACGAGCGTGGACTGAAGACAACGACATGGTGATGAATCAGAAATGGTGGAGCGGTGAAGGGTGCGACATGCGTGTGTGATGGTGGCGAACGCCGTGGAAAGGAGTTTTAATTTTTAAAGCTGTAAGAGCCGGTTCGCATTCATGAACTTGATCACCATGTAGCACAAGATGAATAAACATGAAAACTAAAACAAAATCTTTTTAATTATTTAAGTATGGGTTAAATAATTTTTTAGTTTCTACAAATATCTTAACTTTTAAATTTGATCTCTCGAAAATTTTCCTTTAAACAAAGGTACTCATAAAGTTTTCCGTCTTCAAATTTAGTCTCTGCCGTTAGTTTATGTGGCATGCCATGCATGTATTATTGTTTTGTTACGTCAAAAATGTTGTAAAATATTTATTCTGGTACCTCTTATATGGCATCCCTCTTCTTCCTCAATCTTTCTAATTTTGTACCTCTCTTTCTCTCTCCCCTAGGGTTTATAATTTTCCCTCAAATTCAATTACCGATTCAATTACATTCATCTCTATAAAACTCTTGCTCTGTTCTGTTTTGGTCTTTGTTATGAGTTCAACCGAATCGAGTAGACAACAAAGTTAATCTTCAACAGAACCTGCATAGTTCTGCAAATATCTAGCAGCATTAACAATCTCAGATGGAGCTACCATCATATCGACAATAAATCGTTCAATGAGAGTTTATGCAACTGTCATTGTTGCCGCATAATACATCCTCCGCTAGATATTTTATTTTTCTCAAGTACATTCTAATATTTTAAATTCTACTTTAGTTTAGTACCTTATCCCTAAAATTTGCAACTTTTCATTACTTTATAGTATATATCTTGTCACACGTTATATTAAAAAAAAACATTAAGATTGTAATCAACATAATAAAGGCTCTTAGGCATTGATAAAATACTTGTGTTTCATTGTAAGGTGTATTTCTCAAATATGCTGGAAACTAGGTGGTTTGGTGTAACTTAATATTCATTTTAAACTATTTCAAATCTTAGATATATTCAAGATATATTGTGCATTCAAGTCATCAAAATGATATTATTAAGGTGTAACATAACATTCATTTAAATTAATTGAATTTGGTAGTGCGGGTTATTTTGAATAAGAAAGTTAGTTGTCATAAGTTGAAGTTAGAATTGAATTAGAAATTTTGAAATGGAATATAATTGAATTATTGATGTTTGATATGAAAAAATGTGAATTTTTAAAAGAATGCTACATTGCTAGGCTGCAGCAATGCATAAAAAAAATCAATTGTTAAGGATTGAGTTGGAATTGTTATGCAACTAGACTTGGATGGTGGAAGTTTCTGCCGCTAGATGGAGACAGATATCACTTATTTGAATGTCTTCAACTTTTCTTGTATTTTGGACTATCCATCTTATTTGAAAATACAAAGGTTTTCTTGTATTCTGGATGTAGTATATATTACAATGTTGAAATTGTTATAATTTTACAACTTTACAATATTAGTGCAGTTTTAGTCCTGTAGTATGGATAATCAATAGTTCAACTAGTTTTATTGGAAATAGTTTATGAACAATTTATTATATTGCATATATACATTGGTAGCATTGCTTACACCATGGAGGACTTTGTATAATTCATTAGATTAATGTATGAATTCTCTAATGTAAAAATTGCACAATTATCTGTATATAATTTACACAATTGGTTCACTATACACCAAAAACAGTCTTTGGCCTCTGTTGTATCACAAGAAAAAGCAGTGGTAGTGATTACTTCTTAATCTTGGCTTATATTGTTGTCTTATTTATAATCTTAAAAAGTGACAACAAGTCCATAACAGATGATTTTTTTATGCATTGCTGCAGCCTAGCAATGCAGTTGAGTTGGAATTATTATGCAACTAGACTTGGATTAATCACCATGAGATTTGAACTAGTTATGAGATGAGTTAAATTGTTTGGAAAGTTGGCATATTAGTGAATTCTGTTTGAAGATTTGAATGATTTGTTTGATGTTAGATGAAATATTATGTCAGTGAAAAAAAATTTGCACTGCACTTGTTTGAAGAATCGTTTTTTTTTTTTTTTGGATTGTTAGAGTTAGTGAAATGAGAGTTAATGCTAATTTAGTGAAAACTAGAAATGTGAACTAGGTTAGTTGGATTAAATTAATTGAATTTGGTAGTGAGGGTTATCTTGAATAAGAAAGTTAGTTGTCATAAGTTGAAGTTAGAATTGAACTAGAAATTTTGAAATGGAATTAGCTAGGAATTAGCTATTGATTATTAGAATGATGTGTTTAAATTAGCTAGGGATTAGATGGGAATTTGCTAGGAAGTAGCTGCAGATTAGCTGTAATACTCCATATTATCTAAGTATTTAATTGGATATCAGAAGAGATCAATTATTTTATTAAAAAAACATATTGATATTTATTAGTTCAAGAGAGTATTTTAAGGTAACTCTGATAATTTATCAATTGGGTTGAGACGACAAAATATCAATTGGAGATATTTTACCATGTTGGATTATATTATATTATAAATTTATATATATATATATATATATATATATATATATATATTTGTTAGAAAGAAAGAAAAGAAAAAAAAAGATAGTAAGAAGAAGAAAAGGAAAAAGAGAAGGAGAAAGAGAGAAAGAAGAGAAGGAGGAAATGGAAAAGAAGGAAGAGCTTGGATCTTCATCACCTTTTCATCGATTCATCATCGTCTTCAAACTCCTCTTCGATTATCAGATGGATTCTAGTTAGACATTCTAAGCTCTAGAAATCTATGATTTTGGACTTAGGTTAGGTTTGAGAGAAAATAATTAAACGGACAAATCAATGGAATCTAACGGATTAAATTCGATATAAATTACGTAATATAGTCGAACCATGTATATGATCAATTGTTGATACTTGTTTTGAGGTTTGAAACTGATTTGGTATGGTAAGGGTGGGAATTGGGACCCTTGGAACCATAAAAAACGCAGGAAAGAAATTCTAGTTCTGATGCGATTCGCCAGACAAATTAGTATTCGCCACGCGAATTAGGTCTCGCCACTGTTTTGTCGGGCGAAGTATTGGCGAAGGGGAATTCGCCAGGCGAAATCCATACTCGCCAGGCGAAAATAAGGAGGCAGAACATGTTTTGCCTACTGGAACTTTTGGTTTTTCTAAAATGAGGATTCGCCACTGGTTCGTCGGGCGAAGTGCTAGCGAATAGGGATTCGCCAGGGGAAATCCTAATCCGCCAGGCGAATCTGGCAGTTTTTCAATAATTTTCTTTTCTTCAAAAATTCATAACTTTTGATCCGTAACTCGGATCGAGACGTTCTTGGTACCGTTAGAAAGCCACGACGACCCTCTACCCAATAAAAAGTGGAAATATTGAGTATGAGGTGGGATTAATTATTTAGTGGAAAATGAATGAAAATAATGGTTATGTGATATGTTGAAAATCCATATCTTTTAGATCGTAAATCCGTTCGAGGTATAATTATAGCCGATGTAAAGCTGTGAAAATATCCTACGAGATAAAAGTGAAAAGTATTGATTTCGATACCTGATTGAATGAATCGGAGGGAACCCGAAAGTGATGTTTTATGTGATGTGCTATTAAATGGCATTATGAGACCATGATTTTAACCAAGGATGCTTGGTAGATGATAATAATGGCTTATATGCCATGAAAATGTGTGTGAACTACTATGTGGATTATGTTTGACATGTTATGCTATCATGTGTGGTTATGTGATTCTATTATGCAATTTGTGATATGCTTTGCCTAATATTAATGTTAACATGATAAGAGAATATGCATGCTTAAAATGAATTAGGAAGAGTGAGGAATCTTACCCCAAAACAAAATGGCATAGTTAAGATTGTTATAATTCTAGGTTGTGAATAGAATTATGATAGAAACTCTGGATGGTGAATCTCGTGCATTCCTTGGCAAGTTCTGGCCTGGAGTAGATAACCTAGATGGCAAGGCTCGGGCACCTGGTGTAGGAAGGTACATCCGTGACGAGATTGGTCTAGGAGAGAGTGAAACACTAGTATGAAACATGTGTGAACTATTGTGATTATGAGAAAAGGCGAATGTGGCCTTAAGGCATTGTGGCCTTGTGATTATCGAATACAATCACGTTTATGTGTGAGATCACGTAATCGTAACCATTTATCTTGAGTTGTAGTTTCATGAGTCTCGAGCTCCTCTAAAACGTAGGCATGACTACTTGGCAGGTTTGATTCCCGCGTGCAGTACGAATGGCACTCAGGGAACGTATGCTTGTGACGGTTAATGGCCCGTGTGAAGTGACGGTTCATAACGGTTAATGGCTCATAGAACCCGAATTCATTCGTATGTCAAGTAGGTTACCAGGATCCATGACTCGGGTCGACTTCTAGACGTAGAAGCGGATGGGAAAAGAGGATGCCTTGGTGAGGTTATCAATTAGTGATATTTTGAGTTGGTGAACTCATGAACATGTTTCCTTATAGTGTGAGATTGTAAACTCAAGGTCTTTTCCCTTCCCCTTGACTTGAGTTAGGATTGGTAGAACCCTGTAGATCCGAGAGAATCCATAAGATAGGGAACTCACTGAGATTTGATGTATCTCACCCCACTATTGTTGATTTATTTTCAGGAGGTATTTGCAGGTTTGATTTACAAGTGGAGCTAGGCTTAGATGTTTCAAGAGAAGCTCAGTTTTAGTTTTTCGCTGTGTATTTGTGGTATACAATTGAGGATATTGTATATTGATCTTAGATTTTTGTTTTGGCTAGTTTCTATAGCTCGTACCATAGATTGTATTATGTTTTTCAGAAATGGTTAAGTATGTGAATTACGCCATTAGGCACTTATGATTGTGTTAGTACCAAATAAATGCTTGTATTGTATTATTCTAGGTATATACTATACAGGGCATTACAGTTGGTATCAGCGCAGGTCGTGTCCTCGACCTAGCCTTGAAACATCATAAGTAAATCTATTCCTGCCTCTTAAGTGTGTCTTGCCAGCATGACTCTTAATATCATACTACGTAGTGTTGGGTTTGATCAACCTAATACTATGTATGTGATAGGTAGAATCATGGTTGAGCGACCACGAGGATTCTGAAGTGTTGTCGGAACTTGTGTTGTGAGGGAAGACTCAAGCCAAGAGTTAGTAATGCGGAGTTTTGGTCAGCTCAGTTGAGGTTTTAGTAGAAGTTGTGTTTTGGGTAGCATGGGATTTAAGAGTGTTGTGTTATTCAAGCAATCCTTTAGAATAGATGGAGTCTGAAAGTTAAGAATCTCTAGCGGATTATTGGTTAAGGTATTGAGGAATGTGTAAAATCGTTAGTAAGACTGGATTGACAAATGATATGAATGAGGATTTCAAGTAATCTCATTTCGTGGAAAAGAAAAATTGGGTTGTGGAATATGTGACGTAAGGTCCGGAAGTGAGATAAATTTTGGTGTTTCAGTTTCTAAGGTCGCTTTGGTATCTTGAATGGACGAGAGTACCTTAAGAAATGTGTTCGGAACAATATCTTTCGGCTGGTTAAGAGTTGAGGGTCAAGGAAGTTCGCCTTCTATGGGAACCTAAAGTAGTAAGAGAAGTGTGTGACGGAACACAAGGATGTGTTTACATGCTTCAAGTGAAACAAGTATGTGTCGGACGAATAGTGGGTGATGGATTGCATATATTTAGCTATGTAGAGAGATTAAGTTCGAGATGTTACATCAGGATTTTCGGTATTCAGTACGAGACCAATTTGGAAATTGAAATTTGTTAACTTACCCAAGGAAGAGTATAAGGTATTGTGTCGGAGAAAGAATGAACTTCATTTAGTGACAGAAAGTGTAATGATACGGGCCTGAAGAAGTTTGTATTAAGAAACAGAGTAAGTACCTTGGATTCAAGGAAACTTTAGTAAGATGGTTTTATATTTGAACCTATAGTTAAGGAAGTGTAATCAAGGATGGTTCACCCACAAGAACCCTAGTAGTATGATGTGAAATGAGAAAGTTACACCTTGGTATTGAGAATAAGCGTAGTAGTAGCACCATGGTCACAAGTGTGCGTGATGGATTCTTATTCTTGAGACAAGTGTGAAAGGACGTACCTTGTGAAGCAGTGAGTATTGTATCCTAAGAAGTAAGATTGCGGTAAACAACGAGAAATGAATCAGAACTTATTACGGACTAAGTGTAAATTATGGAACGGTTTATAAGGGAAGAGTTTTGTAAATAGTTGGTGAGAATTGTCGGTTGCGAATTTTCCATTAAGTAATTTGGTGTAAGTGGGATGTTCAATGGATAGTGAAGGATAAGAAATCCTGGTTAATGTGTACGAACTGATGGAAAGGTTCTTCAAGAGGATGCATTGCCCCGATTTATTTGCAAGTATAGAGAAACTTCTGTATTTGTGACTAATCGGAATAATTTGAATCTACCTTTTGTTGAACCAAGGATGTAGAACAAGGTTGTGTGCTGACATAATATGTCTGTCGCTTTGAGGTATCGTATAATAGTTGTGTGTTGGGTTTTGTTTATGGACGAATCAAGTATGAGTGGTAGTTGAAACCCTATAATGTCGTCATTTTTGGCTTTCATCTAGCGTAGTTGTATGAGCTGAGAAGGAATTATCCCGCCAACGATTCGTCGAGTGACTGCGACAGAATGTGAAATTTTGCCTTGTCACTTGGTTGGAGTGTGTTGTCTGAATGTTTTGATTTTGTCGATTTTACCTCGAGTGGATCGTGGTTAGTGCATGTTATACAAGTTAAGAGGTTGTGAGTTGAGAATGATATTAAGGGTTCGAGCAAGCCGGAATGATGGTTTTAAATAGGGATGGTTTTTGAATTAAAAGAAATTGGTTTTTCAGCTCTTGCAGTAGTGTTAACCGTTTAACACGTGCGAGAATGGTGTTTTGAGCTGAATTTTGAGGAGTTAACCGATTAACCTCAGACGGGTAATTGATTAACATGTGTGCAAATTGTGAAATCCCTTTGGAACCATCATCTTTATTTTGTTACCTTATGTTGCTCCGAGTGGAGAATATAGTGCGAATGTAAACAGGATTGTAAGTAAATGAAAGACGGATTTGTGTTTTGGAATCGTGACTTCTGGAAAGGTGTTGCGTAATTGACTAATTGTTCAAACGACGAGAGGGTTGACTTTTGGGGAACTAATCTTGTGAAATTGTGTTGAGTGTGAGAATGTCTTAGTCGCATTGTTATCATTACTGTTGAAAACCTTAAGGATGAAGTTAAAGAATATTTCCGAAGTATTTGATCTCGCAAGGAAATATTTCGGTGTGTATTCATGGTGTTGGATTTAGACTCCGTGAGAGTGGTACCAGTTGTGTGCAGGTATGTTTTTACCACGAGGGTGAAATTTGAAAGTTACCTTTCTAGTACGAGTAAGAATTAAACGTTCTGAAGTTAAGCATATAACTTGGACCGTATGTGGAATAGAACGATTAAGAGAAGTGGATTCAATTGAGAAGCGTGGCATGTCCTTTGAGGGTGTGTGTACATGTAGAGTGTTGTATGTGGATTGGTGAGTAGTATGGAAACTCACAATTTCGCTTTGAATGGTTTAAGTCTTGATAAGTGGTGACTCGCATAGGATTGAAATTTCGTGATGGTGTTACATGTGATTGATTGAGATCTAGAATCAACAAGAAACCTTGAGTGAGTCGAAACCCATAAGAATAATCGATTTGGAATGTGGTAACTAGAAACGGAAGTTGTTAAACTACTTTTGGATGAATTATTCGAGTTTTGAATGAATTTGGAGCAGTGTAACTCCTATACTTGTATCGTCTGGGGAATATTGGACAGATGTTATGATATTGTGTGTTGGCAAAGAAATTGTTCTACCATAGGACGTCAGTAAGTTTCTTGTACAGTTGGTTCGTAAGGATCCCAGTGGATAAGTGTGTTCTTCGTGGACTGGTAGCTACTTGGTAATGCTTAAGAATTGGTGGTATCCCATTGTTAGAATTGGAGTTGTGCAGTGGAAAGTGACGAATGAAAGGGCTCAGTCGAATTTATAAGAATCGGAGGAGAAATTGATTGTAAGATTGGAAATAAGAAGATTTTGTTCTAAGTGTGTTACCTTTTGGTGTGATACGAAAGAGATGAAATATCGGATGTGATGGGTACGATGTACAACGTCAGACCAGATGAAACTGGTAAGAAGTTTGACAATCTATGAAGTTAAGGAATCACCGAATTACCTCAGGAGGAATTGTTGAGTGTTTGTTATCCTGAATCAAGATAAGATATTACGGTTTGGTTTGTGACTCAGTAGAGGAATGTAGAATGGTGTGATTCTTCCGAAGGTAAGATATGACCAAGTCTTTTGTATGGAACCACAGAGGAATTGTGGAAGAGCAAGTTGAAAGTTAACCCAATATTGGAATAAGAGTGTGATTAAGGACGTGAAGTTGTTAATTTGTAAAAATAATATTTTGGTCTGTGAAGTGGAGTTGGAATTGGAAAACGTCAGAAATTTGAACGAAGTAAAGTTAAGTATGGATCTAAGACAGTTATACAAGTTGCAGTTGTTGTCGAGTAGAGGAAATTCGGGGGCGAATTTCAATTTAAGGGGGGAGAGTGTAATACCCCATATTATCTAAGTACTCAATTGGATATAAAAAGAGATCAATTATTTTATTAAAAAGACAGATTGATATTTATTAGTTCAAGAGAGTATTTTAAGGTAACTCTGATAATTGATCAATTGGGTTGAGACGACAAAATATCAATTGGAGATATTTTACCCTGTTGGATTATATTATATTATAAGTTTATATATATATATATATATATATATATATATATATATATATATATATATATATATATATTTGTTAGAAAGAAAGAAAAGAAAAAAAAAGATAGTAAGAAGAAGAAAAGGAAAAAGAGAAGGAGAAAGAGAGAAAGAATAGAAGGAGGAAATGGAAAAGAAGGAAGAGCTTGGATCTTCATCACCTCTTCATCGATTCATCATCTTCTTCAAACTCCTCTTCGATTACCAGGTGGATTCTAGTTAGGCACTCTAAACTCTAGAAATCTATGATTTTGGACTTAGGTTAGATTTGAGAGAAAATGATTAAACGGACAAATCAATGGAATCTAACGGATGAAATTCGATATAAATTGCGTAATATAGTCGAACCATATATATGATCAATTGTTGATACTTGTTTTGAGGTTTAAAACTGATTTGGTATGGTAAGGGTGAGAATTGGGACCCTTGGAACCATGGAAAATGCAGGAAAGAAATTCTGGTTCTGATGCGATTCGCCAGGCGAATTAGGTCTCGCCACTGTTTCGCCAGGCGAAGTACTGGTGAAGGGGAATTCACCAGGCGAAATCCATACTCGCTAGGCGAAAATAAGGAGGCAGAACATGTTTTGGCTACTGTAACTTTTGGATGGTTCGCCGGGCGAAGTGCTAGGGAAGAGGGATTCGCCAGGCGAAATCCTAATCCGCCAAGCAAATCTGGTAGTTTTTCAATAATTTTCTTTTCTTCAAAAATTCATAACTTTTGATCCGTAACTCGGATCGAGACGTTCTTGGTACCGTTAGAAAGCCACGACGACCCTCTACCCAATAAAAAGTGGAAATATTGAGTATGAGGTGGGATTAATTATTTAGTGGAAAATGAATGAAAATAATGGTTATGTGATATGTTTAAAATCCATATCTTTTGGATCGTAAATCCATTCGAGGCATAATTATAGCCGATGTAAAGTTGTGAAAATATCCTACGGGATAAAAGTGAAAAGTATTGATTTCGATACCTGATTGAATGAATCGGAGGGAACCCGAAAGTGATGTTTTATGTGATGTGCTATTAAATGGTATTGTGAGACCATGATTTTAATCAAGGATGCTTGGTAGAGGATAGTAGTGGCTTGTATGCCTTGAAAAGGTGTGTGAACTACTATGTGGATTATGTTTGACATGTTATGCTATCATGTGTGGTTATGTGATTCTATTATGCAATTTGTGATATGTTTTGCCTAATATTAATGTTAACATGATAAGAGAATATGCATGCTTAAAATGAATTAGGAAGAGTGGGGAATCTTACCCCAAAATAAAATGACATAGTTAAGATTGTTATAATTCTAGGTTGTGAATATAATTGTGATAGAAACTATGGATGGCGACGCTCGTGCATTCCTTGGCGAGTTTTGGCCTGGAGTAGATAACCTAGATGGCAAGGCTCAGGCACCTGATGTAGGAAGGTACATTCGTGACGAGATTGGTCTAGGAGATAGTGAAACACTAGTATGGAACATGTGTGAACTATTGTGATTATGAGAAAAGGCGAATGTGGCCTTAAGGCATTATGGCATTGTGATTGTCGAATACAATCACGTTTGTGTGTAAGATCACGTAATCGTAACCAGTTATCTTGAGTTGCAGTTTCATGAGTCTCGAGCTCCTCTAAAACGTAGGCATGACTACTTGGCAGGTTTAATTTCCGCGTGCAGTACGAATGGCGTTCAGGGAGCGTATGCTTGTGACGGTTAATGGCCCGTGTGAAGTGACGGTTCATAACGGTTAATGGTCAGTAGAACTCGAATCCATTCGTATGTCAAGTAGGTTACCAGGATCCATGACTCGGGTCGACTTCTAGACGTAGAAGCGGACGGGAAAAGGGGATGCCTTGGTGAGGTTATCGATTAGTGATATTTTGAGTTGGTGAACTCATAAACATGTTTCCATATAGTGTGAGATTGTGAACTCAAGGTCTTTTCCTTTCCCCTTGACTTGAGTTAGGATTGGTAGAACCCTGTAGAGCCGAGAGAATCCATAAGATAGGGAACTCACTGAGATTTGATGTATCTCACCCCACTATTGTTGATTTATTTTCAAGAGGTATTTGCAGGTTTGATTTACAAGTGGAGCTATGCTTGGATGTTTCAAGAGAAGCTCAGTTTTAGTTTTCCGCTGTGTATTTGTGGTATACAATTGAGGATATTATATATTGATCTTAGATTTTTGTTTTGGCTAGTTTCCATAGCTTGTACCATAGATTGTATTATGTTTTTCAGAAATGGTCAAGTATGTGAATTATGCCATTAGGCACTTATGATGGTGTTAGTACCAAATAAATGCTTGTATTGTATTATTCTAGGTATATACTATACATGGCATTACATTAGCTACCATTTCTGGGTTTAAATATGATATTTATATAAAAAATTAAAATTGAAACAATTGACAAGTGGCATACATGTCAGCATTTTTTGCCACGTTGGCATTGCCACATATAAGCCATGTCATCAAAAAATTTCCACATGGCATGCCACATAAGCCACCGTTAGTGGAAACTAACGGGAAGGACTAAAGTTAGAGACGGAAAACTTTCAGAGGACTATTGTTTGAAGGAAAATTTTGGAGGGATTCAAATCTAAAAGTTGAAATATTTGTAGGGACCTTATACATATTTAACCCTTTAATTATTACTCTATCAATTTTTTTCCTTAGATAGAAACTTCAAGTTAAAATATGTGTACATTATTATCCTTTTTATTGTTTTATTTTTACTTTTACTCTTAAAGACAAATAAGTTATTAATCAAAATCAATAGAAGATTGTTCTAAATATGATATTTAAAATCGAACTAATTCAATAGAAAATCGTAAATTAAATTAACTCAAATTGAAAATTGCAAAAAAAATAGCATTTTGTTCGAGTGTGTTTAAGACATTTTAACAAAACTGCGATGTTCGGTTCAGTTTGCAGTTTATATTTTGCAAACTGAATCAAAAATCATCATCTCGTATATTTTATTTTTGTTTCATTATAATGTTTTTGATATTGTTTTATACTATTGTTTTATGTTTATTATTCCACTTTTGTCTAATATGATTTTTATATATTAAATGGGAAGTTGTTGTCTAAAAATGATGATTTTTGTTGTTATTTGGTAATGTATGAACGACTAAATACAAAGTTATTGTTCTGGACTGGACCAATGGCCAAAATTGGCCCAATCCGCCTCTGCTCCAGAGCGGCCCAAATTGCCTAAGCCCAATCCACGGAGGGGCAAAAATGACATTTCTGCCCCTCCAACCGGGCAAGGAACGCAACGTTCCTCCCCGACTTCTATGCCCGTCACGCACGGCTTCCTCGCTGCCCGAACAGCAAAGGACAGGTGCCCGAAACCGCGGTTATGCCTGACATAACGGTTAGTTTCTGACACGCTGCCCGACATAACGGCTAGTTTGGGCAGTTACCTATTCTTTGGGGAAAACAGTTATTTCGCCCCGAAAATAGGACCGTTAGCCACGCGCTGGGGGCTCTATATAAACCCTCTCAAGCGAGAGGGTCAGGTATCACATTTTCACCCTAAGAATACGCTTTGTACTTGCCCCTTTTCTCTGACCCTTTCTTACTTGAGCGTCAGAGTACCTTGCAGGTACACCCCCTCCCCTCCTCATTCACAAGCCGAACACCTTGCACGCCTGATGACCAACGTCCGTTCGAGCACCCTGCCATCTGACGAACAGCTTACGTGGACCTGTTCGAATACTCCAGATCAGTGGCGCCGTCTGTGGGAACTCCTTGTTCTTCCCTTCTTTCTTTCCTCCTCGGAAACTAAAAGATCAAAACATACTTTCTTTGATCCGCCCACATATGGCCGCTCAGAACTCCGCAAAAGGTGTTGACGCTACGGTTCTCGTTCCCGTCAACAAGATGGACGTTGACGGCAGTTCTTTGTTGCTTTCTGATCCCCGTTTCCTTCGAGACGGGGCCACTGCGTCTCCAACTCCTCCTCCCACCGAGCAAGGAGGCAAACAACTAACGTCGGGCGAACGACTAATTCCTGGCCCTCCCAGCGCCGACCTGGTCGTTGCAGCTCTTTTGGAAGCTGTCAACCGCACAAACCTCCTTATCTTGCAGCAAGGAGAGAGAATAGGAGCTCTCAAGGAAGCATCTCTTCCAAGATCCTCTCCTCCGAAGAGTAAACACCGGAAAGTAAACACCGGAAATCAAGAAGCCTGCCACCTAGGCGCGGGGAAGACCGTATAACGAGGCGAGAGCCTGAATCTCAATGCATTCGCAAGCGCGACCAGATCTCCCCGCGAGATCGATCGTCTCCAAGACACAAGAGAACGAGGCAGGATAGGCATTCTCCACCGGTCAGACCTCACGACCGGCCACGCTCACCCTCACCTCGCAGAGACCTATGCCACGAGCGCGGACGACGGTCACCGTCAACTCCAAATTCGGACAGCGACGACGAGCCTCGTGGCCCGTTATCCCGCAGGATCCTGGCCACCCGCCTTCCCAAAGGACTAGAGAAACCTCCATCTCTAGGGACTTACGATGGAACCACTGACTCAGACGAGCACATAGAAAACATAGATGCTCTTTTGGACTACAGAGGGGTACGAGGGGCCATCAAATGTCGCCTGTTCCCGACCACGCTCCGAAAGGGAGCAATGACATGGTACAAGCAGCTGCCAGAAGAATCCATTACATCCTGGAGGCAGCTGGGAGGATTTTCTCCCGTCACTTTATTGTATCGCGGCGCCATCCGAAGACCGAGGCATCCCTCGGAGCTGTCGTACAGGGAAGAGATGAGCCCCTTCAGGCCTACATTGAGCGGTTCAACAAGGAGGCCGTCCAAGTGCCAGCGACCAACGAGATGAAGAAATTCCTGCTCGAGCAGGGGTTACGTCCTGGCCCAGACTTCGCGAAAGCCATCGGCCTCGATCCACCGAGGAACCTTAACGCCCTTCTCCTCCAAGCCCAATCACATATACAATACGAGGAGAAGGTTGCCGCCCACTCTGTCCGAGCCTCTCGCAACCAAGAAGGTGCCCGGTCATCCAGAGATGAAGAACCCTCGACATCCTGTCGAGGAGATAAAAGACGCGACGATCGGCCTCGCAATGCACGCAAACAGAAGGGATCTTCTGGGCGGTTCCATGATTATACCCCCCTCACTGCCTCGAGGGAGAAGATCTTGTCCGAATGTGCCAACTCAGAATTCAAGCAGGCGGGCGTCCGTTTCCCCAAACAGCTGCCGGCCAGACCGGGTGTAGACAAGTCTAAGTATTGCCGCTTCCACAAGAGCCACGGCCATACGATGAAAGAATGCATCCACCTCAGAGATGCCATAGAGATCCTCATTCGCGACGGCCACCTGAAGCAGTTCGCGAAAAAGAAAGAAGCTCCCCGGCAAGAAACCCAGGAGAGTAAGAAGGTCGCAGAAGAGACTTCGCCCTCCGATGACACCAACGTACAGGTCGCAATGTCCATAACTCGGCCAAAAGACTTCTGCATCCCTGATAGTCTGCCCGTCTCCACGTTCCTCGCTGCTCACAGCCTGTGGGAGGCCTTCCCGTCAGCCATGGTCATCTCTGGTGGTGGATTCAACAAAATCACGGTCGGTTCAATCAAGAGGAGATTTGATCAACTGATCAGCAAAAGCTCCAATAAAGTCACCACACTAGACACCACTCACAAAGGATCCGCTCATATTTCCTTCTACAAGGAGGAGCTCCTCGGCGGGGCACTGAACTCGAGCATCCCGCTGCTTATCTGGGCAAGGATGGCGAACTTCGACGTTCGCAGAATACTCATGGATCAGGGCAGTTCAGTTGATATAATGTACAACCACCTGTTCAAAACGCTGCAGCTGGACGACTCTCACCTTACTCCATACGTTGGATTCGACCTGCAGGGATTCAATGGAGCAGTGACAAGGCCCCGAGGTTACGTAGAGCTCATCGTAACCTTCGGTTCAAGAAAGACAACCTGAGCAATTAAAGCACAGTTTCTGGTAATTGAATGCCCGTCACTATACCAGTGCATTTTTGGAAGGCCAACCCTGGCAGAGTTGATCGCAATACCTTCCACCGTACATCTCAAGATGAAGTACTACACTTCTGAAGGGATGGTCGCCATCCTCCACGGCGATATCGAAGCTGCCCGTCGGTGCTTTGAAGCAGCATCAAAAGGACTAAGCACCATCTCAGCAAGACCGAGGACTTCTGGTCGTCCCCCTCTGCCCAGCAGCTCTGAGCAGCCAAAACCGCTCCCCAGGTCGAATCTATCGACTTGGACAGCCGTTTCAGCGAGGAAGATCACGCCAAAGACCCAACGACTTCGGGTAGCCAGTCTAACAACAGCGGCCATCTCCTACGCCTTGTCCCAGATGGCAACTTCGAGATCGTTCCGTTCGGAGAAGATCCCCAACGGGGAGTGAAGATTGGAGCAGACCTCCCCGACCTGGCCAAGAGACAACTAAAAGCGTGCCTCTGGGAGAACACAGACTTGTTCGCATGGAGCGCTACTGAGATGCCAGGATTGGACCCCTCCGTCGCTTGCCACCAGCTTACAATTGATCCGGCCGTCAAAGCCGTTGCCCAGCGCAGAAGGAAACAGTCCCCGGAGAAGATGAAAGCCGCAGTGAAACTGATATGCATGCAATGTTGTTGAGAAAACTTATTACTTGATATTGTACCAAGTTTTGGATTGTTTCTGTTCATAACTAGATTCTTAAATCCACCTTGTTTCCCATGGATGCTGCTGCCATTCATTTATGGAAGAAAGAGCAGTGAATCAAAGGAATATGAAATTATATTGATTGTTTGTGATATGTTTTAAAGTCCCACATTCTGTGGGTGATGCTTATATTGATTGTATATATATACAACACAAACAATGTTTTATAAAAGTTTGTGGGCTGAAGAAATGGGCCAGCCATTTGATCCAATAAACTTGTTTTTACAATTTGTACAAATTTAATTCTATATGAATTTTAAAATAAAAAACTAATGAAAAAAATTAATTAATAATTTACTAATAAAATGACAAGGATAATGAAAAAAATATGAATAATAAAAAATTAATAAATTGTAGGCCACGTCATCAAAAATCGTCACCTCAGATGCCACGTCACTTATTTCTAACGCCGTTATCAATATTTGACGGAAAAGACTAATTTAATTCTGTTAGATAACGTAAGGGACCAAATTGGAACTTTTAAAAGAAAGAGGACCAAATTGGACCCACCCCTATAGTTAGAGGACCAAAAAGGGTATTAAGCCATTTTAAATTGATTCTAAATAACTCTCATGAAGTTACATCAGAACCCTTCCAGCACGCCTCAAGAATTTACGTTGTTCGTCTCTAAAGAAACATCAGCAGTTCTGATGAATGTTGAATGCCTCTGAAGAAAAAGAAAGTTATGTGCTTCTAAGAAAAGGTTCGCTTCCGACTCTAATACTAAGCACTGATGACTCTAAAGACAAGGTTCTGTTGAATAAGTTCTAAAGACTCTGAAGACATTATTTCTAAATACTTTTGAAGACTATGAAGACTCTGATTCCACTCAGTCGTTCTTCTTCTGGATTCATCATCACTTCTCATTAGATAAAGTTGATCAGAAGATAAGGTCAAAGACAAAAACGTATGATGAAAGAATCCGTACAAAAGTTCATTCCCATTTCGGTATAAATTGATTTCACGTCAGTACTGTACTATGGGATATGTTTAGACTTTACCACTATTATCTCTCATGGTCTTGTTATTACCGTTGCAACACTTGGCATCAAGATTTACGCTTGTACCCTTCAACGTTCAAACATTCAGCTATATAAAGAAGTCTCTACCTCATTGCTAAGTAGAAGCACACGATCAATATTGCAAGTGAAATACGCTAAGTCTAGAAATCCCATAAAAACATAAAGAGTTGTTGCTCATATTTGTGTAATACTAGATCAACATCAATGCTTCATCCTCATCATCCAATTTAATTTCTATATTTTGCAAATTGAGAATAAGCCCATTATATTCATCAAGGTGTTCTTCTATCGATGTCCCCAACTGCATTTTCAACGTATATAGGCGTTGCTTTAGATATAATTAGTTTGCTAGAGTCTTGGCCATATACAGGCTTTCGAGCTTCGATCACAATCTGTTAGTTGTTTTCTCCTTTGAAACTTCACGTAGCACCTCATCCCCCAAACTCATAATGATCGCACTATGAGTTTGTCTTAGGATTCCTCGTTTTTCCTGCTCATTGAGTGAGGCTGAAAGCTTTGCTTCTCCTTCTAGTTCATTGTCTAGTTCTTGGTGCACAAAAAATGTTTGCATATTTACACTCCACAATGCAAAATCATCTTTGTCATTGAAATTCTCCACATTAAAATTCGCCATAACTAACTCTGATTCAATTTATGCTGACTCTCGATTGAATCTCCTCTACAAATGCTAACACGATTGCACCTCCTGATCAATTAACTTTTCTTCTTCGATTAGACTTTTCTCCCTGGATATGAACCAATCGGAGCTCTGATGCCAATTATTATGGCTTCTTGGCACAACGGAAACAAACACCAAAGTAATCAAAGCAAGAAATTTCCAATAATGCAATCACATATAACAAAATATAACACAGGAACAATCAAGAATAATAAAGAACAAACACTTTGGTAACCCAGTTTGGAGAAAAAACTCCTACTTTGAACGGGTGTTGAAAAGTATTTCGGGGCTGTTTTATCGTATCCAAAGGGATTGAACGTATATTGTCGTTGTTCGATAGTCAAAAGCGTTTTAAACTTTAATAGTAACAAAGAGTTTAGTTCTTCGTTTCGGATCGTTTGCATAAAATTTAGTAATCAACGGTAAAAAGATTGGTTTTAGGGTTTGGTAAAAACATGTCAAGACTAGTGTTCGATAATTCGTTTCGTACGTATCAACTCGATAAAGCGTGTGAACTTGTTAACAATAAATATAACCACATATCCTCCCAACAAGTTTCTCTCGAACACTTGTTGGGAGATTTATCATATTGATCCTTTGATGATCTCTCACTCAAACTACCAATATGATAGCATTCAAGTTCAATATTTATGAACATCAACTTTCAAAACTATCTCTAGACTTATGATTATTGATGGATTGAAACTTAGGTCAAGTTTTAAAACATTTCTCTCGAACATGAATTAAAACAAAATATAAACCATGTAAACAAAGTTTTTCTTATATATTTATCATCAACAAAGTTCACAAACTTACAACCAAGATCAATACATACAAAATGGTGGATTACCTTCCACTAATCTTGACACAAGAGTTGCTTAGCTACCCATTGTCATGGTAGCTTGATCAACAAGTAATGGACAAAGCTTTTGTTGCATCAATCTTCAAAGATTCAAGGATTGAAGCATAAAAGCTTTGGATCCTAAGAAAAATAATAAAAGATGAAGTATTTTTTATCTCCAAAGAGGTTTCTAGGTTACAAAGATCTTTCCAAAAAGTGTTATATCCAAAAATATCTAACAAACACCCTAAATACCACTTTCTGCCCAGACAAATTCGGCAGGCGAGCTATAAAATTCGCTTGGCGAAACCTTTAAGATCAGCCACGTGACAGAACAATGCAGAGAAATTTGGAAAAATATCTTGAACTCTCCAGGCAAATTTCAGCCTCGCCAGGCGAATCTCTTTCGCCGCACCTTCACCTGGCGAATCTTCCAGCGAAGCACTTCCAGTAGCTACTGGAATTGAACTTCTCACTCACCAGTTGGCTTGCCAGGCTTTCGCCTGGCGAATCTTTCCTTCCACCACCCCTTCGCCTGGCGAATGTACTGTTGGTTGGAGACACGCAACTTTGCTAGTTTCATCGTGTTTTCTTCCGATTTTTACCGCGTCATTTTTACGAAAAAAAATGCTGCAAAACTAACAAAAACATCAAAGAGACCAAAAATAGACATTGAGTCAAAAATCACTTAAAAATAAGTTGTTTTGCATTCAGACATTTGGAAAAGAGCTTAAAACTGCAGAAAATTGATCTAAAATTCATTTACAACCAGACACTTATCAACAGACTCCTCTAAAATCGAGGTGATCCAAGATTCAATTATTGAAGAATACGTAGGTACAACAATGGATATTCACCTCTCCATAACACTACCCTTTCACACATATTTATCCCAAAATAACCTTATACTCACTTGACCTCTTTCTTCTAATTGATTGTTTCGATACTCAACAACCACCCTAAGAACTAGAGTGAACAAAATATATAAAACTTTGCACAACCTCTAATCTTTTAACATGCCAAGCAAATGACTTATAACGGTTGTTACAGGGTAACACTAGAGATGTAAATGGATATCTATGGGGACGGATACTATGATATCTGTATCCGCCCCGTTGGATAAATATGATATTCATATCCTCCCCATATCCATGCGGATATCTATTAAGCGGGTAATCTACGAGTTTTACGATATCCGCGGATATTTACATATATCCATGGATAATATTTTTTTAATAAAAATCATATTTTGAAGAAAATATTTTTAACTACTTTTAATGACACAAAAAGATATTATCACATAACATCCATATAATTCGCTCTTAATTTAACAATAAAATTTCATAACATTATTTTTCTTCTTATTCACCAAAGCATAATTAGATCCAAACATAATATCCATACATTTCATTTTTAACCAAATAAATAAAAGATATTGTGATTGCGAGTTGGACAACGGAGGAGTAGAAAGAGAAACACTGGTTCGGCAGAGGAATGACGACACTAGTTGGTTGGACTATGAAAGTGTTGAAGTGAGCTATGAAGTATTGAAGAGTTTAAATATGAAATGACTAATAAAAATTGAATAAAATGTGAAAGATTTTCTTCAAAGAAAATTTCAAATATATATATATATATATATATATATATATATATATATATTAGAAAACTGATTTTTTTAGAAGATGAAAAGATAAGGTATAATAAACAAATAATATTTAAATGATTTTTATAATTTATTCATCGATATGAATATCCGTGGATACGAATATCATTAAACTTATATCTATATCCGCAAATATCTACTAAATTATCCACCTTATATTTGTGACGAATTTTATTTGTGGATATCCGTATATTCAATTTTTTTTACCATCCCTTAGTAACACGCGAAATCCGAAACAACTATAACTGTCTGTCACACCTTCGGTAACTTGTTGCAAGGATCTGTTCTAATTTAATTCAACACATAAAAATGACTTCAACAATAAATGTCACTCTAAAAATTAGTAAAGAAATCGCAAATATTTATTTAAGTTAGATTCAACTTTAAAATTAAAATCAATTTTATTTCATAAACTATGAAATAGTGATTAACTTGTTCTAATCATTTCAAATGAACTCCCCAAACTTAATTAAATAACTTACCTACCCCATTAATTTATAAACTCATGGAACTTTTGTGTATTACTATGTTGGTCTTTTTTTTTTCATGTGGTCGAAGTCTAAGCTGTTATGAAACAGTGTACTACGAAAAAGACATGCAAGTCTCATTCACTTCAACTATCAAAATCTCATGATTATCTTTTGTCCTTAACCATAACAAACTCACGATAATTAAATGATCCTTAACTATGTTATATACACATACAAACTCAACAAAGTTTAAACACACAGAAAGAAAAACAAAAAAACACAAAGATGGGTGAAATTTGGGGTCTAATTGGTTCAAAGCTTGCAAGCATTTTGTTCATATGGGCTATGATTCAAAGGTATTGTCCTCATCAAATCCATGCACTCATAGAAAAACTCTCACAAAAATTAGCCAACTTTCTTTACCCTTATGTTGAGGTTAAATTCTTTGAGTACATTGGTGATTCCTATAGAACCAATGAAGCTTTTACTTTCATTGAACACTACTTAGAATCCAAACCAACCAACCAAGCAAAGAAACTCCGAGGCGAATCTGTGAGAAAGTCTTTGGTCCTTAAAATGGATGAAAGACAAGAGTTTCATGATGAGTTTCAAGGGATTAACGTTGTTTGGAGTTTAAGAAAGATTGTTCAAAACACAAATTCTGTTTCATTCTATCCAGCTGATGACAAAAGGTACTACCTTCTAACCTTTCACCGCAGAAATCGCGATTTCATCGCGGGAACTTACCTTAACCATGTTCTTGAACAAGGTAAGGACATTGGTTTGAGTAAGAGACAGAGAAAGCTTTACACAAATTGCACTGGTGATTCTGATAAGAGAGGTAAATGGAGTCATGTGATTTTCGATCATCCATCGTCTTTCGAAACGATTGCGATGGATAGTAAGAAAAAGAAAGAGATTGTGGATGATCTTGTTACTTTTAGTAAAGGTAAGGAGTATTATGCAAGAATTGGTAAGCCTTGGAAGAGAGGCTATTTGCTATATGGTCCTCCAGGAACTGGAAAATCATCATTAGTTGCTGCTATTGCTAACTTTTTGAAGTATGATATTTATGATATTGAGTTAACTAATGTGAAAACAAATGCTGAGTTAAGGAAGCTTTTGATCGGCATCACGAGTAAGTCGGTTGTTGTTATCGAAGATATCGATTGTTCGCTCGATCTAACCGGTCAGAGGAAGACATCATCGGAGAATGGAAATGAAAAAAAAGATGAGAAGAATGAGATGAATCAAGTTGTTGCTGCTTCTATGATTCAGTTAAAAGATGAAGCAAATAAGAATAAAACGAGTCAGGTAACACTTTCTGGATTGTTGAATTTCATTGATGGGATTTGGTCTGCTAGTACTGGTGAGAGATTGATTATCTTCACTACTAACTATGTTGACAAACTCGATAAAGCGTTGATTCGTCGAGGACGAATGGACATGCATATTGAGTTATCTTATTGTTGTTTTGATGGATTCAAAATGTTGGCTATGAATTACATGAGTGTTGAAACACATCCTTTGTTCGAGACGGTTCGAGGTTTGTTGGAAGAGACTAATATAACACCTGCTGATGTTGCTGAAAACTTGATGCCCAAGGTAGCTAATGAAGATGTTGAAACATCATTGGATAGGTTGATTCAAGCACTTAGAACCTCTAAGGAAGAAGCAAAGAAGAAGGATGAGAAAAAAGAAAGCACTGGTGGAGAGGATTCTGCAGAAGACAAGAAAAGCTTCCCTGAGGAAGAGATTGAAAATGGAAAATCCTAAGCAATATTGTTAGTTATTTTACATTAGTCTTATAAAGTATGAATATCTATTTATATGTTTACATTATAGTCTTATTTTACATTAGTATAGTTAGATTAATATTATGGTTAATATGAAATAATGCTATGGTTATGCTGAATTACAAACTCAAAATTTGTAGTTTTGGCATTATAACAAAGTAGGTTGAATGTTTAGTATTATTAAGAAGATGGTTGTTACATTGAATTATGAATATTTTTAGTTTGTATTGCAATACTATTTGCAAATTATTGGATAAAGTGTTGTTTAAAAAACTTTGTTATGTGAGATTTTTATCCTTTGTATTATACTATGAATATTTTTAGTTTGTATTGCAATACTATTTGCAAGTTATTGGATAAAGTGTTGTTTAAAAAGCTTTGTTATGTGAGATTTTTATCCTTTGTAATTTGTATTATACTAAATCACCATTTTCACATTGGCCTTTACATGAGAATAAATAAATAGATAAATGACACATAAAGTAGCATCATATTTTATGATAAAAATCAGGTTTGATTTCATCTTATCTAGTGGCTTTTCAACTTTTCTATGGACCAACACAAAATAGAAATGATGTAATACAAAGAAGTCATGATCCATGATACCTACTCCAAATAATTTTAATTTGCTTCATCTTGTTATATGAGTATTTAAATGTAAAATATGACTCATATTTATTTATAAATGACTCATATTTTAGTTTCGTTTTCGGTTTTTTATTAAACCGGTTCGATTTTGAACACCCTAACTATAATTATTCTGTAGTCGCAAACGCTAAAACACTGAATTAAAATTCATAATCATTTTTTTTTTAGTTTTCTTTGAGTTGATATGCTTAATTGTTATTACAAACTAGTACACATCAAATCATCAATCAAAATAGAAATTGACTTCTACTTTTTCTACCGAACGTTTGAAGATATACACAAAGATATCAATCAACTTTATATTGTATAATAGCCACATAATATTATTCACAAAGATAACAAATAAACTAGTTCTCTTTGATACACTATACACACGTAGACATTATCACATATCCTTCACCTTTATATAAGACAAAGCTAGAAAACACAAACATCATAGAAGAAAAAAATGAAACAAAGTGACATGTTTGCTCAAATAGGATCCTTAATAGCTTCCATGATGTTCATTTGGGCTATTTTTCAACAATATTTTCCTTATCAACTAAGAAACCAAATTGAAAAATACTCACAAAAACTTGCAACTTTGATCTACCCTTATATCCAAATCACATTTCATGAATTCACTGGTGAACAAAGACTCATGAGAAGTGAAGCTTATTCTTCCATAGAGAATTACCTAAGCACAAAAGCTTCAACACAAGCAAAGAGACTCAAAGGTGACATAGCTAAGAATAATCAATCCCTTGTTCTTAGCATGGATGATCATGAAGAAGTTAGTGATGAGTTTAATGGAGTTAAACTTTGGTGGGCTAGTGGCAAAAATGTCTCAAAGCCAAATTCATTTTCACTTCATCATAACATAGATGAGAAAAGGTACTATAAACTAACTTTTCATAAAGTTAATAGAGATTTGGTTTTAGGTAGTTATCTTAGTTTTGTACTAAAAGAAGGTAAAGCAATTAAGGTGAGGAATAGACAAAGGAAGCTTTATACTAATAGTGGTTCTTATTGGAGTCATGTTGTTTTTGAACATCCATCAACATTTGAAACATTGGCTATGGATTTGGAGAAGAAGAAAATGATTATTGATGATCTTGTTACATTTAGTAAAGCTGGTGAATTCTATGGAAGAATTGGTAGAGCTTGGAAAAGAGGCTATTTGCTATATGGTCCTCCGGGAACTGGAAAATCGACGATGATTGCGGCTATGGCGAATTTGTTAGGCTATGATCTTTATGATCTTGAGTTGACTGCTGTGAAGGATAATACTGAACTGAGGAAGCTTTTGATTGAGACGTCGAGTAAATCTATAATTGTGATCGAAGATATTGATTGTTCGCTTGATTTAACCGGTCAGAGGACGAAAAAAAAGGCGAAAAGGGACGAGGAGGAGAAAAAAGGTGGAGTTAATATGGAAGAAAGAGAAGGGAGAATGAGTCAAGTAACACTTTCTGGATTATTGAATTTCATTGATGGATTATGGTCTGCATGTGGTGGTGAAAGACTAATAGTTTTCACAACAAATTATGTTGAGAAGTTGGATCCTGCATTGGTTAGAAAAGGTAGAATGGATAAACATATAGAGTTATCTTATTGTGGATTTGAGGCATTCAAGATGTTGGCTAAGAATTATCTTAATATTGAGTCACATTATTTGTTTGATACAATATGTGAATTGTTGGAGGAAGTTGAAATTACTCCAGCTGATGTTGCTGAGCATTTGATGCCAAAGAGTTCTTCTGGTGATGTAGAAGTTTATTTGAAAAGTTTGATTCATGCACTTGAATTGGCAAAAGAAGAAGCTAAGGTGAAATCAATGGAAGATGCAAAGAAACTATGAAGCAGCAATATCGGAGCTCTAGATTTCAACAATCAGCAAAATCAGAGTTCTAGATTTCAACAATATATCTGATCCAAGATATCTTAAACTTTTTGAAACCCTGTGTAGGATTTTCAATTTAGTCAGAATTATACCGTGAGAAAACATATAGAGCTTTATTTAACCATAATAAATGTGTAATAAATATGTAATGAGACTCTATTTAACCAAAGTTTCGCTGTGAACAAATGTAAGACATATGTTGTAGCCCGCCTCCGACCATGTATCTAATATGGAAGTAGTTAACATTTTTGCTGGCTAATGTAAAGTTTTCATGTTTATGCATGCTCAAGTACTTATTCACACCTTGGTTATAGTAATTGTTATCTTGTTAGTTTCATGTTTCAACAATTCTAATGAGTCAAAATCCACAAACTATTGCCACATTCAATTGTGGTCTCTCTTTTTTATGTGGCAACATGAATTGCAAATTGTATTTCTTCGATCAATAATAGCAACTATAAAGTAGTAGTAATTTTTACAACAAAAAAAATAAATAATAAAGTAATGTTTACAAACTTCATTTTCCTTTTGACACATTGATAAATCAACAACTGTTTCACGTGTAAGTTGAAGAAAAGAATATCATTGAAATTGAATCAAGTGATGATAAAAAAAATGGCATATAATTGAGGATTCAAGGCCTCCATGTAGTTTTCTGTGCACATATGATTCCCTCTTTTTCCTGGTAGAAAGTCATTCTGATCTCCCAATGCATACTTCTCAGTATTTCCTCCAATGAATTTAGAATTTCAACTTTGTCGCGAATGATTGTCAACCCGCCTGGCCGTAAGATACGATCCATCTCAACAACAATCGACACAGGCTGCTTGCATCTGCAAAATAGCAGACTTGCATCATATTCAGACTTACGATATAAACGTTCGTGTAAGTGTTTGAGATCGATTATGAAAATAGCTTATAAATTTTTTTTTACCAATACCTGTTTTTGAGGCGTGAGAACAGATGATCGGCATGCAGAAGGTCATATGTTCTTGGATAAGTACCGAACGACTCGCACCAATCGTGATAGACACCAAAAAATCCACGTTCGAAAATTATGGGAAGTGTATCCGGTTGATGAACAGAGACTACATTCATTACCCAAACATTCTGCTTAGATAGAGCTGCAGCCAATCTGTATTTTCATAAAAGAGTTATTAATTTAATTTTACTCGTGTTTCTATCATGATGTTCGAAATCATTCAATGTAATCAAGTTGCATATGTATTGGATATGTGATGATCTACTAAGTATAAGCAAAAATAAATAAAAATACATGTATCCGGTTTGTATTTTGACCAGATACATGTACTTTTTTGTTTATAGTTAAATCTCGAGTAGTATCAAAGAAAAATGCAGCTCACATATTGATGCAACGAACTAAAAATCAATCGGTTTTGCTGGCATACCCTCCATAGATGGATCTCATGTCCAATACATTCCTGATATTTGTCCAGTCAATGCCCATTCCATTAAGATATGACTTGTTAACAATCGCATTCCAGTGGTTGGTGTCCGCGATCAGTTTCTCTTTATTGTTGATCCAGTCGGGATAAGTTTCGAGCCTCTTCGGCCATTCCTCCGGCCACTCTGCCCCGTGCTGTTCAACTCCAATTGGAATGGTGTGCAAACAAGTCTTGATTGGAACATACCTATTAAAAAAATGTCGTAAAATAACCGACTAATAAATAACAATCTTAAGTTGATTAGAAACAAGTCCTCGTATAATGTTTCAGCAGCATACCAGGCTGCATCGGGATTTTCGTTTTCTTTGCAAATCGGTGGGATCTTCTTCCTTCTCAATTCGTATAAGTCATTCCCTTCAGGCTTTTGATACATTCTTACTTCAACTTCACCAACATCGTCACTTTTATGTGCCAGAACATTCCAACATATAGACGCTATCATCGCTGTCATGGCTGAAACAAAGAAGAAACGTTAAGTTTTTATGTATGATGCAAAACAAGGTTCATATCTCTCACAAAAGCATTGACATATACAAAAACATATTGAGAGTTTTCCGCTAAATGAGACCAACCTTCTTCTTCTTCGATGCTATCATGTTTAGTTGACATAATGAAGTATCCGCCGGGTCTTATAATCCGATTCATCTCCAATAGAAGCTTACCCCCTGAAAAAACAAAAGATCAGTTCAACTCCAATCTACCATTAGAAAATAAAAAGAAAATTTAGAGACATGGACACGAACCATTGGAATGCCAAGGTATACGGCAACGCGAACAGTGAATAGCATCAAAAACTTGACTTGGAAAAGGAAGTCTTCTTCTAGCAAAAGGGCTAACTAAAGTTGGGAAGCCGCGCTCAAGTGCCACCTGAGCTAAGTCGACTAGGTCATCTTTCAAACCAAGTGACAATGTTAAAACATCCTTATCAAGGAGAGCAGCTGCAAAGCTTGAATCCGTACATCCAATGTCGAGGACAACACGAATATTTTTACCCCACTCAATGTCTGGTACCATCTAAAATTTTCAGAACAAATTTCAAGATTCTTCCAAAGACGACGACAGCAAATATTATCGAAAAACTATTATGTTCAATCGGAACCAAGCAACAAACAAGCATCATTCTAATAGAAAGCTCACCTCTTCAATTGACTCAAGATAGTGCTGAATCCCTCCCAAAAATTCAGTCTGGTTTTGAGGGAAAGTAAGATATTCACCCGAATCCACCAACCAATTATGCTTTTTTATATATGCAGATAGTTTCGGATGCGCCACATTCTTATACAATATCTGCACTGACGCCAAATGTTACCATGAGATAACAAAGAAGCAGCAACATAATACTAATAATACTAACATTTGCTACAAGTGAAGAATCATAAACTCATAATCTAGAAACTAATTAATCCAAACAAGACCTTAAACTTAACATACTTTTCATATACCTTCAATTTACTCTCAGGCCATGGAACTTGAGACTTATACCCTTCAAGAGGAAGAGGAACCATACACATGAAAGGTGTCCTCGGACAACTCCTCTCCGAATGCCGGTAACTCTGCACCTTTCCACCACCAACTTCAATATCAATGCAAGGAATGTAGTTATGCTTGCTTCTAGCATTGCACATTTTCCACCTATAGTTAACATTTGAATCAAACAAAGGCCCTTTCACTTTTCCTTTCTTTGCTTTCTTCAACTCTTCCATGTTTTCATCTTCCAACACCTCAGAATCTCCATCCACTGATTCATCACTCTCATGATCCAATCCCAATCCTTCTTTTTCTTCTTCTTCACCCTCCTCCTCTCTTTCTTTCTCTTTGTCATCATCACCATCCTCATCTACCTTCTTGTGCACGTGTTTCTTCTCACGCGCCGCTTCTTTCTTACGAGGGCGCGTGGGAGAATGAGAAGAAGATGACCCATTAACCTTTTTCTCACCACTCTCACGAAATTTATGATCTTTCGATACTTCCACATGATTTTGTTCACTGGGTGTTGTTTGTTTATGAACACTTGAAGAAGAAGAAGAAACAGGTTCTTGAATATCTTCAAAACTTTCCCTTTGAAAAGTAACAGAAGAAGAAGACGAAGATGAAAACACAGTCCAAACAAAAATAAAACAAAGACCCAAAATTGTAACAGCTGTCATCTTTAACCATAACCCAATTGGTCGTTTAGCTTGACGTGTTGTGATAGCCATGGTTATCAATCTAACTCAGTGAGTCACTGTTTTTGAGTTCAGCTAGCTCTTGATCTGAACATGTTAAGGTGTGTGGTGTTATTGGTGAAATGTTGAATTTCAAAGAGATGGAATTGAGAAATGGAAGAGGAAATGAAGGAGACGAATTGGTTGAAGGGTCGTGGTTTGGGTTGGGATAGAAGAAGAGATCGTGTTGTTTGGAGGTTTGATACCTTTTTGAGGATGGATGCAGAAACCAGAGAGTAGATATGTGGTCAACATTTTCAACTTTAATGACTAATTAATTTGATTAATTAAACTAGCATTGTGATATTAATCTCCTAGATTTATGTAGAAGGAAATCATCATTTTTGTTATGAAATTAATTTGATTAATTAATATAGAATTATGATATTAAACTTGTTTTGTCACAAGAAGATTTTCAATATAAGAAGTCGCACTCTTAGTTGAACTAAGCAATACGAGGCTTCTAACTCATAGTTGTATTTTGACATTTATTTTGTCAATGAGACGCTTTATCGGACCATTATCTTGTCTAAAAAACTTTTGATATAAGAAATCGTTTTCTTAGTTGAACTTATAGTTGTCAAGATCTCGAACTAGTTTTTAAAAGTTTAAGATTTTACAATCTCGCTCACTCCAACAATATCGATCTTAAGTAGAATTTTGTATTGTAGTCAAATTGAAGGAAAAATGTAAAATCATTGATTTTATGCAATATTTGTTAGTTTCGGCGATAATTGGCCGTTTTTTGGCCACCGTCATTAAGAGGTGAGAAGGATGACAAGATGCACAAAAACACAATTATGGTTCGGCAGAGACATATATCTACCTTTTTAAATGAAATTTTAGATTTAGGGTTTAAATAATAAACATTTTACTTATAAGATTTATTTTAACTAATTGACTTATAATGATTCTAGTAATTAACCAAATAAGTCCCTAAATATCTAAACAAATGTTTCATGTGGTAGTCATAAAATATAAAATCTCAATAATATATGTTTAAAGAATATATAAAATTCATTTTTTCATGAATACACTTGCCTCCTAACCTATATCATATAAAGATAATAACAAGTTTGAAACATCATTAATTGAAGGTTTGTTAAGGGTATAAAGTTCTATATTCTCTTTGTTTACAATAAAAAGTTTGTGTTCGAACTAAGAATTACAACATAAATTTTCTATACAATGCAAAGATATCTATTTTTTGTTTACAATAGATATGTCTCTATTCATGATGCATTAGTTCATTTGGTATATTATTAAAATTGTTTTTTTAATTATGTTTTTTATGATTCACGGTTTGTTTTGAAATGCATTTCATTGCTTAACATGTCACGACCTCTAGGTTTCATTGGCAATTTGTAAAAAAGGCACCTAAGTGTGGAAATTTGAAATTTATATTGTTGATATCTGAATTGTTAAATAATGCAATGATCAACAACATGTAGAAATGTTTATTCAAGACTCCAAGGTTACAATTTTTGTGTTTTTGAGTTTTAAATGTTTCAATTTTTTTCCAAAACTGAAACAAGTTGTTATTGTTATGTATGAGGTGATCAAATACATGTCATTACCTTCCATATGGAATTCGAAGATTGGAAGCAAACAACAAACTTATATTGTGTACAATGGAGATCTCCTGAAAAATGATCAACCTTTGAAGGTGGGTGAGAACTCTTTTATAGTCCTATTCAATGGAGGGACAATTGTTGCCAAAACTTATGAATTGTAAGAAAGTTAAGACAGAGACCAAGAAGGCGATGAATGAAGCAAAATCTCAAGTTTTTGATAGATTATACCAATTTTTAGGAACCAATAGATGTGAAAATCTATGTATAAATTTGTTAAGGAAAGACAAAGAAAGAAAAAAGATTTTGATCAAGCGAAGTGTGCTAAAGATGAAGAAGGTGGAGTCTTGGTTCAGAAAAAAAAAAGATAGGTGAAAAAGTATTTCTACAATTCATTTAATGAAGGATATGATATCTCACATGAATCTAACATGTTAGGCATTAGAGAAGATGATTGAAATTATAATTATTATCACCATATTAAAAAAATACAAGGTAAAAGAAGTGTTCAAAATGATGAATAATAATATGGTTAAATATATTTTTCATCCCTATAAATAACCCATCATTCAATTTTAGTCCATATAAATTTTTTCTTCGAATAATGGTTCTCTTAAAGTTTTCCGTCCACAATTTTGGTCTCTGCCTTCTATTTCCTCTGACAGAAGTTGACGTGGCATGCTACGTCACACACCACATCAATTAAAGTCAACATTATAGTTGACTACCAAAAAAACTCTTTAGATTGTGAGGGTTTGAAACCTCCTTTAATTGAAACTCAAGCACACACTCTCTTTCTTCGTTTCATCTTCAGCCGTGGGATCACATCTCAAAATCTTCAATCTTTCCCTTTTCAATCGCCAACTAACCACCAAACCAACAGTTCCTTCTTACAATTAGCAAAACCTCTGATTCTATATCAAGTGTATTCACCCAACAATCATTTATTTGCTAGGTAGATTGTTAGAAGTCTCTTACTAAGTGTTTGAGCAAGGAAGTCTCTAGCTTGTGTGCTAGAGCAAGAAAGTCTCTTGCATGTGTGTTTGAGCAAGGAGGTCTCTAGCCTGTATGCTACAACAAGGAAGTTTGTTGCTTGCGTGTTTGAGCAAAGAAGTTTCAAGCTTGTGTGCTTGAGCAAGAAAGTTTTTTACTTATGTGTTTGAGCAAAGAAAGTCTCTTGCTTGTGTGCTTTAGTAAATTGTAATCTTGGGTGATTATAGTGAAAATCTCTTGTAAGTACAAGAGTACTAGATTACTCTCGAATTGTGAGAGGAACCAGGATAACTCTGTATGTTATTCTTCTTTCTTGCATTTTATATTTGTTGCTTATCTTTAACTAAATTAGATTCTACAACCTTGTGTTTAGAACCTGACTTAAGAGTTTAAAAATAAAGAAAAAAGTGAACACAATTCAACCCCTTTCTTCTATTTTTCTCACCTTCAACATTTCCCTCACGCACCCTCGTGGACCAAAGAGCTTCCCCAAAACCCGATCCAGTCAGGGACAAAGCGACCAAAGTCCGCTTACCAGAACGAGCCAAATCATACAACTCTTCCTGTAAATACTGCCCAGAAAGGCCAACGAAAAATGCCCAATCAATGTTAAAGGGCGAATCCCTGCAATCATAAGAAGGGTGGGGGCGAGAGTCAGGGTTCACATGCGAACCTGAAAGAGAAAGAAGATTTAAAGAAGTGTTAGGTGGTTGTATTCCTCTCTTTAAGACCCAAACCCTTACTTCATCCTCCATCACATCTGCACGAAAATACAATCGTTATTCCAAAACATATATAGAGAAAGAAAGCCAATCGTGAAGAATAAATAAAATTACGAACTCACCAAAGGCAGCCCGACGACCTTCACGAGAATGGGACTCCGTCAGCAAGGAAACATCTATCAAACAACAACGCGATGGTCACCACGCTTCTTCCCTACACCGTTGTGACATCTCTAAACTAAGACGCTATCATAATTTTATTATTTTTTTATTAAAAATCATTTGTATATAACAACGGTTAAGGAGCCAACCGTTGTGATACCTTCAAGCTTTCATGGGTTCGAACCTCAGGGCCCTCATATATGTTATTCCTTTAATGTTAAGTGGCGCCTTTTCTTTTTTAATTATTTTTAAATAAAAAACTTAAAATTTATGATGACGGTTGAAGAGTTCAACCATTGTTAAGTCGCGCCTTTTCATTTTTAATTATTTTTAAATAAAAAACTTAAAAGTTTATGACGACGGTTGAAGTGTCCACCATTGTTAAGTCACGCCATTTCATTTTTAATTATTTTTAAATAAAAAACTTTAAAGTGTGTGACTACAATTGGTGATTACAACCATTGTGATATATTTTGTTTTTTATTTAAAATTTCTAATTGTAAATACTCTGACGTTTTTTTATGAAATTTCACCATGAAAGTAAAATATCACTACGGTTGCATGTATTGGTTGTTGTGGTAGCTTGATAATATTATACACTCCTAGTTAGCTTGCCTATTCAGTATCCTTTTTTCCATTGCAAGTAGAAACTAGACGAAACAATACACAATTTCAACCCAAACCCTAACGTTCAATACTGTGAAACATCACACGATTTCATCGAAAACACCATCGTTCACCCTTCACTGTGTATTTGTCATTGTCGTCATCATCGCCAACCAAGTTGACAAGACCATCACGATCAACCAAGTTGTTATCGTCTATAAGGAAAACAACAACAACATCGTCGTCACCACAAGGAAGGAAGACAACACCATCACCAACACCAACATCATTTACTTAGTCATCACGTTTAGAGTACGTAAAATATTTTTCCCCATGCATCTACAGTAAACTTCATTTGCCATTGTTGTGGTTGTTGTTATTTTATTTTGTGGTTGATGTTTATGTTCTTGTTATTCATGTTGTTGTTGCTGTTTTTGAACTTAGATGTCGACCTTGTCAAGTTCTACATTGTAAAATAGCGAAGAAACTCAAATAAATGAGAGGTTAGCCAATGAATCTTAAACAACTGAAACTCAAACGAAAAGATCACAGAGAGGTGTCACATTGATGCCCCAATTCACATCAGTCCGGAACTCATCAGGTGAAAAAATTCATATCCAGTTTGATTTGTTGTACAAAGCAGTGGATTGTGAACATTACTATACTTTTAAGAGTTATGTTTCATTCCTTGCACGTAGCAAGATCAGTATATTGATTGTTTATTGGAAACAAGTTGATGATAACGTCAAAGAAAGCATATGGACTAACGTTAAGGTATTACATACTATAATTTTCATATATCACCGATATCAATATCTATAATTTCTAATACATACTTATATATTGATTTAAATGTAGTTAAATTTTGAGTTTACCGATGACTCAAATTTGAAGAAAAAAAATGGATATCATATGTTGGTACTCGTTGGAGGGGATTTAAGGCACGACTCATGGCTGATTACATTAGGAGGCCTAAGAGCGGTCTTGCTCGTCCATGGATTCGATATAGTTTTATATCGAAGAAGCAATGGAAAAAGTTTGCAAAGATACATCGTTCTGAGAAATTCAAGGTTAATACTATTCTCATGTAACCGATAATGTTATGCTAATGAGTTATAGATACTAATCATATATTTTTTCACTATGTTAATAACAGGTTAAAAACGAAGTCGGAATACTCAATAAGGCCAAGAACATGTATCCCATAGATTGTCTCGTGGGGGTTATAAGAAACTTGAGAAAAAAATCATGCTTGAAAAACAATCAGAAACAAGAGATGATCGCATCCCATCTCCACCTTCAAGACATGAGAAATGGAAGAAGGCTCGATTAAGACCAAATGGATAGTACATCTCTGAGGCGTCAAGAGTAGTTGCCGAAAAATTGTAAGTATGATTTGTTTTGCTTATGTAATTTGTTATTTAAATGCGTTGGTAACAATATATGTAAGTTTCTCATGTTGTGTAGGATAAGTTGGTTAAGGCATCCCATGAAGGCACATTTGTTCCGGAAGCACGACATGACATATTAGTAGAAGCTATCGGATTAGATGAGCATGGTGGGCGTGTCCATGGTGTTAGAGAAGGTGTCGACTTGAGGTCATTCTTTAGGTCTCAAAGAAAAAGTACCGAAAGCCCAAAAATTATTGCACAAAGACAAAAGATTGAAAATTTCGAGAAGCAATTAGAAGAACAACGGAGAATGTTAGAAGAGGAGAAGGAAAAAAGGGAGAAAGATATGGAAAGGTTTCAAGAGTTATATTCGGTATGTGCTTTACACAAGATGTTAGTGTTTTATCGGAAATGTGTGATATATATTGTGCTTATTTTTGTTTTATGTTTTAATTGAATATTATGATGTAGAGATTAAGTGAAAACCTTGAACAACGGACAAATGAAGATCAATGTAATGTTGATGGTGATGATGATGATCGAACTCCAAGTAGAAGTGTTGTACGTCATGCTTCTACAAAAGGAAGTAATTGTTCAGCCCATCCCCCCTTTGCGGATAATCGCAATGATATAATTGATAAGTGCAAAATGTAACTATTTTTGTATATAAGTTTTGTTGCACTTATCGATACTTTTTGGTTAATATCGTTCGAATAAACCCCGATTTGTTTATAAATACGTTTACTTTACATTTTAGTGTATATATTGCGTATCGTGTAAATATCATTGAGTTTAATTGATTTTCTTTCAATTTTATAGGTATTAAAGCAATGGGATTTTGCCATTGTTGTATAGAGCATTGAATAAGCTTTCCAGTCCTTCCGACCGTGCGTAAATCAAATATGCGGTTCAGAAGTTGTGGTCAAAATAAGGGCTGATTTGCTGTCAAGTTTGCTTTGTGAACTTGCTAGTGAATGTTCGCTTTGCGAATGGCTGGCGAATTCCCAGTGAAGGCTCCCAGAATTGGACAGGGGAGAAAAGGACCAAAGTTCGCTTTGCGAACTGTGCAGCAAGCATTCGCTTTGCGAATAAATCGTTCGCACTGCGAACTTCTGGAATTTTGCAGAGGCGGTTTAGCATTTCAGAGGCACTTAAGTGCCATTTTTTTTAGCATTCACTTTGCAAGTAAAACGTTCGCTTAGCAAACGTGACAGATTTTGTAATTCTATAAGTTCATTTTCAGTCATTTTTTAGGGATGGTTTAGGGGATTTTTGCTCCCAACTCCATCAACTTCATTTTTCAGTAGATTAGCTTAGAAAACAACATGGAAGCTTGTATACGGATAAACCGGGGTGGATTGATTGTCGACCGGCGTTGACAAATCGTGAGATGTTTGGTTTATTTCTTTTCTTCCTTGTGTTTTTCTTCTATGTTGGGCTGTGTATATGTATTTATTCTGAACTCATGTATATTTGTCGCCCATGGCGTTGTATGAAATCTGCTTTACAAATCTTTATTGGTGATTATCCTTGATTTTTGCTTTATGTCCGGAGTTTGGGTTACGTTAGAGATAATCCTCACAAACTTTGATTAGGGATGATTATCTCTTAGTTTCTGGATTCTAGAGATAAATTTAGAGCTAACAATCTTCAATAGGTGTTGAAGCTTAATGCCTACGTGTCTTGAGTTGGGTGCGAGAGTGTCGACGATGGTAGCACGGTTGTTCTCTCAACTTTGCACTAGACATAACCTTTGTTGTGAGCGATGTTGGATGATATTGAGGAGTGTTTTAGGTGGAGTATAACTGGTCAGTAAGTTTAAGTTTTTGAGGAGTCGATTAAGTGCATGCCGGATAAGTTCGTCTCTCTGATTAATGAATTCTTTTTATGTTAATGTTTACTTTTCTGTATTTACTTTAAACCCATTTTAATCCAAACTCATAAACGCGAGAGACTGTCGAACGACATTCTTTCCCTCGAACCGATCTCTGTGGACACGGCATAAATCCTGGAGGGAATTCTTCCGAAAATAAATATTTTTGCTGCTTACCGCTATTCCGCATTCAATAAAATGGCGCCGTTGTCGGGGATCGGTTTTGATATTGAATCGCATTGCGATAGTTTCTTTGTTTTTGAGTTTTGTATATATCATATATATTGTCTATTTCCATTATGTTTGTTCAAGTGTTGTATACATTTTGTTCCCGTAACGTTTGTTTAAGTGTTTGGTTAGGGCACTTGCTTTTGGTTTGCGCAGTGAGGCATCACCATGGCATGAAGGAAGGAAGTTGCTAGCTAAGCATTATAAAGGCGTCGAGCTTACGACGTAAAACAAGCATGTTTTATTGTTTTTAGTTTCTAATGTTTTTGTTTGTTCTTTGGACGCAAATTTTGGCTGGCTAATTTGAGGATGCATTTTGTGATTTTCCAAGTTTGATCGTTTCAACTTGTGAATGCGTGGTAATGATATTGTTAAGTTTTGTGCACGTCCAAGGTATGTGTTTATCGCTTTCTTGACTTTAGCATATTCATGATACTTAGGCATTTTACAAACTTCCATGTCATTCATTCTTTTGTATACTTGTTCTTGTTGTGAATCACTTTAGTTCCCACCTTTTTGTGAGGTAACTTTCCATTGTTCATATATGCGGAATACCAACATTCTTGTTCTAACTGAATTTTATTATGATTAATCTTTTGTTTATGTTGATTATGTGAAAGCATGAAAGGGATCAAGGCATTTTGTTTCATTTTGAGCACAACTACCTAGCCAAATAGTCATTCACCTTGTGAGTGTGTGATCATTCGTAACCCCTTTTAGATTTTTTATCCATGTTTTATTTGAACTTAATGCTTGTCTATGAGTGTTTAGTTCACTTATTTTTGAATGGATTTTATTTTTTCTTGAACCCTCAACTTTGTGTTGTTATATGAATTTTTGTCTTGCCTTAGAAAGTAGGGAGTATTCACATGATGATGTGGTTGAATTCAAGTTGGGGAGAGAATGATTGTTTACTCATTGGTTGGTTTCTATGAGGATGAAAAAGAAAAGAAAAAAAGAGAAAAATATGAAAAAGAAAAGAAAAAAAAGAGAAAGAAAAAGAAAATCCTTGAGAAAGGAAACCAAAAAAGTTCAAATAATTGTGCTAAATAAGTATTGTGTTTTGTGTAACATTTGGGATTTTGGAAGAAGTTGATTGGAATTTTTGGTTTGAGTCTTTGTGAGTTGATCACTCCCTTAGGTTTAGGCAAGTTTTTTGTTTACCCGACCATGCTACAACCTTGAAAGCCCTTGTGATTCTTGCCTTTGTATGTTCAATGTGAATTTTTGGATGGTTGCATAATTTAGTCTATTGTTTGCATGATTGTTGTGAGAGTATAAGTACCCCATTTTGTGTTTTTCATCTACCGATGATTGTTTTTGCTAGGTGTGATTCACATTTGAACTTGTGTTATTTTAGGATGTTTGGCATGATTTTTGTATTTTGCATTTGTTTCGTGACTATGTTGTCGTCGTAGTTTAGTGGTAAGTATTTACTTTGTGTGTACTGTTTTTCATTTGAACCATACATTTGTTTTTCGTTTTTCAAAACCTGTTGATTCGTGATTCTTTGGTTATTGTTTTTGTGTTTTTAAGTTTGCTTGATTCTTGTTTGCGGACAAACAAGTTTAAGTTGGGGAGAGTTTGATAAGTGCAAAATGTAATTATTTTTGTATATAAGTTTTGTTGCACTTATCGATACTTTTTGGTTAATATCGTTTGAATAAACCCCGATTTACTTATAAATACGTTTACTTTACATTTTAGTGTATATATTGCGTACCGTGTAAATATCATTGAGTTTAATTTATTTTCTCTCATTTTTGTAGGTATTCAAGCAATGGGATTTTGCCATTGTTGTATAGAGCATTGAATAAGCTTTCCAACGCTTCCGACCGTGCGTAAATCAAAGATGCGGTTCAGAAGTTGTGGTTAAAATAAGGGCTGGTTTCCTATCAAGTTCGCTTTGCGAACTTGCCAGCGAATGTTCGGTTTGCGAATGGCTGGCGAATTCCCAGTGAAGGCTCCCAGAATTGGACAGGGGAGAAAAGGACCAAAGTTCGCTTTGCGAACTGTGTAGCGAGAATTCGCTTTGCGAATAAATCGTTCGCACTGCGAACTTTTGGAATTTTGCAGAGGCGGTTTAGCATTTCAGAGGCACTTAAGTGCCATTTTTTTTAGCATTCGCTTTGCGAGTAAAACGTTCACTTAGCGAACGTGACGGATTTTGTAATTCTATAAGTTCATTTTCAGTCATTTTTTAGGGATGGTTTTGGGGATTTTTGCTTCCAACTCCATCAACTTCATTTTTCAGTAGATTAACTTAGAAAACAACATGGAAGCTTGCATACGGATGAACCGGGGTGGATTGATCGTCGACCGGCGTTGACAAACCGCAAGATGTTTGGTTTATTTCTTTTCTTCTTTGTGTTTTTCTTCAATGTTGGGTTGTGTATATGTATTTATTCTGAACTCGTGTATATTTGTCGCCCATGGCGTTGTATGAAATCTGCTTTACAAATCTTTATTGGTGATTATCTTTGATTTTTGCTTTATGTCCGAAGTTTGGGTTGTGTTAAAGATAATCCTCGCAAACTTTGATTAGGGATGATTATCTGTTAGTTTTTGGATTCTAGAGATAGATTTAGAGCTAACAATCTTCAATAGGCGTCGAAGCTTAATGCCTCCGTGTCTTGAGTCGGGTGCGAGAGTGTCGATAATGGTAGCACGGTTGTTCTCTCAACTTTGCGTTAGACATAACCTTTGTTGTGAGCGATACTGGATGATATTGAGGAGTATTTTAAGTGGAGTATAACTGGTCGGTAAGTTTAAGTTTGTGAGCAGTCGATTATGTGCATGCCGAATAAGTTCGTCTCTCTGATTAATGAATTCTTTTTATGTTAATGTTTACTTTTCTGTATTTACTTTAAACCCATTTTAATCCAAACTCATAAACGCGAGAGACTGTCGAACGACATTTTTTCCCTCGAACCAATCTCTATGGACACGACATAAATCCCCCGCTATTCCGTATTCAACAATAATGGACGCTAACCCAAATGAAATCACAATGTTATGCTTGAAAGTTGCGGTGATAAATGAAACGCAACTTCTCCCGCTAGAACATTGTCCACGTTTGGATTTATTCTATTACAGTCCTGAAGATGAAAGGGATTTTCTTGGTGGGTATAAGTGGCTGGACATCGGGATATTGCAAGTTTGGTGCACGTAAGTATATAGTTTAATATACATGTCATTATAGAACATTATCATTTATAGAACATCACCCCTAATTTATTCATTTTCTTTAACTATTTAGGTACATTCGCCGTCTTTGTATAGAGTTGAATAAATCGAGTATTTACGGAATCTTCGATCCTTTTTTTATTTGATGGGCTTTTAATCAACCAAAAGATATCTGAAAGTACTTGAAAATACGGTTAAATGAGGGAGGAAAAGAATGTTACTTAGCACCATTTCTCTGTTCTTAAGTATTTTTATAATTGATGTTTATGTATTCAATATTTAGTTTTGTTTTAGCAAATACCATTAATATATATGCTATTTGTCGCATCTGCGAAAATCAACCGGCGAAAAATAACAGAAGAGTCGCCACCGAACGTTATTTATCCCGACGCAAGGAAAGGAAACAATCAAAGAAAACCTCAACAAAGGGAAAAGAATGGTCATCGCAACCATCGTCTGGGTTCGGGAGTCGGTTACGCGAGAGAAAGGTATTAGCACCCCCTCGCGTCCATCGTACTCGATGGGATCCACGCTTGTTGTTATCGATCAAAGGGTGTAGGTTATCTGAAACTCAACTGCTAACTGGAATGAAATGGGAAACGGAGAAACGGGGGAGAAAAGAAAAGAAGTGACTCGATAGGACATCGTCGTTCTAGGCCTACGTATTCCCTCGGGAGCGGGAAAGTTAGAGTCAACGTAGTTCAGACTACGATTTTGTGGGGGAAGTTTGCTCGCCAAGACATCGCGTCTCGTGCCTACGTATCCTCAATCTTACCGGAGAAAGGAAGTCAGAGCAGTCGTAGTTCGACCTACGGGTCGGTTTTGTTTGTGTTTTTTAGGTGGAATACGTCAACGTTCACGTTCTAGCAGTTTAGGTGTTGCCGCTCGTTGTATGGAGTCTTACGCGTTTACCTGTTTGCGGTAGAATTAAAATAACGCATCCTTATGAATGGAATGAGGGAGATGAGAAGAGAAGATGATTGTTTGTTTCTGTATTTTAGGAGAAATTGTTTTGATTGATTGTGTTTGTAACATATATCGTGCTAAAGTCTATGACATAGGATCGAATGCGTCGCAAATCGACCCAAGACGGGACGCATGCTAAACACTCTAGGAAAGTGAAGGAAAATCCCCCACTCTCCATTTCCCACGTACTTAAGGCTCATGGCACACTCAACATGTAGTATTTATTAAGTGTTTTAAATTTGTTTAGAGATGAGAAGAGAAGGACTCAAAGTTGAAAGAAAAAACAACTAAGGGGAGACTAATTGTGTTCCTAATGTTATCATACAACGATGGCCATATAGTTGAGGTAAGAAAGGGAAGTCTACCTAACGTTAGCATGCATGGATTAACTTCTAATGCCTATCCTAATCCAAAGATTAAGTTGGATTAGGGAAGCCTAAGGGAATATGCAAAAGTAAATCTAAGACTTAAATAAGTCTTAAGATTCAAGGGGGGAGAAAGGAGTGAGAGGTGAAATAGAAGTGATACAAGAGTGATATAAGCAAGTAAGGACCAGAACCTATAACATATATTCAAAGTGTACAAATAACTTCAAGTAGTCACGGAAAGGTCATGTTAAAACATCGTGAAGAGTTGCATAAGTTTGCACAAATTTGTACCTAGCTTACTTGTGAGGCAACAAGTATGCACTTTCACACAAAGCATGAACAAACATGGAAGTAAGCATATGAATCAGAAATGAATGTATCTTTAGGTGTCCCCAATTGGTTTCAACTCATCATGAAAGTCTTCAAGGAAATGCACTTATGGAAGTCACAACAATTAAGGTATCAAACAAACACCAAACACCTTTTTGGAACTTATGACTTGTAAACAAAGTAAAAGGTGCAACATATAAGCCATGTAAGCATGCGTAAGCATCAAGGTCAGAATTGAAGCATGTTATTTAAGGTGCAAACATGTCAAGTTACCATTCATGTCATCATAGCAAACCAATATCCAAAGATAAATGCAAACATGTCAAACTAGCATCCATACAATTCCACACATTCATGTTATGTGATGAGCAAAGGAGGTGAATCCCAACCATGCTAAATGTGTACATAAGTGCAAGAGGCAGTGGTAAATGACATATAAATGAGGTTTGAAATGTCACCAACTCATCATGAGATTCACATCACTTTACATTTAAGATTTTAGACAATTCTATACAAAGATATCACTTATATCATGCACCAAACATTTGTGATCAAACAATGATTAAGTACATACAAAGGGGACATGTGAATGACCTAAGTCAGAATTGAAACCATTTAACTAAGATTCAAAATCACTTTCAAAGTGTCACCAAAGTTTACTTCAAACATCTTCTCCAAAACCAATTCAAGTTAGGCAAGCAAATCGTCCAAACAATCTCACCACAAACATGCTACTTATTACACAAGCATAAAAGATGGAATGGCACGGTAATGTAACATTCGAGCACTCAAGTCAGAAGTGAATGACCTATAATAGGTCTCAATTGAACCCCAAAACCAATACATGAACATGGCATACAAGCGGCATCAAAAGAAGTGGCCAAAGTGAAACACAAATTCATGTTTTCAGACACACAAAAGTAGGCCATATTCAAGGCATATGAAAAGATCAAATGCATCATTCAAGCATGTATCAAATGTGTATTAAAATACACTTGTGAATGTGTAAAATTCATTCCCCAAAGTGGCCTCACACAAGCTCCCAACCAAGACCTATTTCTAAGCATGCGTCAACACGTCATGTTCACTTTGAAAAATGGGTGAAAAAATAGCAAAATGCCCTTGAAAATTATGAGTAATTAAACATATCATGCCAAGGCCAGTGAGTGATCATATGAAAAAGATAGTACACAAACCATGCACCAAACATAATCAATTGCAAACATGGATCAATTTATCAATGATGCTCTTACAAGACAAGGCACAAAGATGATGCTCAACCACCGTGGATTTACATAATCCAATGAACGCTAAACACGTAAGTGACCGGAGCAAGCTAGGGTTTAATGCAGGTTGTCGTACTGAATATCCGGTCACCTTCTCCGGTGACTCAACCACCATGGCCAAGAACAAAATTCCCATAAATCCTCTAAATCACCATCATTCAACTCGTATTTTCACGTTGATTCCTAAAATGCTATTGGTTTTCACATAACGTGCACGTATAAGCCAAATCGAAGCCAACCAATTCAAGATCTAAAACTGAAATTCATGTCATAGCTATGTTTTCTACCAGATACCAGTGCCTACACTCCATAGGACTTCAAATAACCACTCCTCCATCATCCTAACCACTTGCTACTACACAAATAAGAAACTTGACAGAAAATGACATACCTTCAATGGAGAATGTCACAAATCCTTCAAGAAACCCTAAGCAAGCTCCTAATGATCTTCAAATCCTCTCTGAATGCGAAATAAACGCATAGAATCAACTGAATCGTGCTTGAAATGAAGATTGACGAAGATGATGTTGAAGCTCGGGTTTGATGATAGAGCCACTACAGATCTATTTTCTTGCGTACAGAAGCTTCAATCAAGTGTGGAGATCAAGGATCTTGGGAGAAATCACAGAGAGGGAGAGCTTGTAGAGAGATCTTCGATTGAAAATGCAAAATGAAGTGAATTTTGAGAGTGAGCGAAAAATGGTTGTAACCGTTTCAGTTAAGGCTTGGTTTAGGCTTATATATTCAAGGTTTGTGAGTTTAATCATGGTTAGGGCTTGGTTAAAGTGAGGTTAAGCATGGTGGCAAAGTGAGAAGGTTCTCTTTTTTTTTTTAATCCCACGGGTCAGGGTTGCTCTTCATGATGTATTGATCATGGTAAAGATTTGTTTATGATGGCATGTTGCATGGTATTAACTGGCTGGCACACACACGATTACAACCACTTGTACCTTAAGTTGTTTTTTTCCTCTGGGCATATGAAGTAAAGTTGGTGATGGAATTTAGCTTGCAAGTTTATGCATAGTCTAATATAGTAAAGATTGGTAACATGGGGGTATTGCGTATGATGCATTGGGTAACAAGGATGACATGAATTGGTATTGGATTTTTTTGGAAAAAATGTCATAGTTTATATTGACATGGATCATGTTCAGGGGTGATTTCTGATGATTTTTGGAGGAGTGTATCTTCATGGATTTTGGATCAAATGCCAAGGTTCTTGTAACCAAATTGAAGGCCATGTTTGATACTACATCTTTGATGTTGGAGGCAAGTGAATTTAAGGTCCCAAACAAGGTGAAAACTGAGTTGGAACATTACCATACACGAGCTGTCAAATACATGAAATTTTTCCTAAGTCATTTTCCATGTTGTACACCTTTGAATGTCCTAACTTTAACACACCATAACTCATTCAATATTGATCCAATGGAGATGAACCACATGTGGTTGAAAAGCTTGAAGAACACTCTACAATATTCATTTGAAAGAGTATTTTCAAAAATGTTTGGATCATGAAGAAATCTGGGCTTGAAGATGGTAACTTGAAACTTTGAAAATTACTAAAAATGGAAACTTCCATATAAAGACTTTCCCAAAATGGAAAATTTTCCATAGAAAGCAACTTCTTACACAAACTTGATTTTTGATGAGTCTCTTGGAATTTCTTGATCAATTTTCTCCCCATGGACACTTTAGACATGATGAACATGACTTTGACCCTAAAAGTCAGGAGTTGACTTTTTTGAGTGCTCAGTTGACTTTTTCCCCCAATTTCTTGATTTTCAATCAATCTTCTAATTGAAACTTTTATGAAAGCAATTGATGGCTCCAATTTCATCCATAGACACCTAGAGGCATGTGGAGTATCATGGAAACAAATTTTGTCCAAAAATAAGAAATAAACTGACTTTTGCACAAAACCCTAATTTGCCCCCCCCCCCCCCCCCCCCCCACACATACAAGTCAGGAGAAAATAACTGATCTTCAAAACCCAAATTCCTTTGACCATGTTGTAGACTGCCTCCAACCAAGATGATTTATGTGATGAGATAATGTGAAAAGCCCAAATATTTCACTCATGGAGGTGTCTCAAGGTCAAAGGACTAAAACCCTAGTTGATGATCAACCAGTATGACAGTGCACTTTTCATTACTTCTCTTGCCAAATTCACATTCTTGATGACATGATGGGCCATATGAGTTACCTTGAAGATATGGCAAGCTTCTATGGATTTATGGATTAGTATCTCATTCTCCTTGCCTTGCACAAAACAGAGATGGTGACACCCTTGATATCATGCTTTATAAATGCTAATGATGCATATGCAAATGTTTATTTCCTATATGCAAATGAAATATGAAGTATAAGCCATTAAATGGGTATAAATAAGAGGGCAAATTTTGAGGTGTTACAGCTGTCCCTCTTCAATCAACTGTGGACCTGAAGGGATAAGAGCAGCGCTTTCATACATTCGAGATAAATAGGGATTGAATACCAACAGAAACCGAAAATTTGCACTCTGGAGGTATAAACTAGGGTAGAAGATCCGATGAGTGTGGAAGACTCTACTGGGGATAACAAGGAATATGTGAGATTAGAAAATATGATATGGAGAAGACACGACACCGGCCGGTGTCTAAAATCACAAGGTAGGATGAGCATCAGATGATGACACTCACCAGTATCAAAAAGGGAAGATGATACAGACATGAAACATGTACTGGATCGACGACACTTTTCGACATCGAAAGATGATGCTATCCGGCATCAAAAGAGGATGATACAGACACGAAACGTGTACTGGATCGACGACACTTACCGGTATCGAAAGATGATACTTTCCGGTATCAAAAGGAGGAATGAAATAACGACACTTTCCGGCATCGAAAGATGAATTGAGATGACGACACTTACCGGCATCAAAAGATGATGTTATCCGACATCAAAAGGAGGAATGAAATAACGACACTTTCCGGCATCGAAAGATGCATTGAGATGACGACACTTACCGGCATCGAAAGATGATGTTATCCGGCATCAAAAGGAGGAATGAAATAACGACACTTTCCGGCATCGAAAGATGAATTGAGATGACGACACTTACCGGCATTGAAAGATGATGTTATTCGGCATCAAAAAGAGGAATGAAATAACGACACTTTCCGGCATCGAAAGATGAGTTGAGATGACGACACTTACCGGCATCGAAAGATAATGCTATCCGGCATCAAAAAGAGGAATGAAATAACGACACTTTTCGGCATCGAAAGATGAATTAAGATGACGACACTTACCGGCATCGAAAGATGGTGCTATCCGGCATCAAAAGGAGGAATGGAATAACGACACTTTTCGGCATCGAAAGAGGAATTAAGATGACGACACTTACCGGCATCGAAAGAAAGTTCAGACAAGAATGAGTGTACTGAAGAGACGACACTTACCGGTATCGAAAGATGATACTTTCCGGTATTAAAAGAAAGTTCAGACACGAATGAGTGTACTGAAGAGAAGACACTTACCGGTATCGAAAGATGATACTTTCCGGTATCAAAAGGAAATTCAGACACAAATGAGTGTACTGGAGAGATAACACTTACCGGTATCGAAAGATGATATTTTTTGGTATCAAAAGGAAATTCAGATACGGATAAGTGTACTGAAGATACGACACTTACTGGTATCAAAAGATGATACTTTCGGTATCAAAAGGAAATTCAGACACGAATGAGTGTACTGAATAGATGACACTTACCGGTATCGAAAAATGATATTTTCCTGTATCAAAAGGAATTAAGGGTATACTGGCATCCTAGTCAGACAACTCTGCTAGGGGACAAAGACCAAAAAGGGAAAAGGGACCGATCTACTACCCTAGGGATTGATTAAGGTGCCTGCGAGGGGCTACCGTTACATCGTTCTGCTGGGGATAAGAGAAGTCTGAACAGACAACTCTGTGGGGGAATATAAGTAGAATGAACAAGTTCATTGGCAATTTCACCGGGGATAAGATAAGACTGGTCCTTTTGTATTAAACCATTTTCCGTTGGGGAACCATCTGGCAGCAAGAATATCTAAACCTGGCTTATGCTTCAAATGCATATGTTTGAATTTTTCTATGGCGTAATGCTCCATACGAAATAGAAATGCTACACGTTTTGAGGATGCAATGATTACTACATGCAAGATGCAAAGGGAATCCTTTGCAAAATAAATGCTGAGGATATGAAGGCAACTCCATTGGGGATGACAAACTGCACTGTCCTCAGGGTCACAAACCGTGCTGAGGAGGACAAATTAAACGGCCTTCCCGATCCAAACCTATGCTGAAGATGAACCCGAAGAGAATTTCCACTCCGTTGGGGATTAAGAATGACAACTGCTGATGATGGAACCCAAAGATCTAATACGGAAAAGGCGCCAATAACCATTGGACTTGGAATCTGCCGGGGATGGTAATTAGAAACTCTGCTGAGGAAGTGATCACCGATCCGATCTTCTGACTTTCTGAGGGGAAATAGATCAACAACCCAGCTGGGAGGAATTTTGATACATCTGGAACCTGAATTGTGGATAACGATGACACTACTGGGAAGACATCCCCTGAACCAGTCCTGCTTGAGGAGAGCCTGTAACCGTAGGACTCCACTGGGGAAATGATAAGCTTCTAACCTGGCTGCTGAGGAATTGAGATCAAACAGGCCTCTGCTGAGGAAGAAAATACTTCCTGACTCGATGAGAAAATTATATCAGTACTCTGTGGGGAGAGGAACGAGTCTTTTACCGTGGATGCCAACATGCTTGGAGAGTAAACAAATCACCTTTACCCTGTCTGGGGCTTGTACTCTTACTGGAGAAAAGATAAATCCATCTCGGGCTAGGGAAACCAAGCCTCTGGACTCTTGCTAGGGAGGATAACGGGGAGACATAGCCTTTGTCGAGGATGACGCTATCCTGATTGTTTCTGCTGGGGAGACATTCATTCTCGGATCTGAGCAATTTCACCAGTGTTGTGAGAAGGGAAAACGGTCTTCGACTTGCACACTGACCATTGAGTACGGATACCTGTACCTGCAAACACAAAAAGATACACACACATGTCCCAGGGTATTATATGGTCTGAATTTACCAACCAAGGGCACTCAACATTCAAAGCAATTTTAAATGTTTTCACGCATGTTCATGTGGAGCTTCATTGTTTTCAAATGCAATGTTTATCAAGAATTTGGACGTTTTTTGCAAACAAAACAGTAAAAAATGAAAGTAAAAAGGAAGCCATTTGAATGAAAATCAATTTTATTGATTAAATAGCCTGTAAATAGGCGTTTACATCAGGAAGCAATTCCTAGAAAGAGGTAATTGCATAAAAGGAAAAGAAAAGAAACCACATTAATGGCAATGTAAAGATGGATGCCCATTGAGTTTCAATCCTGCTATGATTCGTATGTCTTCAAGACGCTCCGAATACTCTACCTTCTGAGGACGTTGATTGGAATGATCCCTATCCTGCGAGATTCCCAGCTGTTGAAAAAGATGATGTACAGACTACTCAGACCGCAGCCGTTCGCTTTAATCCCTAACTTTTGCCTGGATCGCCCTTTACGGGTTTTCAATCCACCGGGATACCCATTTTTGCCTAAGTTGCCTTTTCAGGTTTTCAACTTAGCGGGTTTACTCATTTTTCTTTTATATATCCCTAATTTTTGCCCGAACCTTTTTCTTTTTTCATGGTTCGACGATGTTGCACCCCAAAATTTGCCCTCCTTACTTTAGTACTGACTGACTTATGTTTCATTTCATTTTTTGCATTATCATGTGTGCATATCATTGGTTCTTAGCATGGGGTCAAGGTGCCTGAGGCAGTGCTTCAGAGGGTCAAGCAAGAGTTCACAAGTGGCAAGGGATCTCAAAGGATCATCCTCTCCTAACCAGTGCATAGATTAGGGTTTTGAAATTTTTGGGTTTATTGCTTCAATGGGCAAGCTCCTTGGGTTTTTATCATCATCAAATGGCATGTATTATCTTTGTTGGAGAGGATACACATCATATTCAGAGAAATTTGGATTTGGAGACTGTGATATTTCCTCCTAGATTGAGGGTACCACAACTAAGGTTTGCTATAAAGTCAGTTTATTTCTGATTTTTTGGGCAAGACTTGATTCCATGGTACTCCTTGGGTCCCTAAATACCTAGGGATAGGAGGTTGTCCATCAGTTTGGTTCAGAAGAAGTTCAATTGGCCAATGGATTGAAAATCAGTTGAATTGGGTAAAAGTCAACAGTGAGAGGAGAAGTCAACTGTGGAATTTTGAGGTTCTCTCCAAGGTTTTCAAGGTCTCACATCCTCATAGGGTCTTCAAGGGTCAAGTTTCATACATATTTATCAGGAATCAGGAGTTGGTGCAAAGTTTCTAAATTTGGAAAGTGACCTATGATGAAAAGTTTCATTTTTGGGCAAGTTCCTGCACTGCATTAAACTTGACTTTTCATAATCAAGGAAGCTTCAAATGAATTTTTCTCCAACATGAAAGTTGAAGATCTTTTTCTCCTCTTTCCAACAAGTACTAGTGGGTCTCCATATCATTTGTGAAGCTCCAGTTATGATCAAAAGAAGGCAAAGTGGTTTTTAGGGTTTTTCATGGCTCTATTTTCACAACTTTGGGCATAACGACCTATAATCAATTCCATTGCTTCATGCCACATTCTAACATTAAAAGACATTCCTTGAGGATTATTTTGGCCCCAAGAATGAAGAAATTCCATGGTGTGTTCTTCACTTATTCTCCATTGTTCAAAAATGCCAAATTATTCAAAAGTCATGAATCAAAAAAGTTTCAAGGCCCAATTTAAATGTGGTGTGATTAGCAACTCAAATGCAAGTGATCCATCATGAAACTCTTAAATATTCATGCATGGAGGAGGTGTGCTTAACATAATGTGTTTTTCCAAAATAATTCAAAAAATCATTAAACATGGAATTACCCAAGCCCAAGTCATATTCAGCAGAAAACCCTAGTCTATATAAGCTCAATCATGCACTGGTTAGGGTTCATTCACGTGCATTTGGAGGAGAACAACAACTTGTACCCTAATTCTTGAATTTAACAAATCTCACAATCTACAAGGATTTTCTTCAAAGTTCTTCCACAAACCTTCTCTTGGTGATCTACAGAGTGCAAATCAACTACCATTCGCAGCCAAAAGCAAGTGCACAAGGGGAACCGTCTCAGGTTGGAAGGATTTTTAAGGGTCCTAAAACTCCTTTTTTTTATGTTTATATTGTCGTGTTATGTCTGCTGATCATCCTAATATAATTGGTTTTTAATATGAATGCGTATATGGCTTGTAATGATCATTTAAAGTTTTATGCCCTAATGAATTCTTCTTCGTTTTTCAATATATAGTGGTTATTTTTGAATTTGGAGTGCATAAACTTAATCCTCGTGAAAAACTGGTTGGAATAGTGTATTCGTATGAGTTTTCTGGGCAGGTTTGGAGTGCACGTCGCCGGGGAAGACGACCAGAACCCTAGTTCCGGCGTCTGGTTTGGAGCTCCGGCCGGCAGGGGTTTGGACGGGGAAGATGCAATGTGGACCCTTCATGTGTTTCATCCAACGGATACCACGCTGCCACCTATTATTGCTTTTATTTTTTTTCTAAATTTAAATTAATAATCCAGTGTTTATTACCCCACCGTTGCTATGGTGTACATCCAATCACATTATTTTGTTTTGCATACTTTTATTATTGTTGACTTATTTTGGAGCGCAGGATTGATCAGACGGGAAGGATGAGTCAACCCAGTTGACTGAAGTCCACGCATGGGTCCCTTTTTTATTTTTTTTCGCTGATGGGTTGGGCTGCTATTCGCACCCCCCGTTATTCAGCCCAATTCAATTTCCTCTTCATTTTCTTACTGTTCACACCCCCATACTATTTTCTGTTTTATTTTTATTTAATTCATAATAATTTCATTTTTTATTTTTAAAAAATACATTCTTGCATTTAAAAATTACCAAAAAATTCATGCATCATTTTCATCATTTTAATAAAATTTTACAAATTTTATTTTTTATTTTTATTTTATTTTTATCATTTAAATTAATTGTTTAATCTATTTTCTTTTTGAATTATCCACCAGGCATACTTAAATTTCTTTATTTTATTTCTCTGGATCTATAAAATATTTTTTATCCGTTCTTTTTGCATTTGTTCACTAACATTCTAAAATACATTAAAATATTTTTCTTTCATTTTTAAAACCATTTCATATTGCATTTTGGTCCTCCTCTTTGGCACACTGAATCCCACTTCCCACCTGAACTTTGCCTAATTATTTGAATGACTAACATCTTGATTTTTTGCAGGGGTTTATGATATTTGGTTTGTCTCTGGTTGAGGAACCTTGATATTTAATTTGGGAATTTTGGGAGTTATTTCTCCAATTGTTTGATTTATTTTCACTTGAGATCTGCTTATATGTGTGTTTCTGATCATACCTAGGTCCTTGTTTGAAAGGCACTTGTGCCATTTGCTTTGGGGATGCTTCTTTGATCTTTGAGTTCATGTTTGGATTATTATCATTATTGTTTGCCATTGTGTGATTTTCATTCACCTCATTTCTCGTACTTGTGTCTATTCTGCACTAATCTTTTATGCAGGGACTAAGGTAAGTTCTTTAAGGGTGGAAAAGTATCCATCTTCACCTTTGTTCTTTCTTTATCTCCTATCTTCATTCTTTAGGGTTTAGGTTGAACCTCACTAACCGTAGGTCACCCATGCATGATGACTTTAGGATTCATAGTCCCCCTTTAGAGTTACCTTTGTGTTTTCTCTCTTCTCATCTCAAATTTCTTTAAAACACTTAATAAGAATAAGGTGTATTGCGCACGAGCCTTAAGTATGGGAATGAGAAATGAGGGGCTTCCTCTCATCTTTCTAGAGTGCTTAGCGAGCGTCCTGTCTAGGGACGATGCGTTAAGTATTCGCCCCTGTGCCCTAGACTTTGGTGCAATGCAACTTAGGAACTAACTTAAGCCACTTCTGTCCTAAAAAACACAAACCAACTTCAAACCTTTTTTGTCCTTCGGGATTTCCAAACTTAAAGGCTATTTTCAAAAAGGGCACGTTACCTTCCGTCTGAGACGCAAACAGGCATCGACCCTAACTGCCGGACGCGAACTTAACATCGCTCATAAAAAACACAAAAAGAACTTGGTCCGAACTACGTTGACTCTGAATTCCCCATTGCACAAGGGGGGTACGTAGGCCTAGGACGTCGACGTCCTACCGAGTCTATCTTTGTTTTCCCCTCTCCGTTTTAGTACAGCCCTAGATGATAGTATAACTTACCCTTAGAGTAGACAACAAGCGTGGATCCCATCGAGTACGATGGACGCGTGGGGTGCTAGCACCTTCCCCTCGCGTAACCGACTCTCGAACCCAGGTTATGATTGTGATGACCATTCCTTTCCCTCTTCCTCAGGTTTATGCGGTGTTCCCTTTCCCTCTCTTGGGATAAATTTACACGGCTGGCGACTCTGTTTTTTCCGCGTCACTCTCGCGTTTGTACCTGGATGAAAATCCTGGGAGCGACAGCTGGCGACTCTGCTGGGGACTCTGGTTGACCTATGTTGGTTCATCCCTAAGCGAGTCAATCCTAGCGCTTGCTTGTCTTTGTTCTCTTTGGGGTGCTTTGTTTTTGTTTTGCTTTATGTGTTGTATTTTATTTTTATTTTTACCGCATTTTCTGCATTTCATTTTTTTATTACTGTCATGTTGTTGTGCTGTGCTGGCTGTCTTTGTTTTGCAGGTTGGGTGGGTCTGAGAGATAAGCCCAATATCAAGGCTTGAGAATTCCCTAGGACTAAAGTGGAAAGTAGTGGGACCTACGTACCCGCTTGGTACGTTTGTGTGTTCACGAAATTCACAACCAGACGAGGCTATCTTGGGATGCATTCTAACGTGTGTGTCTTGCGCATATTGGGGTGTTGATCTAGAGAGCTGTCGACTCTGGTGACCGATCATCGAGGACCTTAGTGGAAACATCCCTCTTTAGTGGTGACAGTGGCAGACCACATCCTGTGGCAAACCCATTCGCACCCGAGGGCCCGCTTTGGAACTCGCATAGGATGGCCCCTACATTTTGAAGAGAATCAGTGGAGGCACTCCTCGATTGACGATAGTATTGTACCCCGAGGGATGAATGTACTATTGTTTCTCGACCTCAGTGCCAAAGCTGAGGACCTTCCGCTTTGGAGAATCAGTTTAGGCCTCCTCGATTGATGATGATGCCAAACCAGAAATGGTGAACGTATCATCATTTCTTGACCTGAGAGCCCGGGATACTGAACATCCTAGTACCCACACGTGAGGGGGATGGGTGTTTGCAGGTTTGCAGGTAACCGAGACCTTCAACCTACCCTGTTTTCTGAATTTCTCATCAATGTCTGATTATTTAGGTTCCTCAATGGTTCAGAATTCTGGTTTTCTGGGTTGTAGTTCTCGTTCAGTTAACAGCACAGCACATCCAGCAGTGTTGCCTTGATCCCATGTGTGCATTTGCATCATCATTTTGCATCCTAACATGTTTATTCATTTGCAGGGTTGCGTCCTAACCTTGATTCTGGTTTCCGAAGACTATCAAGGATGAGTACTGAGAAGAAAAAGAATATCATAGGATACAAGTTCCCGTCACTTATTCTGGACCCTGTTCACAAGATTGCTTCTATGGCGGAACCTGGGGAATCGACACTTGTGGACTGTGATGACATGCCGTAGTTTCCTATTTCTCTTTCATTGTATTTGGATCACCGCCAGGCTTGTTGGTTGGGATCTATGAGTATTGTGTTCAGACTTGTTATCTTGGATTTGTGATCGTTGACATTTGGTTTTCCTCTGGTTTTCTTAATATATGAGCAGAAGTTCCGTTCTATCTTATTGTTAAACTGGAATCAAGGGATGGATCGCCTTGCGAATTTTTAAACATGTTTGTTTGCATTTGCATATTCATAATCATTTTGCATTGCATTTCCATCTTGCATCATTTTTGCATATCTGTCTCCGGCCGGATCAGAGAGCTCATCAATCCTTTGTCTAAACCGCAGTTGATTTCTAGACTTTCTCATCGGACTTGAATCAGCTTTAGGGGAGATCATCATGAATTCAGGGGAACAAAATCAGTTTGTAACTAGGGCCGATGTTGAATTGATGAAGAGTCAGTTGGATCAGCTTGTGGAAGCTATGACAGCCATGAATAGGGGAGAGGCCAATGATCAGAGAACTTCAGTTACTGGGAATGGCATTCCACCTCCAGTGAACAATGTTACTCAAGCTCAGCCTGTGCAAGTCCCTGTTGAGAATCATATTATACACGAGCGTACCATCGTCCGAGATGGACATTCTTCTTCTCTTGATGCCACAGACTATCAGCGCTTTGCCTTCTCTGTGCCAAATTTCCAAGGGGTAATTCCAAAGGCGAAGCCTAAGGACCCACGGGCTGTTCAGTTTGATGAAAGATGTCGTGTGCTGGAAGAGAAGCTGGATGCCCTAGTGAAGCGTGATACTCTTGATCTGAATGCTGCGAGCATGTGTTTGGTGCCCGACCTTGTGTTACCTCCGAAATTTGAGATGCCGAATTTTGAGAAATACAAAGGGGATAGCTGTCCGAAGCTACATTTGGTGATGTTTAGCCGAAGAATGACCTCACATGTCTATAATGACGAGCTTATGATCCACTGTTTCCAGGATAGTCTGAGTGGGGCATCATTGAATTGGTATATGCAGTTGGAAAGTGGTAGCATCCGATCATGGTCAGATCTAGCCAATGCCTTTGTAAAGCAGTACAGTTATAATCTTGACATGGCTCCCAACCGCTTGCAGTTGCAAGGTCTATCTAAAGCGGATAACGAATTATTCAGAGAGTATGCTCAGAGATGGAGAGAGTTAGCTGCTCGCGTTCAACCACCACTTTTGGAAAGAGAACTGGTTAATATGTTCAAGGATACTTTGCAAGGACCGTACTTCGATAAGTTGATCACTGTATTAAAATTCTCTGACTTGGTGATACTTAGAGAACACGTTGAGTTTGATATCAAGAGGGGAAAAATCCAAAGCGCCTCGAACTTCCCGGCTAGTGAAAGTGGATCAGTTGTCATTTCTCAAGAAGAATGGGTGGAAGAAGGTAATTCTGTCCAAGAATATCCCCCACCTCATCCTCAATATTCAGGTGTTTCAACGGTGCAGAGTCAACAATCTTCTGGGCTTTCGTATCAGGGATCCCCTAAGAACCAACGGTCATACCGCAGTCAGCCGCGTCAGCACGCCCGACAAAGACCTAGGAAGCCAGAGAGGCATTTCACTCAGTTGCCAATGTTGTTTAGTCAGATGTTGCCAGTTTTAATTAGAGGTGGACTTATAGTGCCGAAGGAACTGAAGCCAGTTCCTTTTCCGTATCCACCAGGTTTTGATGTCAACGTTCATTGCGATTACCATGCTGGGGCACAGGGGCATTCAACTGAAGACTGTAAGGTGCTTAGGAGCAAGATTCAGACTCTGCTTGACTCCAACATGTTTTCATTCACGCCTCAGGGTATTCAGATCAACAATTCTCCTTCATCCAGTCATGTGGGTTCATCAGTTCAGGTTATGGAAGAGGTCACCGAGAGCAGTGGTGCAAATGATTATCAGACTGACTTCGACGAGCAATTCTGAAGATGGCTAGTTCAGTAGCAAGCCCAGTTCCCCGAAGCTGACAATCTTTTAGATCATGTCATTTCTTTGCATTTGTAGTTTCTTTTCTGTTAAAGGGCAAACTCATTGGTAAAACTCGTCTGTTTTCAGTTGGTAACGATAATGAAATGAATATGCATGTTTTGATTAAATCCATCTGTGTTCACTCATATTTTCTTTATTGATACCTAACCCTTGTTTAAGCAGGATCTGAGGGAGGATGATGAAATTCAAAGACGCAGAACTTCTGATGGTATGCTTTTGGGACAAAACCTTGCTGATGATGTACAGGCATTGTTTCAAATCCCGAAACACCGGAGATATAAGGAAGATAATCCTTTGTCAACCCCTTTGAGCCTAGAAGTAGGAGTTTCTTTCTGAAAACGAAAAGACCCTCAGTCTTAACCTGGGGCAGGGTAAGTGTCAATTAATTTGACCGAGCGTTCAATTCGAGGATCAAGTCTATGGTTATCCCTCACCAACCGAAGAGTGAGGCAGTCATATCCCTTTCAAACAAGTCAGACAAGCTGGTGTCACACGATTTGTTCAAAAAAAAGAGAAAAAGAATCAAAAGAAAAATAAAGCCTGCTAAGTCAAAACTTGAAGACAAGTGACTTAGGCAAAAGTTAGGGCATCCCGCTGGACTTCGAAATCGGAAAATTCAAAAGAGTTAGTCCAGGCAAAATCAGGGAAAAGCAAAAGAATAAAAAGCGAAAAATGGAAAAAGAAAAATCCTCAAATAAAGGACAAGTCGTGTGTTTACAGACACCAAAGGCAAAAGGGGTGGCTGTCACTCCGAAAACCGTGTGGGTTTTTTCTATCCTCATACTATTCACCTTGTTGAAAGGTGAGTGCTTATGTCGAGTTAGCTGAACGTAGGACTGGAGAACATCAAGGAGAATGGGTGGGTTAAAACAAAACTTTGAGCCTTATATCCTTTCTTTCTCAAACCGTGAACCAAGCCACGTTACAACCTTTAAAAGACCTAATTGAAGCAAGGTTGTTTTGAAAGCATACTTCGGTAAAGATCGCGTCGAACCTGACTCCTAAAAGGATCTTCTTACCATTCATGTTGGTATCAGCGACAGTTTGATTAGTGATTCATTCACTATATCTCACAACTTTTTTCCAGTGAACAGACTTGGATTTCAAAACTGTCATATGCATTGCATTAAAATTGTCATTTTCAAAACAAATTGTTTTACTTGCGAGCAAGTGCTTGATCAGGGAAGTTTCTGCAATGAAAAGATTGATCGATATAAGTGCAGAGTGCCTAAGTACTCCGTTGAGCAGGGGCAAGCCATCAAATAGTCATATCAAATGGGCGATTCATTCCAAGATTCATCCAATCTGGGGCAATCAGGTCGAGATTCGACAAATCTCTCGAAGGTCAGTCAGTCAGAGGTACTCCTTCACAGATCAGTCAGTCAAGGGCAAAATCACTTCAAGGCTGGGGCAGGTTACCCCAAAAGCAAAAGGATTTTTTCAGGAGAACGGTTAATCAAGATCATGGGGCAAGATATATAAGATCTTCATGAGACCTCTCGAAGACAGGTTCCTTTATGGGTTATGCTGTATCAGGGCATCTTTTGGTCATATCACATCTGCAGGGTTCATGTTGATGGTCGACGTGTGACATCCCCAGTAGAGTTTCTCTCCCCAGCAGAGTAAGGGTAGAAAGTAAACAGAGGAGTAAGCTCAATGTTGTCCCCTAGCAGAGTGGATATCATCAACCGTCATTCCCCGAGCAGAGTTGTTGGTGATGGCTGGTATTCCCCAGTAGGTTAAGGGTGTTTCCCCGACTACAGGCTAAGTTCAATGATACTCTTTGGCAGGTTCGGTGTTATTGAATTCATTCCCCAAACAGTGTTTGGTGCTAGTCATCTCAACGGTTTGATCAACAGTGGTTGACAATCCCGGCAGATTCCAAGTCCAATGGTTTTTGGCGCCTTTTCTGTAACAGTTCTCTTCGGGCTCATCTTCAGCAGTGGTTATATCAGGAAGGCCGATCAGTGGGACTTCCTTGGCAGGGTTCGTAACCTCGGAGACAGTTTAGTTCAGCATCCCCAGCAGATTTGGCCTCTTCTCTTCAGTATTTATTTTGCTGGAGGGGTCACTTTTGCATATCATAAGCATTTTGCATTTCATCCTCAAACGCGTAGCATTTTCACTTCGTGTGGAGCATTACAGCGAAATTCAAACATTGCATGCGAAGCATAAGCCGGATTTGGTACCTTGCGCGAAAGCCCGAATCAACTTCCAATCAAGACGGTGACATATCCCCAGCAGACATTACAATTAACCCCTCTTTTACCTTTCTTTTGGGTCGTAGGTCATACGTCGATCTTACCCTCAACCAGTCTTTGTCCATCAACCCCTTGATGACGAAATTTTGGTCAGGTTTTCTTTTCGTCAAACCCTTTTGACGACGTGTTCCCTTTTCAGCTTTCTTTCCGTCAAACCCCAGGTTTTCTTTCTGTTATCCCCATGACGATGTGTTACCCTCGGTCATCTTTCTGTCATCCCCGTGACAATGTGCTTTCTACGGTAGAATCTTCTTTCTGTCATCCCTATGACAATATGTTATCTTCGTTCAGATTTTCTTTCTGTCATCCCCATGACAATGTGCTTTCTTCGGTCGAGTCTCCTTTCTGTCATCCCCATGACAATGTGTTTCCTTCGTGCAGATTTTCTTTCTGTCATCCCCATGACAATGTGCTTTCTTCAGTCGAGTCTCCTTTCTGTCATCCCCATGACAATGTGTTTCCTTCATACAGGTTTCCTTTCTGTCATCCCCATGACAATGTGCTTTCTACGGTAGAATCTTCTTTCTGTCATCCCTATGACAATGTGTTATCTTCGTTCAGATTTTCTTTCTGTCATCCCTATGACAATGTGTCTCATTCGTTCAGGTCTTTTTTCTGTCATCCCTATGATGATGTGTTCCTTGGGGTTCATCTTCCTTCTGTCATCCCTATGACAATGTGTTATCTTCGTTCAGATTTTCTTTCCGTCAATTCTTTGACGATGTGGCCCTTTGGTTGGGTGTTCGGGCTGTCTTTCCGTCAATTCTTTGATAATGTGGTCTGTTAGGTATCTTTTCTTCCCGTCAACCCTTCGACGGGGTGTTTCATGGGTTTCATGTTTTCTCTCCATCAATTCTTTGACGGTGTGGTTCTGGGGTTCACTTTTCTTTCTTGGGTATGTTGTCTTTCCGTCAAATCTTTTTGACGAGGTGTGGTTGGGCTCCAATCATCTTTTCTGCCCACAGTTTGCAAATTTCGTGGTTCTTTTTGTATTCAATCACCTTCTACCATGAATGTCTGAAAGCCGTTGCTATCATCCTTTCAGGTCCAAGAAGATTGAATAGGGGCAGCTGTTGCACCCAAAAATTTGCCCTCCTTACTTTAGTACTAACTGGCTTATGTTTCATTTCATTTTTTGCATTATCATGTGTGCATATCATTGGTTCTTAGCATGGGGTCAAGGTGCCTGAGGCAGTGCTTCAGAGGGTCAAGCAAGAGTTCACAAGTGGAAAGGGATCTCAAAGGATCATCCTCTCCTAACCAGTGCATAGATTAGGGTTTTGAAATTCTTGGGTTTATTGCTTCAATGGGCAAGCTCCTTGGGTTTTTATCATCATCAAATGGCATGTATTATCTTTGTTGGAGAGGATACACATCATATTCAGAGAAATTTGGATTTGGAGACTGTGATATTTTCTCCTAGATTGAGGGTACCACAACTAAGGTTTGCTATAAAGTCAGTTTATTTCTGATTTTTTAGGCAAGACTTGATTCCATGGTACTTCTTGGGTCCCTAAATACCTAGGGATGGGAGGTTGTCCATCAGTTTGGTTCAGAAGAAGTTCAATTGGCCAATGGATTGAAAATCAGTTGAATTGGATAAAAGTCAACAGTGAGAAGAGAAGTAAACTGTGGAATTTTGAGGTTCTCTCCAAGGTTTTCAAGGTCTCACATCCTCATAGGGTCTTCAAGGGTCAAGTTTCATACATATTTATCAGGAATAAGGAGTTGGTGCAAAGTTTCTAAATTTGGAAAGTGACCTATGATGAAAAGTTTCCTTTTTGGGCAAGTTCCTGCACTGCATTCAACTTGACTTTTCATAATTAAGGAAGCTTCAAATGAATTTTTCTCCAACATGAAAGTTGAAGATATTTTTCTCCTCTTTCCAACAAGTACTAGTGGGTCTCCATATCATTTGTGAAGCTCCAGTTATGATCAAAAGAAGGCAAAGTGGTTTTTAGGGTTTTTCATGGCTCTATTTTCACAACTTTGGGCATAATGACCTATAATCAATTCCATTGCTTCTTGCCACATTCTAATATTAAAAGACATTCCTTGAGGATTATTTTGGCCCCAAGAATGAAGAAATTCCATGGTGTGTTCTTCACTTATTCTCCATTGTTCAAAAATGCCAAATTATTCAAAAGTCATGAATCAAAAAAGTTTCAAGGCCCAATTTAAATGTGGTGTGATTAGCAACTCAAATGCAAGTGATCCATCATGAAACTCTTAAATATTCATGCATGGAGGAGGTGTGCTTAACATAATGTGTTTTTCCAAAATAATTCAAAAAATCATTAAACATGGAATTACCCAAGCCCAAGTCATATTCAGCAGAAAACCCTAGTCTATATAAGCTCAATCATGCACTGGTTAGGGTTCATTCACGTGCATTTGGAGGAGAACAACAACTTGTACCCTAATTCTTGAATTCAACAAATCTCATAATCTACAAGGATTTTCTTCAAAGTTCTTCCACAAACCTTCTCTTGGTGATCTACAGAGTGCAAATCAACTACCATTCGCAGCCAAAAGCAAGTGCACAAGGGGAACCGTCTCAGGTTGGAAGGATTTTTAAGGGTCCTAAAACTCTTTTTTTTATGTCTATATTGTCGTGTTATGTCTGCTGATCATCCTAATATAATTGGTTTTTAATATGGATGCGTATATGGCTTGTAATGATCATTTAAAGTTTTATGCCCTAATGCATTCTTCTTCGTTTTTCAATATATAGTGGTTATTTTTGAATTTGGAGTGCATAATCTTAATCCTCGTGAAAAACTGGTTGGAATAGTGTATTCGCATGAGTTTTCTGGGCAGGTTTGGAGTGCACGTCGCCGGGGAAGACGACCGGAACCCTAGTTCCGACGTCTGGTTTGGAGCTCCGGTCGGCAGGGGTTTGGACGGGGAAGATGCAATCTGGACCCTTCATATGTTTCATCCAACGGATACCACGCTGCCACCTATTATTGCTTTTATTTTTTTTCTAAATTTAAATTAATAATCCAGTGTTTATTACCCCACCGTTGCTATGGTGTACATCCAATCACATTATTTTGTTTTGCATACTTTTATTATTGTTGACTTATTTTGGAGCGCAGGATTGATCAGACGGGAAGGATGAGTCAACCCAGTTGACTGAAGTCCACGCATGGGTCCCTTTTTTATTTTTTTTCACTGATGGGTTGGGCTGCTATTCGCACCCCCCGTTATTCAGCCCAATTCAATTTCCTCTTCATTTTCTTACTGTTCACACCCCCATACTATTTTCTATTTTATTTTTATTTAATTCATAATAATTTCATTTTTTATTTTTAAAAAATACATTCTTGCATTTAAAAATTACCAAAAAATTCATGCATCATTTTCATCATTTTAATAAAATTTCACAAATTTTATTTTTTATTTTTATTTTATTTTTATCATTTAAATTAATTGTTTAATCTATTTTCTTTTTGAATTATCCACCAGGCATACTTAAATTTCTTTATTTTATTTCTCTGGATCTATAAAATATTTTTTATCCGTTCTTTTTGCATTTGTTCACTAACATTCTAAAATACATTAAAATATTTTTCTTTAATTTTTAAAATCATTTCATATTGCATTTTGGTCCTCCTCTTTGGCACACTGAATCCCACTTCCCACCTGAACTTTGCCTAATTATTTGAATGACTAACATCTTGATTTTTTGCAGGGGTTTATGATATTTGGTTTGTCTCTGGTGGAGGAACCTTGATAATTAATTTGGGAATTTTGGGAGTTATTTCTCCAATTGTTTGATTTATTTTCACTTGAGATCTGCTTATATGTGTGTTTCTGATCATACCTAGGTCCTTGTTTGAAAGGCACTTGTGCCATTTGCTTTGGGGATGCTTCTTTGATCTTTGAGTTCATGTTTGGATTATTATCATTATTGTTTGCCATTGTGTGATTTTCATTCACCTCATTTCTCGTACTTGTGTCTATTCTGCACTAATCTTTTATGCAGGGACTAAGGTAAGTTCTTTAAGGGTGGAAAAGTATCCCTCTTCACCTTTGTTCTTTCTTTATCTCCTATCTTCATTATTTAGGGTTTAGGTTGAACCTCACTAACTGTAGGTCACCCATGCATGATGACTTTAGGATTCATAGTCCCCCTTTAGAGTTACCTTTGTGTCTTCTCTCTTCTCATCTCAAATTTCTTTAAAACACTTAATAAGAATAAGGTGTATTGCGCACGAGCCTTAAGTATGGGGAATGAGAAATGAGGGGCTTCCTCTCATCTTTCTAGAGTGCTTAGCGAGCGTCCTGTCTTGGGACGATGCGTTAAGTATTCGCCCCTGTGCCCTAGACTTTGGTGCAATGCAACTTAGGAACTAACTTAAGCCACTTCTGTCCTAAAAAACACAAACCAACTTCAAACCTTTTTTGTCCTTCGGGATTTCCAAACTTAAAGGCTATTTTCAAAAAGGGCACGTTACCTTCCGTCTGAGACGCAAACAGGCATCGACCCTAACTGCCGGACGCGAACTTAACGTCGCTCATAAAAAACACAAAAAGAACTTGGTTCGAACTACGTTGACTCTGAATTCCCCATTGCACAAGGGGGGTACGTAGGCCTAGGACGTCAACGTCCTATCGAGTTTGTCTTTGTTTTCCCCTCTCCGTTTTAGTACAGCCCTAGATGATAGTATAACTTACCCTTAGAGTAGACAACAAGCGTGGATCCCATCGAGTACGATGGACGCATGGGGTGCTAGCACCTTCCCCTCGCGTAACCGACTCCCGAACCCAGGTTATGGTTGCGATGACCATTCATTTCCCTTTTCCTCAGGTTTATGCGGTGTTCCCTTTCCCTCTCTTGGGATAAATTTACACGGCTGACGACTCTGTTTTTTCCGCGCCACTCTCGCATTTGTACCTGGATGAAAATCCTGGGAGCGACAGACGGGATGCCCCATTTTTGCCTGGACTTATTCTTTTTGCTGTCCAGCGGGTCTCTTTTATGCAAAGTATTTTTTAACTGCGTCTGATTTCACAGCGGACGTAAAGTCTTCACCGTCCATAGTTGAAAGCATTAAGGCTCCGCCAGAAAATGCCTTCTTCACAACAGATGAACCTTCATAATTCGGTGTCCATTTGCCCCTGTGATCTGTCTGTGGAGGAAGAATTTACTTCAACGCCAAATCTCCATCCTGGAAACGAGGACGCACTTTCTGATCAAATGTCTTCTTCATCCTCCTCTGATACAGCTGCCCGTGGCATACAGCTGCCATTCTTCTTTCTTTAATGAGGGTCAGCTCGTTGGATCTTGTTCAGACCCATTCAGCTTCGTCTAGCTTCACATCCATCATAATCCTCAGAGAAGGAATCTCAACTTCAACTGGCAGGACTGCTTCCATACCATACACAAGTGAGAACGGAGTTGCCCCGGTTGACGTACGCACTGAAGTACGATACCCATGTAAAGCGAAAGGCAACATTTCGTGCCAATCTTTGTATGTTACAACCATCTTTTGCACAATCTTCTTGATGTTTTTGTTGGCTGCTTCAACAGCACCGTTCATCTTCGGACGATACGGAGAAGAATTGTGATGTTCAACCTTGAAGCTCTGGCACAGTTCTTGCATCATCTTATTATTGAGGTTAGAACCATTATCAGTGATGATTCTTTCAGGGACACCATAACGACAAATGATCTCTTTCTTAATAAACCGGGAAACCACCTGTTTAGTGACGTTTGCAAAGGAAGCTGCCTCCACCCACTTGGTGAAATAATCAATGGCAACTAGAATGAAGTGGGGCCCACTGGAAGCAGTGGGTTCGATCTTGCCAATCATATCAATGCCCCACATAGCGAAGGGCCACGGAGAAGTCATAACATTCAACGGATTCGGAGGCACATGCACTTTGTCAGCGTAAATCTGGCATTTGTGGCACTTTCGGGCATATTTGAAACAGTCAGATTCCATGGTCATCCAGTAGTAACCAACCCTCAGTAACTTCTTTGCCATAGCATGTCCATTGGCATGGGTACCAAAGGAACCTTCGTGCACTTCTTGCATTAACATGTCTGCTTCATGTCTATCCATGCATCTGAGCAAGACCATGTCAAAATTTAGCTTGTACAAAATGTCATCCTCGTTTAAGAAGAAACTGCCAGCCAACCTTCTCAGAGTCTTCTTATCATTGTTGGATGCCCCGACCAGGTACTCCTGACTTTTCAGAAAGCACTTGATATCATGATACCAAGGTTTATCATTCACAACTGTCTCGACTGCAAACACATACGCAGGCTTATCAAGGCGCGTCACATCAATCTTGGGCACATGGTTCCACCAATTCACTTTGATCATGGAGGACAACGTTGCCAGAGCGTCTGCCATCTGATTTTCATCACGAGGTATATGATGAAGCTTTACAGTAGTAAAGAAAGTCAACAGTCTTCTCGTATAGTCTCTGTATGGGATCAGATTGGGCTGGTGAGTATTCCAATCTCCATTGACCTGATTGATCACCAAAGCGGAATCTCCAAATATGTCAAGCATTTTAATCCTCAGATCAATAGCCTCTTCAATACCCATAATGCAAGCTTCGTATTCAGCTTCATTGTTGGTGCATTCAAATGTCAATCTGGAGGTGAAAGGTATATGAGAACCTTTCGGAGTGATAATAACTGCCCCAACTCCGCTACCATTCATATTAACGGCCCCATCAAACATCAAACTCCACCTTGAATCAGGATCTGGCCCTTCGTCAACTAACGGTTCTTCGCAGTCCTTCATTTTCAAATACATGATGTCTTCATCAGGGAATTCAAATTTCATCGACTGATAATCATCAAGTGGCTGTTGGGCAAGATAGTCGGACAGGACACTACCCTTGATGGCTTTCAGGGAAGTATACTGAATGTCATATTCTGTCAGGACCATTTACCAACGAGCAACCCTTTCGATGAGAGCTGGCTTCTCAAATATATACTTGACTAGATCCATCTTGGATATTAGCAGAGTCGTGTGAGTCAGCATGTATTGTCTCAAACGCTTAACATCCCATGCAAGCGCACAACATGTCTTCTCAAGCATTGAGTATCTTGACTCGCAATCATTAAATTTCTTGCTTAGGTAGTAGATGGCATGCTCTTTTCTACCTGTCTCGTCGTGTTGACCGAGTACACAACCCATAGAGTTTTCAAGCACTGTCAAATACATTATCAGTGGTCTCCCTGGAACTGGAGGCATAAGGATCGGAGGTTGTTGAAGATACTCTTTTATCTTTTCAAATTCCCTCTGGCAGTCATCATTCCACCTGACAACCTGGTCATTTCTTAGCAGCTTAAAAATTGGTCCACAAGTGGCTGTAAGATGAGAGATGAATCTAGCAATGTAGTTCAACCTCCCTAAGAAACCACGAACCTACTTTTTTGTTCTAGGCTCAGGCATTTCTTGAATTGCTTTTACTTTGGCTTGATCAACCCCGATCCCTCTTTCACTGACGATAAAGCCCAACAATTTGCCAGACCGCACCCCGAAGGTGCATTTATTTGGATTCAGCCTCAATTTGAATTTTCTCAACCATTCAAAGAGTTTCTGCAAATTTACCAAGTGTTCATCTTCGGTCTGCGACTTAGCAATCATATCATCAACGTAGACTTCAATCTCCTTATTAATCATATCATGAAATAGTGTCACCATAACACGTTGATAGGTTGCCCCTGCGTTCTTTAAACCGAAAGGCATCACTTTATAACAGAATGTTCCCCATGGGGTAATGAATGTCGTTTTCTCCATGTCTTTCAGTGCCATCTTAATCTGATTGTAGCCGGAGAAGCCATCCATGAAAGAAAATACCGAGAACTGAGTTGTATTATCAACCAAAACATCAATGTGAGGTAATGGGAAGTCATCTTTCGGACTTGCTCGATTCAAATCACGGTAATCAACACACATCCGGCCCTTGCCATCCTTCTTAGGTACCGGAACGATATTTGCAACCCATGGCGGATAACTGGTAACAGCTAAGAAACCTGCATCCAACTGCTTCTGGACTTCTTCCTTGATCTTGATCGCCATTTCTGGTTTCGTTCTTCTAAGCTTCTGCTTGACAGGAGAACAACCCTCTTTGAGAGGCAATCTGTGCACGACAATATCGGTGTCAAGCCCTGGCATATCTTGATACGACCAAGCGAAGATGTCTATGTATTCATGCAGCATTTCAATCAACCCCTTCTTTACATTCTCATTTAAAGCATCACCGATCTTGACTTCTTTCTTGGCGTCCTCGGTTCCCAGATTAATAATTTCCAGTGCTTCCTCATGTGGATGAATGGCTCTTTTCTCCTGTTTCAACATCCTGGCTAATTCCTCAGGGAGTTCATAATCTTCTTCACCATCCTCTTCGGCTTGGTAAATCGGATTGTCAAAGTCATAATAAGCCATAGCAGAACTGTTATCAATGGAATCCGATGAAATGTATCTGCATGAATGATGATTCACGCTTTATTTTAGAATGAATGCAAGAAAACATCATTGCCATTTATTATTAAAAATAAAAAGAGAAAGACAGGGAGCACAATATTTGAATGCAAAAGAACGTCTTTTATTGATGATAAGATTGAATGTTTAACAACGTAAACCCTACAAAGAATCTCTACGCCTTGGGCGAGGTGCGAGATTTGACATGAAAACAAGAAAAATTACTCTTCGCGAAGAGTGACTTGGATGAAGCCTTCAGCCGACCAATTGTGAAGCTCTTGCCCCGGGACAGCTGGGTGTATCCAGTTGCTGATGTCGCAGTCATTGTCTCCGTCTTCATCGCTCAGTGCGAAAACCTGACTAGGATTAATAACTCCAGCACTAGAGAATGTGGTCGGTCCCTGACGGCCTTGAAACTTCGGTCCTCTGTAACCAATCCTGAACCTGTTTTCCTTGAGGGGCGCTTCAATCACCTGGCCCCAACCTCTGGAATTACCAGATTGCACGACAGCTTGGGCTTGCTTGTAAGAGGCAATGGAGACTTCTGGATTTTTCTCTGATGAGGGAGAGACCCCTTGCACGTTCACTGTTTCAAATGCTTGACATAACGTTTCATGGATTTCACCATCCATTTCAACATATTTGAATGAAGATAAGTGACTTACAAGGATATCTTCTTCACCGCAGACGGTGACCACTTGTCCATCTACTACAAATTTAACCTTCTGATGGAGAGTTGATGATACGGCTCTAGCGCCATAAATCCACGGGGGCCCCAGCAGGCAGCTGTACGCGGGCTGAATATCCATCACGTAGAAGGCAGTGTTAAAAATCTGAGGCTCCACCTTGATTGGTAATTCCACTTCTCCAAAAACCGACCGCTTTGACCCATAAAATGCCCTAACTACCAAGTCGCTCGGCCTGAGTATCACCCCTTCAACGTCCAGCTTAATAAGTGCCTTTTTAGGAAGCACATTAAGTGAGGACCCGGTGTCCACCAACACATGAGAAAAAACTGCTCATTTGCATTCCATAGAAATATGGAGTACTTTATTGTGGTTTCTGCCCTCAGAAGTTAGATCAAAATCAGTGAAACCCAGCCCATGACTGACATTAACATTGGAAATTACCCCTTCGAGTTGGTTAACGGAGATTTCTTGAGGCACGTACGCAGCATTCTGGATCTTCAACAAGGCATTGCGGTGTGCTTCAGAACACAATAACAGAGACAAAATGGATATCTTTGATGGAGTTTGGTGGAGGTGATCTACAATCTTGTAGTCACTTTTTCTGATGATCTTCATAAATTCTTCAACATCCTTTTCAAAAGAAGTACCAGGCTCAGCCCTCTGCACAGGCTCTTCGTTCACTACTTGCTTGCCTTTGGCCTTTGCTAAGGCATCTGCATTATCACCTCGAAGAGTTTACGGCGCGAACAACCGGTCGCTTCTAGTGAAACCACCAACTCCTACATTATCAACCTTCTGATCAACTGCAGATGGGATATCAACTTCTTGCTTTTGACCATTGTAGTATACCTCAACGCCATAGTGCCATGGGATTGCTTTTTCACTTTCAAATGGAATTGGTTCGGGCACCGTGATGGTAACCGGAGCTCGCCTTGCAGGCACTGGAATCTGTACCGAAGTAAAAGGGATGGTAATAGTTGAAACATCATTATCAGCACTAGTAGCTTGACTGAACTGTAAACAACCCTCATTCATCAAATTCTGAATACAACCCCTTAACCGATCACAACCATTCTCAAGAACCAAACAATCTGAATAGTCCGCCTCACAGCCCCGGAATACATCTTCCTTCAACAGATGATCTTTCACTACCAGCAATGACGTTTTAACAACCCCTACATCGGATACCAGCATCCAACCATCATCTTCTTCAACAGCGCTTACAGTTTCCCTACCGTGGGGCGGCATTGGATTCTGAATGACATTTAGAGTGGCAGGAGGAGCAAAATTAATAGCTTTGGAATCTATCAAATCCTGAAACTTATGTTGAAAAGCTTTGCACTTCTCTATAGTGTGTCCAAGGCCACTTAGATGAAAATCACATCGCGCGTTTACATCATACCCTGCTGGGAGGTTTGCTGGAGGGGGACCCATCTTACGAGGTTCCACCAGGTTTAACTTGAGTAATTGTTGGAACAACATAGAATATGACATTGGTAAGGGATCAAAATGTCGATCAACTGTTCTTTGTCTTTGTTGGTAAGCCTGTCTTGGGGCCTGCTGTTGTTGTTGATTATGTTGTTGTGTAGCAACAGGAATAGTTACAGCAGCGGTCTGATGGTATGGAGCCTGATAACTTCTATTTCTGCTTCCCTGAGAAGGCGCGACATTGGTCTCCCCCTCACGCTTTTTATTGACACCAGCAAAAGGTTTCTTCACACCAGAAGTTGAACCCATACTCTCCTGAATTTTACCCATCTTGAGCAGATTCTCAATCCTTTCACCAGCAACCACAATATCCGAAAACCCAGATGATGTACTCCCTGCGAGATGATCCAATAACGTACCTTGTAGTGTCCCCATGAACATATCAGCCATTTCTCGTTCGAGCAATGGCGGTTGCACTCGTGCAGCCAATTCACGCCACCGCCGAGCGTATTCCTTGAAGCTCTCCTTAATTTTCTGTGTCATGCTTTGCAGCTGAGTGCGGTTAGGAGCCATATCAATATTGTATTGATATTGCTTCAGAAATGCCTCACCTAGATCCTTCCAATTCCTCACACTGGCTCTCTCCAACTTCATGTACCATTCGAGAGACGCACCAGATAGACTATCTTGAAAGAAATACATCCATAGCTTTTCATCAGTAGTATAAGCAGAAATTTTCCTGAAGTAGGCTTGCAGGTGGGTTTTAGGACATGAATTGCCATTGTATTTATCAAAAGTCGGAGCCTTGAACTTGGGAGGGATTCTCACTCCTTGCACCAATCCCGTATCAGCTACATCAATGCCCAGATTGTTATGGCATTCGATAGCTCTGATTTTTGCAGCCAGCAGCTCGTACCTTCGATCTCCTCCATCGTTGTTACATCCCATATCAACATTCATCAAGGAAAACTGGTCGTAGTTGTTATCCTCCACCTGAGGAACGGGAACAGGAATGGGGATAGAACCCCCAGCAGCTTGGCCCACAGGAATGCCAACATTGACTCCCCCAACGGGTTGCCTCTAGGTAGAGGATCGACTTGATTGTCAGCATGAGGAATCTCCCCTTCAGGTCTTTGGACCATAGCTCTCAATTCCTGTTGACCTTGGGCTACCCCTTGCATTAGGTCCATGAACTGGTTCATCCTGGCCCTCATCTCAGCCATTTTAGCCTGCAATTGTTCCATAGCTCGTACTTGATTTTGACGGGTAGAGTAGCGATGGATGTATGAATCAGCAATTCTGCCTGAAAATCACATAAGGTCAGGAAATCCAAAGATAAATACCTGTTATGCAAAAATGATATGTATGAATGTATGTAAATGACATGTTTAATCATTTCCAAGGCGTTTCACACCCTGATTCCAGTTTTAACCATGGGAAGCTGAGTAGCGGACATATATTGTTGAGAAGAAAATGTTGTGAGAGTGTGTTGTGAATACTTGTATTGAGAAAATAGCGACGTGCCAGTGTGCTGTGGAGATACCACTGTGAATACAACGTGGCGAGAATATCGAAGTGCCAGTGCGCTGTGAATACATTGTTGTACAGAATAAACCACTCATATCATATTAATGAAAAACAACCACGTGCCGAAACGTCATACAATGAGTTCATCTATCTGAAATACATCAAAATGGTGGTTCCATCAACAGGCCTGATGGTAACCACAATACATCAACAAAATGCTACTCTAGGTGAAATGGAACTGTCAATCATGAAGCTTTAAATCTTTCAGTACTTCACTGGAACATTTGATTTCCTCGAAGAGTATTTCAGTGCTCTGATGACTTGGCCTTTCAATCAGTTCCTTGATCATGATATCTCTCTTCTTAAGAGCCTCAGTCAATGAATCCATGTGCATTAAGAGAGCCTCATCATTACTCACCTCCTTAGGCCTCTTCACACCAGCTTGAATTTTAAGTCCATCCACCTCTACTCTGGCATCTTCGAGTTCCACCTTGGTAAATTCCAACTCAGCTCTGACGTTTCTCAACTGCTCCTGACTCTTATCAAAATCTTCGCGGTGTTTTCTTCGTTGCTCGTGCGCTCTTTAAAGCTCGTCATCTTTGGCCTTTAGTTGCTCTTTCAGTTCCGCATTCTCAATTTTGACTTCATCCCATACTTGCTGAAATTTAGTAAGTTTGGCTTTTGCCTCGGCCAAGGATTGTTTAGTCTGCTTGTGAGCCTGGGCGGAGGTGTCAGCAGCCATACTAGCTTTCTGATAATATCGGGCTCTGTCGGTAAAATCTTTTTCCTTCTCCGTTAGGATCTTCATTGCTTCTCGGGCTTTGCATTCCAATCCCCTGTTGGTATGTAAAGTGTCTTGAAGACGGCAGCTCAAATCAGAATTCTCCACTCGGAGCTCTTTCACCCGGGCTTGCAATTTATTGAACTCTTTAATGGCCACCATGATAAGTTGTACCGACATCACTGGATACAAGGGTGGCTCCCTAGAGAAAGGCAAGAGCACCTCTTTTACCTTCATCTGGATCCATTTTGTGTAATCAGGGTAGGCTCTACAGTCACCTTTTCCTAGGACAGTCTTCCCTATTTTGTGAATGTGTACCCAAGCGTTCACAGCTTCCCTTAGCACCTCTCTGTCTTCAACCCCATTAAAGAACAAGGATTCCTCGATATCTCGGTCTGCGGGAGGGTTCCTTGAAGCATATCCAAATTGTCTGATAGCCAGGATAGGGTTGTAATTAATTCCACCCTTCCTACCTATCAAAGGTACATTCGGGAAATTCCCGCAGCTATAAATGATATCTATTCCTCGCAACTGATGATCGAACCATACAATGTTGTCAGCAGTCAACCCCATTATCCGCTTTGACCACTTTAGAGAATCTTTTGTGTCTATAAAGGCATCAGCCTGAGGTAAATGCTTCAAAAACCAGTCAGATAAGAGTGGGGTGCAGCAGTTGACAGGTCCTCCTCTTCTCTTCTCATTTTTGAAATGCACTGAATGGTAGAAATCGCCCAACAAAGTAGGAATTGGATTTTTCAGAATAAAAACCCTTACAGTGTGCATATCTATAAAGTAGTGTTGGTTAGGAAACAAAACGATGCCATAGATACACAGGGCCAAAATAGCATTATAGGCTGTCCAATTCTTGGCATTGGCAGATTCTTGAGCTTGGTTGGCAAGAAATTTCAAGTGAAAGCCCTTAAATCCACTCTTACAAGCAAAATTTCCCTTCAGTACTGATTGATTCACACGCAGAGCAGACGAGATCTCTTCTATGCTAGGATGCTCCAGAAAAGAACGGTACCGTTGATTTGACTGAGATCCCTAAGATGAACGAAAACTCCTCCAATGTAATGGGTTTGCCATTTCTGGTATGCCATTATCGCCCTCGGAAGGAGTGCCTCAACTGAGTCCTCGGGAATGGTCACCAGAGTCGACATCTTTCAAGGTTAACACCCTGAAATGCACAAGACACGCAAATCAGAACATCTCCCAAGAAAACCTCGTCTGGGTGTGGATTTCGTGTAAACCAAACATACCAAGATGCTACGTAGACCACACTACTTTCCACTCTAATCCTATGTGTGTACTCAAGCTTGTGTAATGGGTTTATCTCTCAGATCACCCTGCCCACCAAACAGAAAAAACCAGCACAGTCCAGTCCAACACAAAATGTATGGCAACAGCAAATGTAAAGCAAGTAAATGTAATAAAACGGTAAACATGCAACAATGCCATAAATAAAGCGAATAAAGTAAGCAGATAAACACCCTAAAATCTAAAACAAACTAACGCTAGGATTGACTCGCTTAGGGATGGGAAGGTCCCCAGCAGAGTCGCCAGCTGTCGCATCTACGAAAATCAACCGGCGGAAAAGAACAGAAGAGTCGCCACCGGACGTTATTTATCCCGACGCATGGAAAAGAAACGATCGAAGAAAACCTCAACAAAGGGAAAAGAATGGTCATCGCAACCATCTCCTGGGTTCGAGAGTCGGTTACGTGAGAGGAAGGTATTAACACCCCTCACGTCTATCGTATTCGATGGGATCCACGCTTGTTGTTATCGATCAAAGGGTGTAGGTTATCTGAAACTCAAATGCTAACTGGAACGAAACGGGAAACGGAGAAACGGGGGAGAAAAGAAAAGAAGTGACTAGATAGGACATCGTCGTCCTAGGCCTACATATTCCCTCGGGAGCGGGAAAGTCAGAGTCAACGTAGTTCGGACTACGGTTTTGTGGGGGAAGTTTGCTCGCCAAGACATCGCGTCTCGTGCCTACATATCCTCAATCTTACCGGAGAAAGGAAGTCAGAGCAGTCGTAGTTCGACCTACGGGTTGGTTTTGTTTATGTTTTTTAGGTGGAATACGTCAACGTTCATGTTCTAGCAGTTTAGGTGTTGCCGCTCGTTGTATGGAGTCTTACGCGTTTACCTGTTTGCGGTAGAACGGAAATAACGCATCCTTATGAATGGAATGAGGGAGATGAGAAGAGAAGATGATTGTTTGTTTTTGTCTTTTAGGAGAAATTATTTTGATTGATTGTGTTTGTAACATATATCGTGCTAAAGTTTATGACATAGGATCGAATGCGTCGCAAATCGACCCAAGACAGGACGCATGCTAAACACTCTAGGAAAGTGAAGGAAAATCCCCCACTCTCCATTTCCCACGTACTTAAGGCTCATGACGCACTCAACATGTAGTATTTATTAAGTGGTTTAAATTTGTTTAGAGATGAGAAGAGAAAGACTCAAAGTTGAAAGAAAAAACAACTAAGGGGAGACTAATTGTGTTCCTAATGTTGTCATACAACGATGGCCCTATAGTTGAGGTAAGAAAGGGAAGTCTACCTAACGTTAGCATGCATGGATTAACTTTTAATGTCTATCCTAATCCAAAGATTAAGTTGTATTAGGGAAGCCTAAGGGAATATGCAAAAGTAAATCTAAGACTTAAACAAGTCTTAAGATTCAAGGGGGGAGAAAGGAGTGAGAGGTGAAATAGAAGTGATACAAGAGTGATATAAGCAAGTAAGGACCAGAACCTATAACATGTATTCAAAGTGTACAAATGACTTCAAGTAGTCGCGGAAAGGTCATGTTAAAACATCGTGAAGAGTTGCATAAGTTTGCACAAATTTGTACCTAGTTTACTTCTGAGGCAACAAGTATGCTCTTTCACACAAAGCATGAACAAACATGGAAGTAAGCATATGAATCAGAAATGAATGTATCTTTAGGTGTCCCCAATTGGTTTCAAATCATCATGAAAGTCTTCAAGGAAATGCACTTATGGACGTCACAACAATTAAGGTATCAAACAAACACCAAACACCTTTTTGGAACTTATGACTTGTAAACAAAGTAAAAGGTGCAACATATAAGCCATGTAAGCATGCGTAAGCATCAAGGTCATAATTGAAGCATGTTATTTAAGGTGCAAACATGTCAAGTTACCATTCATGTCATCATAGCAAACCAATATCCAAAGATAAATGCAAACATGTCAAACTAGCATCCACACAATTCCACACATTCATGTTATGTGATGAGCAAAGGAGGTGAATCCCAACCATGCTAAATGTGTACATAAGTGAAAGAGGAAGTGTTAAATGACATATAAATGAGGTTTGAAATGTCACCAACTCATCATGAGATTCACATCACTTTACATTTAAGACTTTAGACAATTCTATACAAAGATATCACTTATATCATGCACCAAACATTTGTGATCAAACAATGATTAAGTACATACAAAGGGGACATGTGAATGACCTAAGTCAGAATTGAAACCATTTAACTAAGATTCAAAACCACTTTCAAAGTGTCACCAAAGTTTACTTCAAACATCTTCTCCAAAACCAATTCAAGTTAGGCAAGCAAATCGTCCAAACAATCTCACCACAAACATGCTACTTGTTACACAAGCATAAAAGATGGAATGGCATGGTAATGTAACATTAGAGCACTCAAGTCAGAAGTGAATGACCTATAATAGGTCTCAATTGAACCCCAAAACCAATACATGAACATGGCATACAAGCGGCATCAAAAGAAGTGGCCAAAGTGAAACACAAATTCATGTTTTCATACACACAAAAGTAGGCCATATTCAAGGCATATGAAAAGATCAAATGCATCATTCAAGCATGTATCAAATTTGTATTAAAATACACTTGTGAATGTGTAAAATTCATTCCCCAAAGTTGGCCCAAAGTGGCCTCACACAAGCGCCCAACCAAGACCTATTTCTAAGCATGCGTCAACACGTCATGTTCACTTTGAAAAATGGGTGAAAAAATAGCAAAATGGCCTTGAAAATTATGAGTAATTAAAGATATCATGCCAAGCCCAGTAAGTGGTCATATGAAAAAGATAGGACACAAACCATGCACCAAACATACTCAATCAATTGCAAACATGGATCAATTTATCAATGATGCTCTTACAAGACAAGGCACAAAGATGATGCTCAAAAGTAATTCAATAATCATGGTCAAGGTACCAATCAAACATAATTAGGTCATATAATCAGAGGCCTAAATGAACAACAAAAATTAGCTCCAAATTGTCATGGGAATATCACATTTTAGAACTTGCATCACTAGATATACCATTAAGAACACCTTCCATTACAAAATTCCAGAAAAACAGTAAAACACACAAAATATGAAATTAAAATTCACCACAAATTAAATAATATTCTCAAGAACTCCCCTGAATTTTATTAGAATTTTCCAATGATCTTTATTATTTTTAAAATTCACGTTTTAAACGTGCAAGAGAATTACACTAGAAAACAATTGAAAAGGATAGGGGGTGTGCACATAGCAAAAACCAATTATAAAGGGCAATGGGCACCGAAGCCAGGGGTGTGAAAAGCAATTACTCTAGGCCCAATGCACGTGTACATGAGCCTTGTGATTAATTCAAAGAAAATAGTATTCCCATCCAAGGGCTCGGAATAGCTGATCATGCTAGCACATGTATGCCTCATACACACCACCATCAATATTATTCAGCAAATAAAAAAAGGAAAATAAAAAGAGAAAGAAAAGAAATGGCACGTGAATCACGTATGACCTTTTTAATGCGCTGTCAACACACGAATGACCAGTATGGATTTACATAATCCAATGAACGCTAAACACATAAGTGACCGGAGCAAGCTAGGGTTTAATGCAGACTGCCAGACTGAATATCCGGTCACCTTCTCCGGTGACTCAACCACCGTGGCCAAGAACAAAATTCCCATAAATCCTCTAAATCACCATCATTCAACTCGTATTTTCACTCTGATTCCTAAAATGCTATTGGTTTTCACATAACGTGCACGTATAAGCCAAATCGAAGCCAACCAGTTCAAGATCGAAAACTGAAATTCATGTCATAACTATGTTTTCTACCAGATACCAGTGCCTACACTCCATAGGACTTCAAATAAGCACTTCTCCATCATCCTAGCCACTTGCTACTACACAAATAAGAAACTTGACAGAAAATGACTAACCTTCAATGGAGAATGTCACAAATCCTTCAAGAAACCCTAAGCAAGCTCCTAATGATCTTCAAATCCTCTCTGAATGGGAAATAAACGCATAGAATCAACTAAATCATGCTTGAAATAAAGATTGATAAAGATGATGTTGAAACTCGGGTTTGATGATAGAGCCACTACAGGTTCATTTTCTTGCGTACAAAAGCTTCAATCAAGTGTGGAGATCAAGGATCTTGGGAGAAATCACAGAGAGAGAGCTTGTAGAGAGATCTTCAATTGAAAATGCAAAATGAAGTGAATTTTGAGAGTGAGCGAAAAATGGTTGTAACTGTTTCAGTTAAGGCTTGGTTTAGGCTTATATATTCAAGGTTTGTGAGTTTAATCATGGTTAGGGCTTGGTTAAAGTGAGGTTAAGCATGGTGGCAAAGTAAGAAGGTTCTCTTTTTTTTTTAATCCCACTGGTCAGGGTTGCTCTTCATGATGTATTGATCATGGTAAAGATACGTTTATGATGGCATATTGCATGGTATTAACTGGCTGGCACACACAGGATTACAACCACTTGTACCTTAAGTTGCTTTTTTCCTTTAGGCATATGAAGTAAAGTTGGTGATGGAATTTAGCTTGTAAGTTTATGCATAGTCTAATATAGTAAACATTGGTAACATGGGGGTATTGCGTATGATGCATGGGGTAACAAGGATGGCATGAATTGGTATTGGATTTTTTTAGAAAAAATGTCATAGTTTATATTGACATGGATCATGTTCAGGGGTGATTTCTGATGATTTTGGAGGAGTGTATCTTCATGGATTTTGGATCAAATGCCAAGGTTTTTGTAACCAAATTGAAGGCCATGTTTGATACTACATCTTTGATGTTGGAGGCAAGTGAATTTAAGGCCCCAAACAAGGTGAAAACTGAGTTGGAACATTACCATACACGAGCTGCCAAATACATGAAATTTTTCCTAAGTCATTTTCCATGTTGAACACCTTTGAATGTCCTAACTTTAACACACCATAACTCCTTCAATATTGATCCAATGGAGATGAACCACATATGGTTGGAAAGCTTGAAGAGCACTCTACAATATTCATTTGAAAGAGTATTTTCAAAAATGCTTGGATCATGAAGAAATTTGGGCTTGAAGATGGTAACTTGAAACTTTGAAAATTACTAAAAATGGAAACTTCCATATAAAGACTTTCCCAAAATGGAAAATTTTCCATAGAAAGCAACTTCTTACACAAATTTGATATTTGATGAGTCTCTTGGAATTTCTTGATCAATTTTCTCCCCATGGACACTTTAGACATGATGAACATGACTTTGACCCTAAAAGTCAGGAGTTGACTTTTTTGAGTGCTCAGTTGACTTTTCACCCAATTTCTTGATTTTCAATCAATCTTCTAATTGAAACTTTTATGAAAGCAACTGATGGCTCCAATTTCATCCATAGACACCTAGAGGCATGTGGAGTATCATGGAAACAAATTTTGTCCAAAAATCAGAAATAAACTGACTTTTGCACAAAACCCTAATTTGACCCCCCCACAAGTCAAGAGAAAATAACTGATCTTCAAAACCCAAATTCCTTTGACCATGTTGTAGACTGCCTCCAACCAAGATGATTTATGTGATGAGATGATGTGAAAAGCCCAAAGATTTCACTCATGGAGGTGTCTCAAGCTCAAAGGACCAAAACCCTAGTTGATGATCAACCAGTATGACAGTGCACTTTCCATTACTTCTCTTGCCAAATTCACATTCTTGATGACATGATGGGCCATATGAGTTGCCTTGAAGATATGGCAAGCTTCTATGGATTGATGGATTAGTATCTCATTCTCCTTGCCTTGCACAAAACAGAGATGGTGACACCCTTGATATCATGCCTTATAAATGCTAATGATGCATATGCAAATGTTTATGTCCTAGATGCAAATGAAATATGAAGTATAAGACATTAAATGGGTATAAATAAGAGGGAAAATTTTGAGGTGTTACACTCTTGTTTATTCAGTGGTCATTGGCAATTAATCATCATATCATTTAGGACGAATACGATAACTTTTCTGTGTTCCTTGCATGATCCACTGGAAAAGAAAATGAAAGATATTATTAATTCGTAAGTGTATGCTTAATTCATTTTCTTTGACATTGTAGTTTCTTTATCATGTAATATGTTTAATTCAAAATCAATGTACAGTGTTGTGGAACAGGTGAATATGATAAACAATGTTAGAAGAAAGCCCACATGAATCTGTCCTAAAGTAAGTGGTCCGATTACATGTTTCTTTCATTTAAATTCATGTGTGGTTGTATTCATGTCATTTTTGCTTAAACTTGTAGACAAGGAAACAACCCGGGACTTACGAGTGTGGTTATTATGTCATGAAACACATGTTAAACATTGTCCTTGCTTGCATTGTTGATTCATTGGACAAGGTATACATGTCATAAAATGTTTACATATATTAATATATAAGTTGACTACTGAATTATTATCATGCATGTTATTGGCTCTTTCTTATGTAGATGTTTAACGACGGAACCCCATTCCTTGTTTAGGACTTCGTAGATCTTCGTAAACGTTTGGCGTATATCCACAATGTTCTTAAGGGTCATGCTGATTGATGATGTGAATAACACTTTTTTGTAGAGATAATGTGAATAACACTTTTATGTATTGATGACATGAATATAGTGTTTGGTGTAAATATGGTTATAACAGTTACAATACTTACAAAATTAATAATAGGAAGAAATTTTAGCTTTTGTCAATGAACGTTGTTAGCTATATTTTATGCTCTTTATGCATGTATACCTTATCTATTATGGTTAAAATGGTTACAGGTTAAAAAAATGGGATGAATTTGAATTGCTGAGAAATGCATATTTAAAACATAGGAAGTTTTGATAGCAGTTACAAATCCTAGCCGTGGTTGTATATTTGTGTCTGCAGAATATATAATGACAATTATATATTTTAACCGTCATAATATCTCGCGCCCTGCATAGAAAAAAATAAATATCAAAACGGCGCAACTGAGAATCGAACCAAAACCATTATATTTATCACAACAGTTCGTTTGAATAACCGTTGTGATAGGGCGCGCTGTTTCCAGGTTATTACAACGGTTAATGACCCGTCATTATAAATATTATTTTACAACGACACTCTACATAACAACGTCTGCGCCAGCGTCATTATATACCTTTTCCAACCGTTGTTAATTGGTTTTTACGTAGTAGTGGAACCACCGACATAGCCTAAACGATTTACGAACTCTAACAACTTTTTTTTTTAAAGAATCCTCGACGATAAAGTCACTTTCTTTATAAATATATGAGCCATTCTCCAAAATAAAGTGTTTCGCCGACCAACAATGGGGAAACAATGGCTTACATTTACCTTTCACCCTCGGTTCAACAGCACAAACAATTTCGTGAGCCTCGGGGGTAAATAGGGTTACCAAAAAGAACTGGTCCATGAAATGGTGGTTTAGGAAAAGCTTCAAAAATCCATACCTTCGACATAAAAAGAACCAAATCCCAACCTTTTGGTCAAAATAAAGTGTTGTGGTCACAGCGAAAGAGAAGAAAAAAAAAAGAAAATGAAGGGATTTTTCCTTCAGATACTCACATGAGTACTGATAGCTTTAACATATGCCAATTAGTGGGATGAAGTTGAGATGAAACCTACATAAAATAGTTGACAACATCCACTTCGAAAGCGGTAAAAGACAAATGAACTCCAAAAACAAAAAGAGATACTCATGCAAAAGGATGGTACAGTTACCATACTCATTGCAAATTGTGTCTTCGTCACTAGAAATGGTAAGTCCCGGAGTGCCATTTCGCCAACATAAAAAAAAAGACCTATTTAATTTCCCCTCTTTGGTGGAGATAGAGACAGTTGACGAGAATACGAAACCTTCCCATGGAGAAGATGGGTTCACCATATTCTTTTTCACGTTTTTTCTGAGGTCTATTTGCCATATCACGATATAGCATTCAAGAAATCGATAAGGAAAAAGATTTTTCAAAGGAGAAAAAGATACAAACGGTTCTGAAACATAAGAGAAGAAAAAACCTAGAATAAAGAAGTGACTCTAGTTTTCCCACATTTATGAATCATGCTTACAAAATTAAAGGTGTCTTATCAAACAATCGTTTCTCTTGCACGTAATACTTGAGTATTTTAGTTCCCTTGAAAGATCATAATCACTCTTCCAATAGCATTTAAAATTACAGGGTAGTTGAAGCAAATAAGGTATGATCAGTAGCTAATGGAAATCCATTAAACCCTCGCCTCAACTCCTTAAGCGTGAGGGCTTGGGGGGCAACTGTTATGGGCCAACCATATCCTTGATGATTCGGCTCCTCCCCGGAGATCCGACCACTATAAGAAAAGAACTCCCAGATTTATCCGATCCAGACATCACCATTTCTAGTTCGACCACTTCCAGATGTAACATTCCAGATCCGGTTCAAGTGAATGCTAAAGCCTAAAAAACATTATCCTAACCACAAAACCTTTAGTAATATGGAAGCAAGGGATCAATCCATCTAATGCATTCAACGGTCCTCTGCATTCTACGCCGAAAAGTTAGCAAGTTAGTTATTCAACTCCTCTATGTATACGGGCGTAGCCATTTCTGATAAGAAGTTTCAAATACAATTTGAATACTCTTTCATCATACACATATTGACTTGAGCGTCGAAGTTCTAACCTTACAGGTACACCCTTTGCTCCGTTGCACCGGAAGCTCTCCCCCGCCCTAGCTTTGGTGACTACACATATTTCTGGTTTCGGTACGGAACACATGGTTTGTTTGTTTATGTCTTTAAATAAAGGGTAGGGTTTTTGTGACACACTTTCAAGTGAGCTAGCATGTTAGATGTTCCATGTATTTTAGGATCACATCAATATATTTTGTGACAATGCTTACATGCAGCTATTGGTCCAGGCTCATCAAGTAAAATGTTAAATTCTGACCAAACACGAGAAGTTTTCCTATTTCCACTAGCATTAAATTTCTTTTTTTCCTATCAGTAGGGAGGGGAGGGAGAGTAACATCAACAACTGCTGGTTGTGTTTCCTTTAATGTCCTAGAACAAATATTTGACTAAAACAAAGATTAATGCAAGTGGATGAAACTAAATAGATAAGAAGAAGAAAAAGCACGATGAAGGCCACAAAATTTTGTCTAGAACATAGAATTTTCATTAAAGCACAGAGATTCTGTTTTGGCTTAAATAATATTTTCGTCCCTGTAAGTTGACGAGTTTTTGATTTTGGTCCCTGAATCTTTTTTTTTTCGGTCCAAGTCCTTAACATTTGATTTCTTTTTGTGATTAGTCCCTGACGTCAAACTTCCGTTACAAAAATGATGATGTGGCTAACGGTGATGACGTGGCAGGGCTGATGTGGTTCCTACCGCTGACGTGGCAAGGTGTTTTTTCGTTTTTTTTAAGTCCTCGTCATCATAATTTTTTTATTTATTATTTTTTGTGTTGATTTAAAGGCTAATGCAAAGTTTAAAAATGGTCCCAAAAGGAGTTGAACCCAAGAGGGTTGGGTTCACATGATAGTACATAACCACTACACCGACTTACATATTTGGTTAATTCATTGCAACAAATTTATATATTACATAAATGATATAACTAATATATTACTAAACCAACCTACATATTTCAACTAATAATAAGTTTAATAAATATTTCAGCTATTAAATAATATAACTAATAATTAGTTTATTAATTATTTTATTAAATATTTAATAATATTTCTGCCACTTATTTAAATTGTTAAAATATTGAATAAATTAAATAAGTTAGTTTAAACTATTTGAAATAATAGTTGAAATAGTTATGTAAATAGTTATTTAATGATATTAATATTTAATAAAATAGTTAAAATATAAATATTAAATAAACTATTTTATCTATTTAATAAAAATTAAAATATAAATTAGTTAATAAATTATTTTAAATAAACTATTTTATCTATTTATTATAAACTATTTTATCTATTTAAAATATAAATTAATTAATAAAATATTTAATATTTAATAACTTATTTAATATTTTAATAGTTGAAATATAAATTACTTAATAACATATCTAATATTTAAAAAACTATTTATCAAGTATTTTAAAAATCTATTTAATAAACTATAAAAAATGTATTTTAAAAAACTGTATAAAAGTATTTAATAATGTTAATTAACTAAATAGTTGAAATATTTAATAAACTATTTAATAATATTAATATTATTTCATAAAATCAATAAAAATATAATTAAAATATAATAGTTGCAGTATGTAGTATTATTTCATAATATTATGAAAATAGTTGAAATAATATAAAATAATTGTTTAATATTTAATAAGTTGATTAAAAATTAATTATTTAATCATTAATTACTATTTATTAATTACTATTTATGAATAAAATAGCATACTTTGTGAAGGGATTAATTATTGTGGTAGCAAAGCAAACAACTATAACCATTTTTTATTTCAGTAATTAATCAAATATATTAATTATTTTATTAAATATTATACTATTAAATAATTAGTTTATTAATTTTAGTGAAATATTATTTAATTAGTTGGTTAAATAATTTTAATTACAGTATTATTAAACAATTTAAACTACAACATTATTAATTACTGAAATAATTACAGTATTATTAATTACAATTTTATTAAATAATTTCAATTATATTATTATTAAAAAATTTTAATTTTAATATTAATCATTTTTATTAAATAATTACAGTATTATTTACTAAATATTTAATAAAATAATTATTTGATATACTAAATATTGCAACTATTTTACTAGTTTAAAGACTAATTATTTTATTAATTAATAATTATTTGGTTTAATAATTTTACTATTTCAATTATTTTACTAGTTTAAAGACTAATTATTTTACTAATTAATAAAATAATTATACTAATTATAATAAATAATTTATACTAACAGTATATATAAATATTTATATTAAATAATTTTTATTTATATTAATAAGTATTAAGTATTAAACTCTATAAAATAATTTATATTATCAGTATAAAATAATCTATACTAATTGTATTAAATAAGTGCAGTATTTCAAATATAAGTATTAAATAGTAAATATTAGATTTATGTAATATATAAATTTGTTGCAAGTAAAAACACAATTGAGTTGAATGGTATAGTGGCTAAGAACTATGTTGTGGAAGCAAAGGTCATGGGTTCAAGATCTTTTGGGACCAAAATTTGAATTTTTGCCTTCTTTAACTACAGAGACCAAAATCAAAATGATGATGTGGAATTATTGGAGGTTAAAATAAATGAAAAATGATTAAAAAAACTTGTCACGTCATCACCGTTAGCCACATCATCATTTTTGTAACGGAAGTTTGGCGTCAGGGACTAATCACAAAAAGAAATCAAATGTTAAGGACTTGGACTGAAAAAAAACAGATTTAAGGACCAAAACCAAAAACTCGCCAACTTACAGGGACGAAAACATTATTTAAGCCTTCTGTTTTTTATTAATACATTGTTAAACGACAAAAGAAGAAGAAGAAGAAGAAGAAGAAGAAGAGAAACGATGGAAGCTTTAAATTGTTAGAGATAGAGAGAGGATAACAACAATGAGAGAGTGAAATTTATATGATTTAAAATAGTGGAGGCGACGTGGTGGTGCAGCGACATCAAGATGGAATGACATTGTTGTGTTGATGTCAATAGAAGAGAAAATGAGAGAACTTTTTGATCTCAAACCCTATACACACTGCACATGTGAGAATGACAAACAAATGAAAAATGATATGTGTTTTGATCTTTTAATTTTAGGCCAAGTTCCACCAGTCTAACCTAGTATTAAAATAATAATTTAGACTAAAGCTATTGTGCCAGTCGAATTCGATTTTCAAAGGGCCTAAACCAACCATGTGAACCGACCCATCTAAACCCTATACACACTACACATGTGAGAATGACAAACAAATGAAAAATGATATGTGTTTTGATCTTTTTGTTTTGGGCCAAGTTTCACCAGTCCAACCGAGTATTAAAATAATAATTTAGACTAAAGCTATTGTCTGGTCAAATTCAATTTTCTAAGGGCCTAAACCAACTATGTGAACTGACCCATCTAAACCCATATAAAACTAGTGATCATTAACTCGATAACCCCAAAAACTAGCCCACACGAACCGAAAACCTGCGGGCCCGATGGGTAGGACGGTTTGGGCCGTTTCAATTTTTTTTGTCCAACCCTAAAACATAGTATATGCAATGTAAGTTCAACAAAATGGAAAGTTTTTCTATCCTATAGGTAAAAGTTGGAGACCATATTATGCCACAAGTCACATAATTTAAATATTTTGAATCTATAATACAAAACGATGGATAAATAGAAGAAGATGTAAATAATCTAATTCAAATTAAGTGGTTGAAATGAAGAATGACCCTTTGGGGTTTTATGTGACACAAAAATACAACTAAAATTGGAGAAAGTTTTTTATCGAATAACAATAAAACCTACGAATTTGTACATGATATAATGCATTAGATTAAGTAAGTGGAGCAGAGATTGAAGATGTTACGTTAGATGTGTGATAAGATTAGATGAAATTAAATTAGAAACGACAAAAAAATAAGCTTAGGTTATTTAAAGATGTAGATAATTTGGAGATATAAAGAGAAGATTTATAAATTTTATTTTTAAAAAAATAAGTTAGATGGAAAGAAGTCAAATAATTAGAGACAAATTAATGAATAAAACTTAGAAAAATTATAAACTACTAAAAAAATTTCAAGATTATTAAATAATTAGAGACAAATGAATAAAACTTAGAAAAATTATAAACTACTAAAAAAATTTCAAGATTAATAAATTTAATATAAATATCATTTTGAATAGAATATTATAATATAATATAGCGGATTTCACTAAATATTGCGGTTAATATATATATATATATATATATATAGAGAGAGAGAGAGAGAGAGAGAGAGAGAGAGAGAGAGAGAGAGAGAGAGAGAGAGAGAGAGAGAGAGAGAGAGAGAGAGAGAGAGAGAGAGAGAGAGAGAGAGAGAGAGGTCAGTGTAAAATTTTTTTACACCTACAACCAATTAAAACTCTTACATTTGCCATGTCATTTTTAGTATTTTAAAAATAAAATTGAAATTTATTCTGATACATGTCTCTCATTAATTGAGAGTGTAAAAATATATTATATCTATCATTTCAAAAAATATATTATTTTGCCCTTCAAATATTTGTGTCACTTGTTAAATTTTTATCAATTTTTAAAACTTGTTTGAAACGAGGCCCGAATCCTTCACCCTAATTTTTCAATCTATGTAAAGTAAAATAATATTAACTTTCCAATTTATTTGTAAAAAATATCTTAAAATAACTATTTATTTTAATTAAAAATTAATTTATTTTTTCTTGACAATATTCTCTAATTAATACTCTCTAATAATTTTATTTAAAAAAAATATTTTTTAAATTCATTGAATAGTTTATATATTTGATTTATTTATGATTCATATATATTAATTATTTAATAAATTTAAAAAGTATTTTTTTATATGATAAATAACAGTATTTGTATTACTTTAAATTTAATATTTTTATTTTACCTTATGACAAACATTAATACATATGATAAAAGAAGTAATTAAGAAAAATATTATTCTGTCTTTATTTATATACTTTTTAAATAGTAATTTAAATTGATGAATTAAATGAGTTATTCTTTTGACGCATAAGAGAAGCTATAGCCTATAGGATTGACAAACTTAAAGTTAAGTCCACGCTCACAAAAAGCGCGTCAATAAGGGTCCCCAGTAGTCTTCCACGTGGCACTACCCTCCTTCCCCTAGCTAGCTCTTCTATTTTTCTTTTTCATTTCATTTTCCCACCAACACTCCCATTCTAAGCATTGCACTCTCCAATCCCAAACAACCCTATTATCACCCCAGCACCAAAACTAGCTTCAGATTAACCAAAAATGCATTACTAACATTTTTAACGTAAAGTGCAATTTCAATTTCATTTGCATTTGCATTTTCAACTCACTTCAGCTCCAACAATGCCTCCATCTAGTAGCATCCCAATCTCAACCTCTCATTTCGTTTCACTCTCTCACCATAACCGTTTCTCTCCTTCTAGAAACTTCTCCGATGTTCACGCTCCGCGCTTTCTCCCCTTCCCGCACCGCCCTCACTCCTCCGCCTCCTCCGCTGGTTCGTTTTTCCGTCTCTTCTATTCCTACTTGTTTTCATCGTGTAAGCTACTGAATGAGTCATTTGATTTTTTCACGCTTCATTCGTTCCAGTCTAGTACAGAGTAAGGAACTTGTTAGGAGATTAATTCGATTGAGAATTTGAGTTTTCATGTGTTTTTTGGAATATAGCTTGTGATAATTTCTGTGATTCTGAACATAGTCTTTTGCATTGTGCAAGTGTTCGTGCCTTCTCAAATAAGTGCTTATGTACAGTTTATTTCTATAACTAAAGATAAATTGTAGTCAAACAATTTTCATATAAGCTATCCTGCAGAGCTTATGAAAATTAGTTAAAAAACAACTTATAACAACAACTTATGAACATTTTCTTAAGCTGATTCTATAAGCTCTTCTAGGTATTTTAACAAATGCTTATGCATGTACATCAATTCAAATAGACCTAATGTCTTTCACGGATTGCTCTAGAAAGCAGTTATATTGTTGTTGATATTTTTTCCTTTATTGTTATTAATTTTTTTCTGTTTTTTTCTTTCTTTCTTATTCTTATTCTTATGTTAGATCAAATATATGTCTTCTGTTAATGCGAGAAAACGCAATAGTGCTTCCGTGATTATTAAGAGTGCTCGACTGTATGTTGTGTTTTCTGTAAGCTCACCAGATGTAGCTGAGACCTTGTGCCTCTTTTATCATGTCTGTGATGGAGCTAAGACCTTGTGCTTCTTATATAATATAATGGCTGTATGTTTTACACATTGTGGTTTTATAACAATTGAGAACCACAAATTCATCCCTTCTCGGTCTGAATGTAGTATAATGGGGGTTATGTGTATCATTTATGCATATTTCTAAATAGATTTAGGACAAATATACCGTCCAGCCTTTTGTGCAGAAGCTTTTGTAGAAAGTAAAGGAACTTAATATATAGTTATTGTTTATATTCTAAAATTTGCTTTCATTAACGTGGTCTACCATTGTATGTACTAAAGTCATTCCTAATTATTAGTGGAATATAATTCTAAAATTATCAGGAGATAGTCGGTTGCATGCTCAATTTTCAAGGGATGAGATCCGTATTGATACATGCGATGAAAATTCTGGAGGCGAAAGTGTCGAACAGCTGCGGGAATGGCTATCATTCTCTGATCATGGGCCTAAAACTGATATAGGAAAGCGGATCTTCTGTAATCGGCCATTGAATATGAAGAACATTGTTGCTGTGGGATTTGACATGGATTATACTTTGGCACAATACATGCCTGAAACTTTTGAATCCCTTGCTTATCACCACACCATTGAAAAGCTGGTTTATGATTTGAAATACCCTAATGAGGTTTGTCTAGTTGACCTTGCTCTGATTCTTACTGTGTTTATTTTTTATTTTTTATTTTTTTATTTTTATTTTTAAATTATTCTTTTTCTTGTGACAATGGTGATTGAAAATGGTTTTGAATTTTTATTTTGTTTATTTACTCACATCTTTTCGAATCACTTTGTATCCATCAATTCGTTGAAATATAATACTCCCTTCTCTCCATACTCAAATATAAGCAAATATTAGGCCATGATTTGAGTCAAGACCCAAGAGGAATATTCTTTAACTATACAACAATACAAAGCATTTTCCACTATTTTGGGCTTGTTAAAATACTGAATTATTATGGAATGCTTGAGTGAAATTCCACTCAGCTGATTTGCTTATATACACACTAGAAATTAAATACAATGTGAGAGTTACAAGGACATTAATGTAGTTTCTAGTTCCTAAGTGCATGAATGTGATTTACTAGGCATTTAATTAGTTATTAATCTCCTAAACAAATTCCAATTTATTTTATAATTCCAACACTCTCCCTCAAGATGGAACATATAAATCAAATGCTCCAAGCTTGGAACAAATATTTTGAATCCGCGGCCCTCTTAAAGATTTAGTGAAGATGTCTGCTAGTTGATTATTAGAACTAACAGATTTGGTGACAACTTCTTTAGAAAGGACTTTCTCCCGGACGAAATGACAATCAATCTCAATGTGTTTAGTTCTCTCATGAAACACTGGATTATAAGCTATATGTAGCGCTGCCTGGTTATCACAACAAAGTTTCATTTGTTGAGTATCTCCAAATTTTAATTCATGAAGAAGTTGTTTAATCCAAATGAGCTCACACGTGGCTACAGCCATATCTCTATATTCTGCCTCTGCACTTGACCTTGCAACCACATTTTGCTTCTTGCTCTTCCATGATATAAGATTTCCTCCAATAGACACACAATACCCTGAAGTAGAACGCCTATCAATTGGTGAACCTGCCCAATCTGCATCGCAAAATCCGACTATTTGAGTACTTCCGTTGTCTTCATAAAGCAATCCTTGTCCCGGGTTTCTTTTAATGTACCTTAGGATTCGAATTACTGCATCCCAGTGATCCTTATGAGGAGATTGTATGAATTGACTTACCACTCCAACCGCAAAAGAAATATCCGGCCTTGTAATAGTAAGGTAGATGAGTTTTCCAACCAATCTTCGGTATCTTTCAGGATCAGAATAAGGCTCCCCCTGGTTGGGCAACAATTTTTGATTTGGATCCATAGGACTATCAACTGGTCTACAATCCAACATACTAGTTTCTTTGAGTATATCTAATGCATAACTCCTTTGTGAAATGATAATCCCATTCTTTGACTGAGCAACTTCAATTCCAAGAAAATATTTCAACCTTCCTAGATTCTTAGTCTGAAAATGTCGGAATAAATGTTCCTTCAGTTGAGAAATTTTTTCTTGATCATTTTCAGTGATGACTATATCATCTACATAAACCACCAAATAAACACATTTACTTGGAGAGGTATTGCAATAGAAGACTGAATGATCTGCTTCACTACGTTTCATTCCAAAAGCCTGAACAACTGAGCTGAATTTCCCAAACCAAGCTCGCGGGGACTGTTTAAGTCCATAGAGAGAGCGTCGTAGTTTGCAAACCAAGCTAGACTCCCCCTGAGCAACAAATCCAGGTGGTTGCTCCATATAAATCTCCTCTTCTAAATCTCCATGTAGAAATGCATTTTTAATATCCAACTGATGCAACGGCCAATGACTTATGGCAGCTATGGCTAAAAATAAACGAACAGAGGTGATTTTTGCCACAGGGGAGAAAGTATCACCATAATCAAGGCCATAAATCTGGGTATAACCCTTGGCCACTATACGAGCTTTGAGACGATCAATCTCTCCATTCGGCCCAAATTTAACGGCATAGACCCATCGACATCCAACAGGTTTCTTGCCCGGAGGAAGAGGGACTAGACCCCAAGTATTATTATGCTCCAAAGCTTGCATTTCATCAATCATGGCCTGCCGCCATCCTGGATGATCAAGTGCCTCACAAACATTTTTAGGAATGGAGATAGAAGGTAAGGATGCTATAAAAGAACAACAAGAAGGAGAGAGACGATGATAACTTAAGAAGTTATAAATAGGATGAGGGTTTCGAGTTGATCGAGTACCTTTCCTATGAGCAATGGGCAAATTAAGATTTTCGTCAGGCAGGTCTGTAGTAGGGTAAGCTGCTGGAGTAGGACATGATTCACTTGGTCTCTCAGTGCCCTCCAATTCACCATTAGGAACACGTGGGCGTCGCTGGTATGTAATGATTGGTCTTTGAGATGGCGTGGGTGAAGGATTATTTGGAGTAAAATCTATAGTTGAAGCTGATTGCTGCAAGGGAGAAAAAGGTGAACTAAAGTAGGGAATGGAAAAACTTCTTGAATGGTATTGGATTCAACTGAGGAAGGTAGAAAATATGGTTTTTCTTCGAAGAAAGTTACATCTGCAGAAACATAATAACGGTTGTGAACTGGAGAGTAACAACGATAGCCTTTCTGCAATCTAGAGTATCCAAGAAAAACACATTTGATGGCTCGGGGAGACAACTTGTCTAAACCTGGAGAAAGATCATGAACAAAGCAAGTACTTCCAAAAACACGTGGAGCGACATGAAACAAAGGTTCTTTAGGAAATAAGATGGAGTGAGGTACTTTGTTATTAAGAGAGGAAGAAAGCATCCGATTAATTAAAAAACAAGCAATCAAAATTGCCTCACCCCAATGACGGACTGGTACGTTTCCATGAAGTAACAATGTTCGAGCAGTCTCAACGAGGTGTCTATTTTTCCTTTCAGCTATGCCATTCTGTTGAGGGGTATGTGGGCAGGAAGATTGATGGAGAATGCCCTGTGATGCCAAAAAAGAAGTAATGGCAGAAGAGAAATATTCTTTTGCATTATCACTTCTAAGAATACAAATTGTCTTACTGAATTGAGTCTTAATTTCATTAACAAAAGAAGTGAATATGGACAAAATTTCAGATCGTTCTTTCATTAAGAAAACCCAAGTACATCGAGAAAATTCATCAATAAAAGTAGCAAAATATCTATAACCCATAGAAGGCACACGACTAGGGCCCCATATATCTGAATGAATAACTGAAAACGGTGAATCAACATGACTTTCAACATGTCTAACAAAAGATGATCGAACATGTTTTCCTAATTGACATGACTCACATGACAAAGTTTTTATTTTTTCAAGACTTGGAACCATTATTTTTAGTTTGGCCAGGTGAGGATGTCCTAATCGTTCATGAATAAGTTTTGTTGAGGCAGCGACACTGCAAATCCAAGAAGAATTAGACTTGAGATAGTAAAGACCATGAGATTCATGTCCTACGCCAATCGTCCGACCCGTACCACGTTCCTGTATAACAAATGAGTCAGCATCAAAGGTTACTGAACAGTTGTGAGAACGAGTAAGTTGGCTGAGAGAAATTAAAATTGAAAGGACTACCAGGTATATATAAGACAGAGTTTAAGGATGGGGAAGTAGTGGGTGACACATGACCGATACCCTTTGCTGCAACTTTGGAGCCATCAGCTAGAGTAATAAAATGAGGAATCTTGGGAGGAGAGATAGTAGAAAATAAAGAGACATTACCGGCAATGTGATCGGAGGCACCTGAATCAATTAGCCATGAACTTGGATCATTTTCAGATTGAGAAATACAAGCAGTAGAGTTATGAGCAACTATGGCAGATGAACTTGCAGATTCCTTGGCAGCTTTTAGTTGAAGGTATTCTTGATAGTCAGCTTCTGAAAACTTCATCTCTGATGTTTCAGCCTTAGAAACATTTACAAACTTTCCAGGAAATCCTTATATAGAGTAGCAAGTGTCTTGAGTGTGGCCCATTCTTTTGCAATAAGAGCATTGAGGTCGGCCTCCTCTTCCGCCTCATCCTCCTCGGCTTCCACGACCTCCTTGTCCCCCTCGATTGGAAACCAAGGCAGAAGTTTCCATGATATCAACCGAATTCACTTCTGTTTTTGACGAGGGGACTCGAAGGAGTCGAGTTATTAAACTTTCTAATGAAGGAACTTCTTGACAAGTTAAGACTTGATCACGAACATGATCAAAATCTGGATGCATTCCTCGTAGAACCAGCACCATATACAAGTTATCAAGTTTTTCCTTCATATCTTCAATTGTGTTAGCTTCCAACGATAATTTTAACCCCTCGACTGCAGATTGAGCTTTTGAAACATAAGAAACCATGTCATGATCAGTTTGTCTTAGAGTGGCCAATTTTTGTGCAGCATCATACAATTGTTGAATGTCATTAGCAAAGACACTTTGAGCCTTTTTCCAAAAAGAGTGACAAGTTTTAAAGGCTCTAAAGTTTGTCAAGATGGCTGGCTCCACAGATTGCCATAGAAGAGAACAAAGTTGATAATCAAGTTTTTTCCATTGGTCACGTTTTTCCGCTGAAATCTGTTCCGATGATTGTTTCAGATGTTCCTCATATCCTTGACCAAGAAACCAAAGTTCTACTGAAGCAGACCAAGCTAAATAATTTTTTCCATTCCATTTTTCTGAAGTGATTGTTGGTGTTCCAGAAAAAGAGAAAGTAGGTCCATCATTTTTTGAAGAGTTTGGGGCCATCTAAATACTTAGGACTGTTAGAGTTGTGAGAAATAACTAAAAACAGAGGACCAAATAACCAGAAAAGTAGATCCTGGAACCAGAAACAGGACAGCAAATAGAAAAGACTAAGTGTGAAAGACCAACCTTTTAAATGACTAAAACAGAGAGATTTTTTTTTTTTTAGTACTGCTGGACCAGAGACAGTAGTGACTCTTAAGGGGCTCTAGATACCATGTTAAAATACTGAATTATTATGGAATGCTTGAGTGATATTCCACTCGGCTGATTTGCTTATATACACACTAGAAATTAAATACAATGTGAGAGTTACAAGGACCTTAATGTAGTTTCTAGTTCCTAAGTGCATGAATGTGATTTACTAGGCATTTAATTAGTTATTAATCTCCTAAACAAATTCCAATTTATTTTATAATTCCAACAGGGCTGGTCACATTAATCAAACAATGAATCACGTCTAAGGACTAACCAATTAAATCTATCTTAATGATTTGACTTATAGTTTTTGTCGGTTTCCCTTTGTTCCTAATTGTTAAACTATCTTCCATAGCATCACTTATACGGGTCTTCTCCATACATGTTCAATTGCCTAAGACAATCCTGTACTATCTTTTCTCCAATGTACACTCCTTCAACTTTCTCTATGATACTTTTATTTTTAATCCTATATTTTCTTGTGTGACCACTCATCCATGAATCATTCTTATCTTTTCTGTAACAATGCCTCAACTTCCGCTCCAATCCTTAAATTTTAATCCTATCTTATCTTGTGTAACCATTCATCCATCATAACATCTATCTTCAAACCTAAGGTGAAAGATGTTGGAATCAACCCAAAGACTATGGGAATTCCTACTATCACGCAGCAATTATACAGAAAGTAGAAAGAGAATAGGGAAGAAGAAGATGAATAGTGTTCTTGCTGCCCACAAACTGTGGGACTTTCTCTCTTCTTATTACTCACTCTGCAACTGCAGAATTCTGTGAGAAATTACAAAGTGTTGTAATTGATTGATACAAAATAATGGGGGAAACTCCCTATTTATAGAATTAGATTTGCTTGCATCTCAAGACAAAACCCAAACTATAAAAGCCCAAAATATCAAATCTAATCTAAATCATATCAAATCAAATCTAATCTAATAAAAGCAAAATCTGAATCCCATCTAAATGAATCTGTCGAAACACTTTCGACAATTCGACACTAAGCAATTCGACTTCGACTTCGACACTAGACAACAACCTGTTGTCTTCGACTTCGACACTAGACAACAACCTGTTGTCTTCGACTTCGACTTCGACAACAATGGATTACATTCAACACACCACCTAATACATTGTGTCTAAACTATATATGTTCATCATAGACCTTAGCCTTCTGAATCCTTCGACTTGCACTCCCTTCGTCATGATATCTGCAATCTGATTCTCAGTTCTGCAGTGTTCCAAATTCATCTTCCCTTCTGCTACCTGCTCTCGAAGATAATGGAACCTCATCTCGATGTGCTTGCTTCGACCATGAGCTATTGGATTCTTCGCCAAGTTGATAGCTGACATGCTGTCGA